>CM053792.1:320509603-320654603 GCA_028749045.1 Cupressus sempervirens | reverse complement strand
TTCAAAGTTTATCAAATGGATGTGAAGTCAACATTTTTGAATGGTATATTAGAAGAAGTGGTTTATATAAAAAAAAAATGAGAAAGATTCATTGATGCTAACAACAAGAACATGGTATTTAAAATTTAAAAAGCTTTATACAGTTTAAAGAAAGCCCCAAAAGCATGGTATAAAAGGCTTCATAACTAACTTTTGAAGATTGGTTTCAAGAAGACTAATGATAACAAAAATTTGTACTTGAAGTTAGAAGAAGGTAAAAGTATTTTACTAGCTAACATTTTTGTCAATTATATCATATTTGGAGGTCAAGATACATTATGTAATGCATTTGCAAATAAAATTAAGAAACAATTGAAGATGTCTATGTTTGGAGAGATCAAGTTCTTTGTTGGTTTGCAAGTATATAAGATGACATATGGAATATTGAAAAATTTTTAATTGGAAGATTCCAAACTAGTTACCACACCTATGGTGACATGTCATAAGTTGTCAAAGAATGATGATTCAACTGATGTGAATCAAACATTGTCTAGGTCTATGATTGGAAAATTGCAATATGTAGTACATAGTAGACTTGACATTGCATTGTTTTTTGGGATTGTTACAAGATTCTCTTAAAATCCTAGGGATAATCATTTGATGGTTTTTAAGATAATTATGAGATATCTAAAAGGAACAAAAGACTATAGTATATAGTAGAAGAAAAATGAAAAACTTGAGTTGAGAGCCTACATAGATGTTGATTGGGTTGGAAACATTGATGATAGAAAGAGCACATGTGGTGGAACATTTTTCTTAAGAAAGAGGTTGGTCTCCTGGAGCAACTAGAAACAAAATTGCATATATCAATCTACTATTGAAGCTAAATATGTAGTTGTTGTAGTAAATTATAAAAATGTGGTATGCATCAAACAAGTAATCAAATGTATGGAGGAAATGACTAAAACTATGGTACTTTATTGTGATAATACAAGTGACATAAATATATCAAATATCCTTGTGATGCACACAAAGACTAAGTACATTGCAATCAAGTATCATTACTTGAGAGAATTAGTTCAAGACAAAAAAGTAAGGATGGAATATGCCCAATACAAAAGAATAAATAAATGATATCTTCACAAAAGATTTACCAAATGATGCTCATGAGTATCTAAGAGGTAAACTAGGGATGATACCCCTATTCAAAGCCACTTAACAATCATAAGTAGTGCCCTACATCAAAAGAGGTCAATGTGGAATCTTACAAATTTGATGTAGTGGATATTACTTTAGGAACTACCTAATGTAATGAAGGAATTGAATTAGAAGATTTATAGTCACATTAAAGCTGACAGAGGGAGAATCTAGAATTGATTATATCTAGATACGGAGATGCCAAGTCTTTGGCATTTTTGTCAAAGAGGGAGAAATGATTACTAGAGTGAGATAGAGTGCACAAAAAATAGAAGAATGAGGGAACAATACATATGTATACACCTAGTAAGAAGGATAAATTATTGGGGGAGATATAAGAAAGAGGGAGCAATAGTGGAACTTGACAAAGCTCACATTAGCCTACATAAAGGAAGGACATATACTACACTGGTAAATGGAGAAATTTCAATAATTCATTTTCTTTTTAGCAATATTATTGGTATTGGTTTGTCATCAATGCCAAAGAGGGAGATTGTTGATATAAGATTGTTTTGAAGTGAAGAATATGTAATGGAACAATCATTGTTTTGTCATTGATGTCAAACTTGTTACCTATTGGTGAGACAATTTCTATTTTTTTGTCTAAAAGCTAGCTATTATTTAGTTGAATGATGAAGAGGATTTCAAAAGAGGAAATAAAAATAGCAGCTAGGGAAAGGTTGAGTTATTTGGTGTGTAAAAGAAGCACTAAGACCAAGTAATACATTGATATTATAGTGTATTGTTTATGGGTAAAAGTACAAAGTTGTGTCACATTTTAGGCTAACTTATTAGAATGATAGAATTTGAGTATTTCTATCCAAAAATTATTTTCTTTCAAACATATGATCTATATAAATTCATTCCAGCTAAGTTATATATATTCTAACACTTTTCCAATTGAAAATGTCTACTAAATGCATGTTTTATACTAGTTTGTATCCAATTACTAAAGAAATGAAATTATTTCAGAAAACTGACATTTCAATAACTCTTACTATTTTTTATGATTTTTTTTAGTAACATGTAAACACCATTTTATAGAGCTCAAAGTCAAGAATATTCTCATATAGAGTTGATAGTGTTTTAATTGGATATAGTTTATTGTAATTAAAAAATTCTAGAAGTACATTTTTTAACACTTGAAAAGATGTCAATTTTGGGAAAGAAAAAAATATTAAATCATGTTATATATATATAACATTCTAGCAGAGAGAGTCCTCTTAAAGAATGTATAATTTTTCTTTTGGTTAGAATAGATTTATTTTCAAAAATGTGGTGGGAGATGAAAAGTATTAATTTTAGCTAAGTTAAAATTTGAATCATTATAAAAGAGAAAATATAGGTATAAAGTCAATTTTCATGTTTGATTGTTCTAGCTATATATGTTATATATAACATAGTTTGAACTAAAATCTAAATAATTTTATTTCCATATAGTTTTGTGCTGGGAACTAAACCCCTAATTTTTAGTGTTTTTCAGCAACTAAAAAGTCATTGATAAAAATTAGGAAACTATATCAATTCTTATTCCAAATAAGTATTTAAAACTATATCTCTAAACTTCATCCATTTCTACACATTTCACAAGTTTACTTCATTATCAAATTCTAAATAATAATACTAATTTTCTGTCATTGAAGGTGAACAACTATACTTTTGTTAGCCTTTTTCTTTACAAAAGGGTGACACGAGTTTGTGTTTTTACCATTATCTACTTAAAGTCTAAAATTAAATGTTATTCAAGTTAAGACCAAAAGAAGGTCAAGCAAGAAAAGGGTCCACCAAGCCTTGCTGAGTAGAGAATAATATAGCTCAAGTGATTATTAGTATATGCTAAGTAAAGTTTAGTTGGTGCTAAGCATCAATAAACTTTAGTGTTTTTTGCATAAACTAGTGTTGGTCAAGTGACTGAATAGTATAGTTTTTGAGTAATAGAAAACAATTTTAAATCAAAGATTTGATAAATCTAAGCTGAATATTTTGCTTTCTTGAATTGTATGAACCATGTGGAAGATAACTATGATGAGTTGGTGTAATAGAATTCAAGTTAAACTATCTTGAGGCAAATTTAAGGAAGATTGTAAAATAATTTTTTAGAAGAACCAAATGGAAAAGTGGGTAGATTCATTATATCCCACCTAACTCTAACATGGACAATTGGGGTTAAGCTAAAAAATATCTAAATTCTCTATTTATAGAGAATAATTGGTCAAAAGAAAAGCTTTTCATGTACGAGAACCTAAGGAAGACAAGTAGTCTAGGGTAGAGAGAGTTCACACTAACAGGTGCCACTTTTTGACAAATTTTGACACTAAGGTCAATATTTTTGAAAGAAACCTCACATTCCAGTGACTATATCTCTAAAACTATTAAGTGTCTAAAGATGAGGTAAACTAGTGATTTATAGTACTTTGCTCTTAATTTATAATAATATTTTAAAAAGAAAAAGAAATAAGAGTAAAACTTTTCTTCTCCCCTGAAAAGAGGTACATATGAAAAATCAATATTTTAAAAGAGTGATCAGCATAACTTTTTTTTTCTATAAATGGTAATGAGGTAATTATTTTAATGTTGGATTTGTAACATCTATATCTAGAGGATCTATTTGGTTTGATTAATTTTGGTTGAATATTCTATAGTTTATGAAGTTTTAAAGTGACATTAATCGTAATCAGACATACATTCATTTTGAAAAGAATAACTTGAACTCAATATAACATGAATCAATTATTATTTTTCAATAGAAAGATAACTTAAAAACCTATTCCTTATATATTTTTCAAATAAAGTTTTCCCTAAGTTATAGTTTTTCTCTAAATACTAAATTCAGTTGACATTCAATCATTAATCAACCTATAATGAGTTAAAATTATATTTGAAAGTCTTAATGAATATAATTCCTATTAAAATTATAGCCATTTGAAAGCTTTCTCTAGGAAACACAATTTAAATTTTTGAGATTTAGAGTAGGAGGTCATTTGATTCCAGTGTTGAGGGACAAAAGGCCATATAATTTAATTTTTTGAAAAATATGTCTATGCAAACACTATGTTCATGTGAACATATATTGTATGTTGCACAAACATAAATCCATACAAACATGTTTTTAAAAATTATGTATAACCTTTTTCATTATATGTTCATAAAAACATCTAAATTATGCTCACATGAACATAATTTATGTGGTCATGCAAACATATAGAGTTCATGTGAACCGTCTTAATTCAAAATTTTAAAACATGTTCAGTTTCATTCATACCACAAAAGAGGTACCCACTATTGTGGGATCACTTGATATTGCTTCATTCAGTGGCTGAACAAAAGTGACTACTATTGGAATGCAAAGCAAGAAAGCTTAAGAGTATGAATGCTTGAAGGGTGAAGAATCTATCAAAGTTGAAGTGTGTGAATGCCAAACAAAATGGAGGACTGAAACAAAGATATGTAATATTCAAGTGAGATGTAATTTTTTTATTAGATCAAGCCTTACTGATAATTCTAATCATTGAATTAATCTAGGGTAAATACTTTGAATTAAGGTTAACCTAATAGTAATTTGTAAATCATTTAACTGGGTGACATTATAATGGAATGGTCCAATGTCCTCTAGCAAGGATCACTCCTAACAGGGTGATTAAAACCATTTAACCACATCACATTTGACAATGTGTATTGTAACATTTAACAGGGTTGGCCTTTCACATGGAATCACTTTAGAAGAGTGAGAATTAGTAGCATGTTACTAGTGGTTTTTCCCAAATTGGATTTCCACTTAAAATCCTTGTGTCAAATTGTGTGAATGTTCTTATGTTGTTTCATATTTACATTTCTACAAAGTCAATTTCACCTAGGATAGTAACCTACAAAGTTTATGTACTGTATGATCTAATAGATGCATACATGATAAGGTTTTATGAATATGGGTCTACTAAGAATTGAAAGGTTTTATTTGTACATCTAGATCTTGGATAACTAATTCAACCCCATTCTCAATTATTCTAAAGAATTCCAACAAACTGTATGATGTTGGTACCAGAAAACGAACTCACAAAGACATTATTATTTTTGGTGGGCTTTGCCTATTATTTTTTATTATTAGATAGGCATAGTTCATATGAGTGACTACTATTTGAAATACTTCATTTTGACATTTCTCTCTTCTATCTTTTATACCATTTTTAGTTTTCCTCAAGTAAAAATTGAGCTAATGTCAATTTTTATACAAAATATTTTATTTAGGATTCGGGTAAGAATGAGGAAACGAGTCAGAATCTTTTTCACATTGAGGTGAACACCATGGAAATATATAATGAAGTGGCTTTGCCTAATTTGAAAAAAGGAAGTGTTCTTCATTTTATGAAGTGTATAAAAAGCTATTATTAATTGATTTGCATTCAATTTGTCAACACTTGGAACAATAGGTTGGTGGTGTGAATGAGATCTCATTTGAGATCAATGGAGAATTTATTAAAAAAGTCAGCAGTCTCTCCTTTCATGGATGAAAATGGAGAAAGTAGGCAAGGATTTTAGTTGAAGCCAACCATAATCAGTTCCTTTTCCCTAGTGGATTTGTGAGAATGGCCCTACCTGATCCCTAGGAGATATGCTACACCATCATGTGTTACATTAATTTAGAAGGTAGATTCAATATTTTCTACTACTATCACTTTCCCATTTTCAACCATTTTAGGAACCATGATTTCATTTCATTCCCTTATCTTATTCTGCAGTCCATGGAAGATAGTATCCTCAATGTTAGGAAGAAAAATTAAAATGGGAAAATCTTTCAACAACCTTCACTAGACCTTTATGTTCAAACTATTTAATTTCCACAAAGGCATTTTTCTACCCCATCCTATTAATGTCTAGGTTATTCTCCCTAGTCCTATTATTTCCACCTTCACTCCTCACATTTTGAAGAGGTTATGAATCTATGGATACTAAAATCCATAAAAAATTCTTGCACCATATCCTTAAACAAATAAAAATGGAGAAGGATGTCCAAATTGTGGATTTTGATGAGAAAATAGATGGGAGAATATGTAGGGACCTTATGAATTTTCCAATGGTATTCGAAAATTAAAAAGCCATAGGAAATGTTGAGAAAGAAGGAATTTAGGGAAAAATATATTGAGGATGATGAGGATGAAATGGCTAGTGAAGGGAAAGAAAGGGCCAATTAGCCCTATTTCTTGTCACTTTAGCCTTGTCCCTTGTCATGTTTTTGAAACCTTAAAAGATGATACCCTTGATAATCCCAAATGGATAGGTGATAATGGAGAAACTATCACTTCCCCTCCCTATCAATAGTAGAGGGATATGAAGAACTAGAATAAGATCCTCCAAAGGTGAAAAAAAAAAAGCAAGAAGAGAAATATCCAACCCTAGAAAGAATGTTAAGAAACTTGCAATGAAAAAATATAACTATTTCTACATAATGCATAATAAATATAAAACAAATGTACAATTAAAGTTCACATGCAATAGAATAGACAACATATCCACAAAAATGTGACACAAAATATACTCGGAAGCTGTCATTGAGCTCGTTGAGAGAAAAAACCCATCCTTCAAAAGAATCTATCATCATGTATTATTCAATAAAATTTCATTGCAATACAACCATAGAAGCCTTCAAAGCCATAACCACAACCAAGAAATCCATGTGAACAAGCATGAATCCACACATCTCATCTCATTCCTCCAAATTCCATAAATACTTCCTTCACTAACCTATCAAGTCTTTTCTTACTCAACTTTCCATTTTACCTTTTTCCTTTCTTCTGTCTCTAAAACTACCCTCGTGGTTTCTTATATAGTAGAAAGTCTCACAAAACCACCAAGTGGTATTACATAAACTATGTGCTAAAACCATGTGCTACATAAACCATTGATCCCACATTTAATATTTTCCACAATATTAAATAATTACATCAAATATATCCCATGGAAATCTTTACATGTTGTACCTCCATCTAGGTACAACATTAAACATAATAAGATAAAAAAACATAAAATAACAATATTATGCACTATGTGCAATAGGGTCAATCTGTAGCCACATATATGAACAAGGGAATAATACCTCCTAGTAGATCCACCAACATGGATAAAACTATACCATGTTCTTCATCCTCCTATCCACAATAAAATTAAAGTGTCCAACCTCTCGAACATGAATGATGCCACCTCCTATTATATCACTACCACCAGACATACATAGAAGCCATCCAAAAAGAAATCCACCCAAGATATCAAGTAATAATCATAAAATCTGATACCAAACAAAAATGTCAAGCACAAATATCTAATCCAAAGTTAATCATGAGTATTTTTAGTTGTCAAATATCCATAGTTGAAATAGTATCCACAAAAAATGCTAACTCATCCAATGATCCATACCTCAAAAGGTATACATAGAGAATACAAGCCTTAACATAAATACCTTGGAAATATACACCAAGAAGCTCCCACTACAAAAGATTTAATGTTAAATCTATAACCAATCCACTTACAATACCCCATAAAAGTGAAACTATGTAGTATCAAGGACATCCACAATACATAAACTAATAACCTACAAGAATAACTCTCATAACATTTCTCCAATTCTCTCCCAAGTCCTCCAAAACCAAAAAATAAAAGAAATAAAGTAATAACCATGCCATCTCTCACAAGATATACATGAGTACAAACCAATGATCACAACCTCTAAAATATCCTAAATCCAATATAAGTGAAATTGAACATCTAGGAAGATAACCAAGACCAAAGAGAAGACCAAAGAGAAAACCATAAAAATAATATCCTATATTATTTCTTTCTATACACAACTCTAGATATAAATTGTGAAAGTATTATCTCCTCTATAAAACCCCAGCAAGAAGCCACAAAAACACCCAAACCATACCATATAATCAATCATAGATGTAAGCCTCTCACAAGAAGATCAAACTCATAAACCATTCCTAAACCAAGGAATAACCCTTCCTAATTCAACAAATATGTGTAATATAAAACCATCTCCCAAAATTAACCATCATAAAAAAATATGGACAAGGAGATAACCAATACTAAATCATCTCTCAAATGAACCCTCTAGAGCTAGCTCATGTACCATAGCTCAACATCCATATAAATTAAAGGAAAAAATATATATAATGCACCCATGAGAAAAAATGGGATATACCTCTAAAGTGGTGATCTATCAAGTAGATAAAGAATAGAGAAACATAATGCTCATTAAGATATTCAAGTCTCCAACCAAGACTAATCTAAGAAAAATCTGCATCCATATCAGGTTAATGCCCCTCGGATGTCCTGCTAAACTATCAACTGTCCCCAACAAATACTTTTCTAATCCAAGAGAAATCAACATCCCCAACATTTCTAACTATCCATCAGCACCTATAACAAATTAGTCCATGCCAACTACAAATATAATATAGATAATCATGAAGAATCTAGAAAATGATCAATGTAATCAATACCAAGAAACTAAAACAAGATTAGTGTCAAAGTTCCAACCATGGCCTCAAAAACATAAACATGACAACATGATCTAAACCATCTCAACCAAAGAGATAACATGCTCTATATTAGAATAACATAACATGTCAAAACTCTAAATGCATCTCAAGAGTATACCATGACATAATAATGAAACCATCATAACAGCAAGATTAGATGTCAAATGAAAGCATAAACTACAACTTTACCAAAAACCAAATGATTCCTCAAGATAAAACCACCTCCACACATAATGAAGAAAATAATCTCCACACAACATGAAGATAACCATAGCCACACACCATCAACATAACAAGTGTATTGTACAACTATTAAAGATGCTTCTACCTCAATAGGGCCTAAGATAAACCTCCAACATCTACAAAGACTCAATAAATAAATCAATGCCAATAACTCTTGCTCAACCATGATAGTAAGTCACCCATGGTATCATAAAATCTATCTCCTACATGAAGATCCTCCAAGTCTATACACACAACCAAATGGGTTAGTAGCAAGTGAAACCAAGAAGAAACAAATCAAGCTAGAAATTAATCATACACTACCACCTCATCATAGTCACAATCTCTCACTAAAGTCTGTATCCAAGATATCCATGATATCATGATCAAAAAACCATTGTCTAACCATGAGAATCAACAAATGTATCTAACCATTAAAAGAAATCAAAGTTCACATCATGAGCTCCTCAAATGAAACCAAATAACCATGATCATCAACCAAGAAGATACACCACCATAACCTAATCAAGAATCCAAACTAATGAACATCAAGGATGTAGCTATATATCCAATCATGTCATACAAAAATCCATGGGACCATGATCAAATCCATGAACTAGTCAACTAACTCTCAACGTATCTAACTTGTCAGCATAAAATAATTAACCACATTCCTCCACCATAGTTGTACCTGGTAACAACATCTCATTCCTTCTACATGAAGAAAAATTATCAAATCATGTGACTTAGGGAATAGACAACTAAAATAAAATCCACCAATATGAATATGCATCAATAATGAAAGAAAAAAGGGTAAAGACAACCCATAACAAGGTAATAAATGCAACTTGTAAACCTAATAAGTCATTTTACATATCCAAATCAAATACCAATGATATCAAATCTCAAATCACTAAAATACATAATGTCATAAGTTACTCACAATCTTATATATATATATATATATATATATATATATATATATATATATATATATATATATATATATATATATATATATATATATCATTCAAATCAATATATCCCAAAAAAATCATCCCAAACATACACCGAATTTGAACCAATGTTTTGAGATCTCCAAGAGCTTTCCATTGACTACTTGAAATCCAAAATCTAACTTTGTATACCCATGTTAGAATCAAATTTATGCTTAGAATAAATAACATGTGACATTTGACCTCCTAAAACCTAATCACATAATTTAACCTAGATTCCAAGTTGTACTTGTTTGAATTAGCTTTTCAATTACTATAGGAAGTCCAAAATCTACTATCCTAAGTGAAAGTTATGGCCTTTCTACTAAGACATTGTTTTTAATTATTTTCACTATACTTTTTTAGTTAAAAAAACTTTGATGAGATTAAATTTGATGGTTATCATAGGTTCAAATTAAAAACCTTTGTATTTTTCTATCAACATGGCCAAACTAGGGCATATTATATGTCAAAATTTATAGAAATGCCCACCTAGATCTAATGGTGATGTCTATTTTTTCTAGGAGGTCATTTCTGCAAGCTCCCCCTAAAACCCTCATTTAAATAAAACATCCAAAAATAAATTTCACCAACAATTTCATATGCCCAGAATTTGCCAGCAACCCATCATAACAAAAGATGCAAAGCCCCCAATTCTATAATAAATATCCTACAAAACTAATATATCTTGTCCTTTCTTTTTTCCTCTCATGCATTCCCATGGATTCAATCAAGGCTTGTAACAATAAAACCATAGCTCTAATACCATTTGTAAGGAAACTTTCAATGAAAAAAAATTAGCCATTTCAACATAACCCATAATAGATCTGAAACAAATATGCAATTAAAATAAACATGAAAGAGAATAGACAACATACACTCAAAAATGTGACACAACATATACCCTAGGAAACCTTTATTGAGGAAAAAAACCAAGCCTCCAAAAGCATCCATAACTATGTATTAATCAACAAAGTACTATCGCAATAAAACCATGAAAGCTTTCAAAGCCATAGCCACAACCATGCAATCCATGTGGACAAAAATGAATCGACGCATCCCATGCCATACTTCCGACTTTCACAAATCCTCCCTTAGCTAAGTTGTCAAGCCTTGTCATGCTGGATTTTCCTTTTTGCCTTTTTTCCTTTGTCTCTGTAACTACCCTTGAGGTTGCTTATATATTAGAATGTCTCACAAAACAACCAAGTGGGATTATGAAATCATATGCTAAACTATGTGATACCTAACCCATTGATCCCACATTTCATATTGGACATTTAATATTTTCCCCAATATTAAATGATTACAACAAATATTATCAAAATGTTGCAATACAACTTTTCAAATATATCCCATTGGAATCTTTACATGTTATACATCTATCTAGGTGCTCCTAGGTGCAACATTACATAATAAAATAAATAATAGAAACTAACAATATTATACAATCTATGCAACACATATAATCTCACAAATTAAGCTTTAAGAAATTGGAGGAAAAGAAAGAAATTTTTGAAAAGAGATTTGATGATGTGGCTAGGTTCATGGTTAGGGTTATGCACTTGTAGGCTTTGACTCTTCACCTTCTTCATGTTGAAAAAGAATGTCTTATAATTGTTACTAGGATGGACACCATTGATTCTATTTCTAGGTTCTTTGATGATGATTGGTTGTAGCTTCTACTACACAAATTAGAGGGAAAGGGGAAGACTAAGAAGATCTAGCTCTATTATTTTCTTGATTTTTTCTTATGTTTTCTTTTGAAGCACTAGGCCCATGTGGGCTTAGTTTATGGTAATTTACGGGACATTTATTTTTATTGAATTTATATATATTATGCTTATGATTGCTTGTAGTTTATTTCTTTATGCTACATACTAGGATACTCTAATGTCGAGGTTTTTGATATTACAAACGTGGGATAGGTTAAAATTTGCTAGATTTTACTCTTAGCTATTTTATAGAATTTTTCTTCCTGGGTTAGCCCCCAGTTTTGCCTTCTTTTAAATTTCAAAAACTATATATATACAAAAAAAATGTAATATTCCAATATTCCAACTTACACTAAAAGTTTTCTATTTATTGCATTCCTATTTCAAATGCACTCTTGAAATCTAAAATTTCACATCAAAGATAGACACCCTTAATACTATCATAATATGAGTAACCAAGATGTGAGATTAAAAAAGAAAATTTCCCCTAACTTCCTAGATGGAACAACAAAGAGATGTCATTTTCTAGGAATGGTAACTCTAAACTATTCTTTCATGTATAACTCTCCTTTAGATCTACCATCAAAGCAATATACATGTTGTACTAATATGACCTTGATATTGGCAATAGCCGTTGAAGCACTAAGATAGTTTCTCCTTACTTCTCCAAAAGGAGCCATACTCAACCTTGGATCTCTAATTGTATCAAAATGTTTACTCATAAACCTCTCAGGCCTAAATTTCATTCCATATTTCAACACTCTTGGATCTCTTCTTATTGTCTATGCATTAATAATAAGTTTTCTCTTATTTTGTAAATAATTTTTTGATTTTGGGTCCCCTATAAAAGACCTCTTTTAACCCTTAATTGGAAACAATAATCCTTTTTTTCACTATGAATGTGCCTCCATAGGACTAGTGATGTTTTTCTTGAGAGGCATCCACATGCCCTACATAAGCAACATGCCTTGACTACATAATAAAATCACAAGAAACCTTCCTTTTTGCATCCCAATTCTGTAGGAGCTTAGGATATATCAACTAGTCAGGATGATGCCCAACTCTCTTATTATATAATAATGAAAAAATATTTCTTCTACATGTTGGGAGAAAGACTAACATGAATCTCTCATTTTCCACTAAAAAAATGTTATTTTATTACAAAATCTATTTGACATTTTTATTATTAGAAGACAATCCTTATCCTTTGTCACTTCCTAAGACCAAACTACTATCCTCTAGGTTTTATTATAAATCTACTACAAATTTTAGTTGTTTGAGGTGCTACGGCTAAGCTTCTTGCATTGATAAAAGTATATATTAGAACAATATGCTTGGGAGAGAGGGGAAATTGGTAAAGCATATGTACTACTAAAAATATTTTTTTAATTATAATTAATAACATTTGTTTAAAGAACAAAAGTAGAAAGAGAAAACTATTGTGCTGATATTTTTAATTATAACACAAGGGACCCTTTGTTTTGAAATGTATGTTATCTCATTAGCTTTGGTCTATATCACTTTCTTTCTTTTAAAGGTGAGTAGATGGGAACTAATTTCTACAAAGAAAACAATCTTAAATTCAAATGTTAAACATAAGGGTAATAGAATTACACAAAATTTTAGAAATTATAAAAGTATTAAAGGAGTACATTGATGATTTTTTTGCAATTAATAAGCAATAGCAACAATGAAGAAGTATAGTAGAGAATTTAATAGATTTCTTTTGTTTGAGAGGGAGTTATTTTAGATGGGCCTCCTCTTTTTATGTTTGAATTATATATGGATTTTTTTTCTCAGTTTGGATTATCTATTGTAGGTGAACGTCATTTTTGATGTGGATATTATTTAACTACATGAATTTAGATATTTATATGAACGTAAAACCTTATAGAAAACCTTGTCTAAATTGTGATTTATGGAAAATGTGTATTACATTATAATCACAAGAAGATAGGATATATCAATTCTAACAAGAAATTAATATAGGAAATTGGGACTTAGATATGTGTCTCTTACAATAAAAAATTATGTCATGCCCAAAAATTTGGGGCAAAAACACACTAACAATTTGTATTTAAATATTAATCTTCTAAGTTCATACATGCTACACTGACACTTAATTCTAGATAAAATTATAACTCATTTAAATTGTGATAAAGCCATTAAATCATTTCTATTCGTCATTTATTTTATTACAACATTCACATCATTTTTGAACATGACCTGATTCCTAAACAAGTTATCTAACCAACTGGAGTTATAACACTCCCCAATCCACAATCTACCTTACTATGTGGAATTTCAAAAAAATTATCAAAAAAATTCAATACCGCAACTCTAAAACTATTGCAAAAATTTAAGTCTCATCCAAGGTTACTAATATTAGATTTCCAACTATCTTATTTAAGTTTTCCATTTTATCTTCCACTTAGCTACTAAGGACATTATCTAACAATAATTTTTGCCATCATAATGACTCTAACCCTTAGAACAACTTTGAGATTTTATAAGAAAAATAAATACTAAATTATTCTTTTCAAATAGTTATAATTATTATCCATTAATCTAACACAATCTAATTTACAATCCTAATTTTAGAACAACCATACTTAACATTTCATAAAGTTAAGTAAAACAAAGACAAAATTACATTGTAAGGTCATAGACCTTTTTATTAAGAACATTAATGTAATATTATTCTAAGATTACCAAACAAAATAAATATTAACACGAAATTATAGAACTAACTAATATAATAGTAACAATTAAAAGAAGATAACTAACAATATTAACTTAACTTGTAACATACCACTCCTAACCTTTAAACTTTAACACATATCCAATGTAACAACTAAAATATTTTAACAATATATTTAGAACATGCTAACTTAACTTTCAATACAATCTTAGCATTAAACAACTTAAATACAAACTAAACTAACCTAAACATTAACTACTAACTAAGACTATTTAAGCTAACATTTTATTACATACTAAAAAAAAAAAATTTATTACTAAATATACTAATATCAATCAATTAACTTTACTACTTTTAAAACAACACATATTACTAACTCACTTAAAACTAAATTTTATAACATATAAATTAAATTTCCTAAAATATAAACCAGCTCAAAACAATACCCTTAATTGTAATAACCCTTACCCCAACTAACCTAACTCTTTAAACTCTGTTAACTACTCTAAGCCCACCTAGCACTTGGCAAGTGGGCCAATCCACATGCTTGGGCATTTTCCTAAGGAACACACTCGCTAACCTAAGCACAGTCTGCTACCTAAGATAGCAGCAAGGTACGTTAGGAGATGGGATGAAGTGTATGTTTCAAAACATGCAATTTAATAAAAAATAAAAGGTTGTCACACCCTTCTGTCCCCAATCACATTCTTGGTGATGTGCTTCCCCAAGTCAACTTGACATTAACCATGGGGATTGATGTGCCATTACTTTTTGGAGCCCTCTTTGATCATCTATGTGGGTATTGGGGGGGAAGATATTTGGTGAGCCAATAACATGCTAGGAGTTATTAGAAAAAGGTTAGTAGTTGAAGTTTTAGGATAAAATAGTCTCCTCTTTTCCTTTTTTAATGTTGTAGGTTTATTTTATAATCATATTATTACTATTACTATATGAAAAGAAGTCAAGATATTAAAAATAGGATCTAAGGTGAAAGAATATTCCCTGTGATTTTTCTTTGAAGCTAGAAATTACCTGCCCATACATTTTCTAGAGAGTTAATATGCTCTACTAGAAAAGTATGGAGCTTCATAATTCTTATTTTCTTATATCAATTGTTATTATCTTCCAATAAAATGATTTAATTCATTTGAGTTGGGTCATGCATTAGAATGCTAGTTAAGATAATACTATTACCTAGGAACTAAATTCTTAAGATTTTATATAAGATTACTAACTAATAGTCTATTATTTAATCCATTAAATCAATAACAACAATTACCAAGCATTTTATCATACCCCAAAAGTGGGTTATGCCAAAGACTATGTTCACAATCTAAGTTTCACTTGATCTCATATTGACAATTTCACCAAACATACGTAGTGTAATATACTGTCATTTTTTCATCATTTATTCAATTTACAAATGATTGATTTTTAATTTTACTACAATGTAAATTACCATATTAAATAGTCATGACCTTTAATTTTATTTACTAACAATAATCATAATGGGAGGACCATTGAAACAATACAATAATCAATGAAATATTTCTCCTATTTAAGGGACTATCTTCTTTTTATTCTGAACAATAGTGGGAAAGGAACTTCATGTTTATTTTATTCCATCTTCTGATTCAAGGACTCCCTCAAAAAAGAACTAGGGAATAAAACCCGAGATCGTAGTCATATTTACAATAAGTTTTAACAATCACAATCACATTCTTACAATAGAATTATTATTTCGAGGAGAAATTTGCCAACATTTGAATTTAAATACAACTCTAAATTTTCTTCTTTGCTCGACAATAGGGAACCCACTACGAAGTCTGTAACACATCAAGGTGATTATGGAGAGAACAAAAACTGATCAAGAGAAAACCAATCATAACATGGAGACAAAATTAAACATTCACTCCCATCTCAGTTTGCACAACAGGTTTGGCATTGAACTAGACTGGGGAGAAGGTGGATTTTTCCAATAGGAGACATTAGCCACAACACCATAACATATGCCCTTTTGGGGCTAAAATCTCAAGAACTTCTATTCTTCCATAGATGCCCTTTCAAGGCTGATATCACAAGGACTTTCATTCTTTCACTTCTCAAATTGCAAAACATAAAACATGGTTTGTGCTAATGAGTAGGGACCCATAACACCCTGCCCTCTCTCCCTCTTCATTTCTTGAGAAGAGACTCTGCACTGTTGGAGTCCAATTAAAGACCTCCTCCCATACATGGCCACTTCTGCCCTATCCAAGGGTGAGTAATGCCAATACACCCATACAATCCCTTTGAAAAACAAAGCAAAATACAAAGGAAAACCATTTAAGAAAACCTATTTTAATCCCTCCCAACATATTCAACACACACACAACATACATATGCAAACATAATAACTTAAACATGAGATAAAACATGAACAACATGGGCTGACGGATTCCTAACTTCAAAATTAGGTTATGGCAATTGAACAATTTGAGATGGGCATTCCCTTCCTTCTCCTTCTCCTTCAATCCTAAATTCCACTCTAAAACTAGAGGTTTGGTGCACAATCAAACCCTCTCGAAAATTAACCCTAAATAAGATCCTAAACTCAACCGCTCTAAAAAGAAATAACTCCCTCACTTTCCTAAAGTTCTAGAGGCTTATAATGCAACTAGACCTAAGGCTAACCTCAAGGTGGAGTTAAAGCTATCCAACTCAAGATGGAAACAATGAATTTTCACAATAAAGAAAAAATGGGGTTTTTGAGTGACCATAAAAGTTAGCAAAAGGGGCTAGGGGTGGAAAATGTCCCCAACCCATACCATACCCCTTGGGTACATAGATTTCATGATTTTAGGCCTTTAGGATTAATTAGGGACCTATCAAAAGCTAGAAAATTTTTATGACTTTCTAACAACCTTCAAAAATGTAGATTACTCACTAATTACGATTAGGGTAATTAACCTTGATTACTAATTGATTATCAAAAAGGATCACTAACCTAATCCAACTTAAATCTTTAGGTTACTTAGTTAACTATAACTATCATGTTGGAATGCATAAAAAGTTCATGAGTGTCAAGCCACAGTAAAAAATCATAGTTACAAAACATTAACATTTAAAGATTGCAAAATGATACATTCATACATCTCATGATACAAATAAAATACGAACAACATGGTTTGCATATTTTGTTAGATTCAACCTTGGTTTCCACAATTTGTACATAGGGGTCAGTTCTAGTTCTATGTTAGATTTCCTAACTAAAATATCTTGCACACTCATTGCACACATCAATAGCTCAAGAAATCACATACATATATTTAAAATCTATCTAGATAGTGTTAGCCCTTAGAAAGTTTTGACATTTGAGTTTCAACACACTTAATTACTTTTTGTATTAAAGCCATGTACACCATGCCTAGCCACAATGTGTGTCAAGTTAGTATTTCAATAGGTGTTGAGTGACTTCAGGCGCTGAGCAGTATATAAGTGCCAAGTGATATATAGGTGCCGAGTTACAGTATGTGCCAAGCAAGCTAGAATGTTGTATATACCAAGTAAACTAAAATCATATATGTGTTGAGCAAAAAAGAGTGTAGTTGATGCTGAACAATCTAGGATAGTATGTGTCAAGCATCAGTAGTCTAGTAAGTCTTGAGTAATACATAATAAACATATGAGTTTGTGCCTTCACAAACTCAAATGTAAATCATTTTTGAAGCTGACACAAAGAGATTTTGAAAAGGGAAAAGGGTAAGGACGAATCATTTACATTCAACCAATAAAAAAATGGAGAAGACATGCAATGGGTTTTCATTCCCTATGAAATCCACATGCACTCAATAAAAAAAATGGAGGAGACATGCAACCAATGAAAAAAAATACAAGGTATGAGTGGAAATTTCAGATTCAATATGGATCGTAGATCCATACCTAACCCTAAGTCTTTGAATTCTTTAAACGGAGGTTGTAAACCCATTGCATAAGAACATAAGAATAGTGTATGGGAAGATTATACAAAACAAATTTAGTGTGAAGAAGGCAAGACTTAGAGAAATAGAGCAGCAAGTTTATATCTAGTTGATCAAAACAACATAAGAGACAAGGAACACAATCAGAAATCAGATCTCAGATGATCAAGATCAGGGAGAGTAGATCAAGTGCCTGAATCTAGTAATTAGAGATTGCATACTATCAAGTCAAATTTTTAAAGACTTTCTTACAATTTTATTAGATGCTGAAATCCTATGTTGATAGGTTACCTTAATAGCTAGGTAGGAGAACCTTTGGAGAAAGTGATTGAAAATTTTATGTATTAGGTGGGTTTAACAACCTATTGTAAATCCTTTAATAGGGTGACACTTCATCTAAAGTGTTTGTAAATCCTCTAAGTAGGTCACTATTGACATAGTGTAAATCCTTTAATATGGTAGGCCTTTCACAGGGTAGACCATTAGAAGTGGTTGAACTATTATTGCTGTAGTGATTTTTGTGGGTATCATGCCCACCCCAATTTTACCTTCTTATTCCTCAAGGGTTTCTAGGTTATCAATTATAGTGTTATGTGTTATTACATGTGATTTACTTTATATGTTTACATGCATGCATTTTTTTTTTCAGTTATATGTTTTTAAGGTTTGAATAAGGCGAACTGTGTGGTACTTCTGATTCACCCCCCTCTCAGAAGTACTCTTCCCAATTGAATATTCCAACAATTGGTATCAGAGCCTTGGTTCGCACAAGGAAGAATTCTAACTACTTGGAGAAAAAGATCAAAGGATGGAAGTCTTCAAAATTGGGAAGATTATTGAAAATCAAGTGATTGATGTGCATCTAGCTCTACACAAAGTAGAGGAAGTTAGAGAGGAATTGAGAAAATCCTTGAAAAGAAGAAAGGAGATAGTCATAGCTGAAAATGAGATACACTGCAAGGAGATTAATACCACACAAGTGTTTTCCAATGGAGACTCCAAGGAGTTTGATGCAACAATAGAAAAATTGATGGACAAAATTAGAGCTCAAGTAGAAAAGATAAGATCTCTTAAAATGAAACAAGAATCACAAGCCATATGCTTTGTGAAGTGACTGAACAAAAGAAAAGAGCTATTGAAGACAAGGCCATGGTAGAAGATGACAAGAGAAATCTCACCAATAGGCTGGAAGAGAAGAAAATTGAGTTTGAAAAGATCTCAAACATGTAGCTAGACACCTTAAGCTAGATGATGAATGCTCATCATGAGCTAAACATGAAGGACATTGAGATCTCGGCCTTCAAAATACAAAATGAACAATTAAAAAATTAGTTGAAGAGAGAAAAGGAGATAGTTGAAAGCTACAAAAAACCCAATGAGGCTATCAAGTACTTTCAGCAACTACTAAAAGCACAAAGGGCTAGTAATGATACTTCAGGACTTGGTTACACTAGTATTGAACAAGGAGAATCATCCAAGGCTACAACAGAAAGAATCAACAAAGGTAAGAACACTAAACCTACTTGTCAATTTTGTGGTAAAAGGGTACATACCTCTAATGTGTAAAAGAGTAAGAATAGTCATTAGCATGATAAGCCTTTAAATGCAAGCCTTTGTCACAAGTGCAAGAAACAGGGACATCAAGCACATAAATGCAAAATCAAGACTATGAGAACACCAAGATTTGAAGGTCACTACTACAATTATCAAAATTATGGACATGGAGCTTCTGAGTGCAGATCAAAGCCTAAGTGGACACCTAATTAGCCTGGAAAGAGAAATAACAATGCACACCACTACAACTAGGATTACAAAACTAGGTATAGCTATCACTATTGCCAAGAGTATGGACACATTCCTTAAAATTGCATAAGGAAACATTTCAAAATAAATTATAGTAGATGGTTAAGTCAAACCACATGTTTTAGTTTCTTGAAGACTGGTCATATCAGCAAGAATTTCCCAAAAAAGGCCAAGACACCCAAACTAGAAGTCAATAAGGGTAAAGAAAAAGTTAATGTGAAACACATCAAGGAAGAAATGAAAAATACATGGCAAACAAGAGATGGATCATGTTCATCCAATGGTGAGATCACTTCACCCAAAAGGTCAAGTGATCACACTCCATCTAATTAAGCACAAGATAGGTACATGGGGTTGATATATATAAAAGATGTATCATACATTAGCCTAAAAGTCCAAAAGAACATAAAAAGGTACTGCAAAGAAGAAATTAGCATGAGAAAAGATGTCAAGTAAAATTTTGAAAAAGTGTCTGAGTTACCCTTAGATGCCGAGTGAAGTTCCAATGGATGTCATGTTTACAATAGCTATCAACCTGATAGTTGATGCTGAGTGAAGTAGAAATCTAGTAGAAGATAAGTAAATAAACTACAATAAAGGTTGAGTGACAGTAAAACCTTTGAGTGCCAAGTTCTATAGCTATAAGCATGAAGCATTTAATGCTAGGTCATAGATAGGTATAACATCAAATTTTATTCATTTTCACATCATTCAAATGCAGAACAAAAATGAGAAGAGTGAAGAGGCAATAAAGCAGCTACCTTACTATAGTGCCTCTCCCATTTGAATTATTCAAGTCATCCTGATGCATGCAACCTTGTTGATCTATTGTTGTGTAGGGTCATGATTGTGACCATGAGTGGTTTACACCGTAGAGGTGATATGATGTATGTTTTTGTATCTATTGCTTTGTTTATTGCTCTTGGCTGATTTATGAGATTATGATGTGATTTATAGTTCACTAGGGTTTGTGCCAATAGTTACTAGGATTGATGTGGTATCATGAGGTTGTGCTGTGATTACCATGCAATCTGTGCATAGATTGCACTATGTACTATTACCATGCTACACTAGACTAGGTTCCTGTAGTAATGGTTAGTCATGTTTATGACTATGTTCACTTATGTGTTTTAACTACCTTTTTATGTTGTTTTTACAACCATTATTAAATTCTTAAATGATTAGAAATGGTTTGTCCATGTTGGATTATTTGGTTATCTACTACGAACATTTATCTTGTTATATTTTGATCTGAGAGATATTTGTTACTTATGTTATGTTTTACATTTGAGAGGACCCGAGGGTCAGATGTTATACTTTGATTTTAGTATCATAGATGTTAGACTACTATGTGGTTCAGTTGATCATATTGTATGATGATGCCATTTTGAGATGACAATGTGTTTTATGATGATAACTAGTTGTCTGATATTTGGACATATCACTGATTATGTTATGTGATGGATTTAATGTTATGATTATTTACTTCATTCCTGCATTGTTATGCTTTATGTGAATGTGAGTGATGTAGATAGATTATTTTAATATAATTAAATAAATGGTTAAATTAGGTGATTTAATGCATTTATTGCTTCGGCTATGTTACTATATGCAATTGCACTTGATCGTGTTGTTTAGTGTATAGGATTTATATCCGTGCTAGTTGCACATGGACTTAGTGATTCAACCATATATATTTTACCAATGTCATCCTTGTATGGTCAACATATCCTTAATTCAATGTTTAACTTAAACCTTTTGGTGATTATTAAATTAGAACTCATTTGCATTATGTGATTAGACCAGTGAGTGTGTTTGTGCATTTAGAGGTTCGCTTTGTCATGAAAGTTGTTAAGAAAATTTATGTGTTTTTTCATTTTCGGGCTATTTAATTGACTTATTGTAGTTTTTGGAAGCTTTTCCATAGATGAATTCCTATTTCTAAGAATAGCCTATTTTCGTTTAGGTTGATTTAGAGTCTAACTAGGTTGGCTAGTTATTTTCCTTAATCAATTAGTCACTTGAAAAGTGAATAAATATCCAAAAAGGAATTTAATTCCTCACTTCTCAATTTTGAATTAGAAAGTTGGAGAGTAAAACCTAAAATCCCCTTCATGAAGATTTACTGTTTTGTTCATTGTGGGAGCTATGGGCATGGGATCGTCACAAGGTTGAGCTCATTGGTTCCAGCTTGGGGAAACCTTGGATTACCACAATTTTTAGCTACTTCTGTGGGCTATTTATTTTATGGTTTAGATTCATGTTTTTTCCTTTTGGCTGTGAGGTAGGGCTTTCCTGTTATATTGTTTTGGCTCTATTTCTACTTCTATTTTTGTTAGCCATTTTTTTGGAGGTTAAGAATTAGTATTCCCCTATGTTTCTATATGTTAGTTATACCCATTTGGGCAGTTATGAACATTTCCTTATTTTTTGAGATGAGGGTTTGGAGTTTTATGCCTTTATGTTGGACATTTTTGCATACAGTGTCCAAACTTGATTGTTTTTGAATTTTTGAAGTTTTTGTACTCAAAGGTGGAATGGGTTTTAATTTCAAAGTTTTTCCAAAATTTGGGTTTTTTACCTCGTTTTGTGTGCTACCCTATTTTCTCAAGTTTTCTAGCCATGATTTGGGTCTATACCTAGATCATCTATCTACATGTGAATTAGATTTTTATTGCACTTTTATTGTTGTATTAGGAAGTGTGTCGCATTCAAAATCTCCATGTTGTGTTCAGTTGAGTGATTTTATACCTATTATTTTGGTTCTTTGGACCTTTGTTATTATTTCGTGGACATTAGGATTCATGTAGAATCCATACTCTTAGATTGAGGCCGATTGAGTGAGTTCATGATGTTTCGTCTTGTTGGATCATTGGCATTCATGTAGAATCTATTCTCTCAAATTAAGGATGGTTGAGTGATTTCATGATGTATGGTTTTATTGTCTTTAGGATTCATGTAGAATTCATACTCTTGTGTTTCTTTCAGTTGGGTGTTATCTTTTACATTGTGTTCTCATCCAATCCTTGTGTTATGATCTTTGTGATGGTGGTATGCCACATAGGAGTACATGCACATACATTTTTCAGGTGACTTCCCAGGCCCAATCTTCCATGGATTTTTTAGAAGTTATGATCATTCGGGTTGGGTTGGGAGTATGCATTCCCATAAGCACTTGGCATAGGATAAGCATGGGAAGATTAGGGTAACATATAGAGGGGGCTTCTAGCTCGTAGCCTATTGTCATGACACCATAGGGTTGGCAGAGGAAGTTTTAAGTAAGAGATAACTAAATAAAAGGTGTTAGTGTTAATAAAACTAAAGATAATAAAATAGTGCTTCAGTGTATGAGCCTTTTGTTGACTGCGTTAAATCTAAACAGTGTATGAGACTTCCATTAAGGGAGTTGAATCTAAACAGTTCTGAGGTTGGGCTTGTCAATGCCAAGTGACTCTCCATGAGGTCAGCCCCTAGTTAGTAGCTTTTTGAGTGTTCTACCAGGACTTGTACTCGTTACATTGACCTAGGTTCTTGGTTATAGCCATCATACTATTTGGCGTGAGTAATTGCCTTGGATGTTGTACTTTATGTGTGTTTGTGGTTGGATCATTATCTCCATCAGTACTTTAGGTGTGGACCTATGGATGTCACATGGTCAGGAGGCATAGCCACCTTCACCACTGCTAGGGACTAGTGTACTAAGATGGCCTTTTATCCTAATGTGACTTTTGTTGGATGTTTTAACTTGATACTTTAGGTTCTAGAGTATGCTTTCTTGTAATTTATGCTTTCATTGGAATTCTTGGATATCATGTTTAGATGATGTTAATTTATTTGATGCATTCCCATATTATGATGTTTAGCATATGACTAGATGATGTGAATTGTTGTATTGGATTTTCTATATCTTTTTGGTTTAGCATGTGATAGGTGATGTTATCTACTGATAGGATTATCTTATGCTTTACTACTAGCATGTTAGATTTCCTTATGTTTATATTGTAGCATGTTTTAGTTGTGACATCCCTATTATGATAGCACTGACGATCTAGTCGATGTCTTGGGATGTTACACATGGGGGATGGCTAGGATCCATGATGGTCTTATGATGCTATTGATAGTTGGGAGGAACCACATACTTAGTTTGGTTGTTTAGTTATTGTAATGTTATTTCTATACATTGCAATGTTTCTTATTTGCACTACGATGGTTTTTTTTAGTACATTCTTTACTACTTTGGTATAGATGGATAGATCTTCCTCTTTCTTATTCCTTGACATATTGTTGATTATGCACTCAAGTGTTCACTCCTCAATCTATGTGGATTTGGTACTGCCCAGCGTGGAGGTTTTTTTCCCCGTCTCATTCCTTGTTTTGACCCTTAGAGTAGTTTTTTCCTTTTTCTTGGGTAACCATCTGTCAACATGGGGTGATAGAATATTGTGTCGCATGCCCATTGGAGATCTGTCATGTATCCCCTAATTCTATTGCACACCTCTTAGAGAAATATCATGCGATACTTTCTAGTATCGCACCTCCTTGTAAGAATTGTCGTACGATACCTTTAAAGTATCACACACCTTCGAGAGAAGTATCACCCAGTCTCTGAAAGTGTCACCCTCCTTCTTTAGGAATGTCATGCAATACTTTCCAATTTTGTATTAAAGTATCACTTGGATTTTTGCAAAGACCCATGTGGGTAGGCAATAGGCACTTTTCAGTTTGATCTGAACTTTTTGGGATTTTTTTTTGGGGTACCCTCTTAGGAATTCTCTAGTCCATTGGTGTCACTTTTTGAATTTAGAATGTGTTTAATTCAAATTTAGTTATGCATTCTTTATCATCGGTCATTTTGTTCAGTAGTAGCATTTGAAGATTCATTGGCTGCTCAGATTGTTGGTGAAGTCTTCCATTGCGATCTATGTGATCCCTATATGTTGTTGACATGTGCATTCATACTTGTAAAAATATTATCTTAGCTTGTATTGAATCCTTTCTCCAATGATCTCTGGGTGGGGCATTACATTTGGTATCAGAGCCCATGTTCAAACATTGGGATCTTTGTGCTTACGTTGCCCATATGGTTGATTTTGCATTGTGTAAATGCAAGTGTCTTTGTGAGAACTTGTGATCTTTTTTGCTTTGGTATCTACTCTTGATGGACTTTCTTGTCTAGTAGATGTGGCTAGACTATTGTAAGGAGAAGGAAGTGAGTCTTCCCTTTTTTTGTATATGGAATTGATGTCCCTTTATTTGGTTGGTTGCATATGTGACCTTTTTGGATGGAACCACTAATTGGTGTCCATGTGTTGGCTTTGAGTACCTCTTTTGTTTCTCCTTGTGTAGAAAGGTGCATTGCTTCCCTATTTTCTCTTAATTGTAAGTAAATAAATGAATCATATTTTTGATTCCATGTTATATCATTATAGTAATGAAATGGTTCCCTTCATTAAGAAATGAGCGTTTATTGTGAATCATTGCAAGTAAGTGTTGTATTAGATCTTTTGGGTTTATGACTTAAGTCCCCAATCTGACTGCTTCTTAAGCTCATGGAAATTTGCATTAAATTGATGAATATTTAAATATTGCATTGCATGTAAAAAAATTTAAAAATTAAGGAAATTATTGTTGTCTACATATGTATGAGATTACTGATAGTTTACTGCTTAATGTGTGTGAGTGTGCTCTCTAACATTTCTAGGATGATGTATTCCTTAGCATTGTATGCTGATCTATCCCTCTTCTATGACTATTCTTACTCATCACATGTAATGTGATTTAATTGATTCCTTATTTTATTTGACCAGAGGTATTTTCCTCATGTTATTTGGCTAGCATTGGTTTTTACTATTTTCCTCTCTTGGAGTAGTCATCAAATTTTCTCTATTGCTATCTTTGTGACACTTGTCACATTTGACTTATTATTGAAATGAGCTCTTTTGTGATTTACTATTGGAATTGACAATTTCCCAATTTGGTATTTTTTTTTTGGTTCTTGATAACTATTCTAAATGTGTTTTAACTATTGCCCAATTGTGTGTTGTGACTCTATCATGTTCATCTTGAACCTTTGGTAGTACATTCAAGGGATAATATCATGGAGAACATGATAGTGTGTCTTTGGTAGAATTAAAGTTGTCACTATAATTTGATGGTTAAAAGATGAGTAAATGTAATGCTAATTCTTAGAAAGAAATTGAAAGATATGTACTTGTTTTATGGTGACTCTTGAACCCTTGCTTTGAAAACCTTTCAATTTCATTATGCATTAGTACTCATGTTATGTTTAAGTAATGAAATTATGAAAGATAGGTAATGATGGTTGTTAGTGTGTGAACTACATTTCCTTCCATGTCTTATGTTGTTCTGGGCATGTGCATTTTTTGAGTGGTTTTGGAGTTTTTCTCTGTTGCTTGTCTTGGTAACCAAGACTATTGTTTTGCCTTGAGTGGTGACTCAACTCTTAGATCTTAGGACTCTCTAAGATCCATCATGTCATAGGCCTTGTCAATATCTTTTTGACACTTTTTGAATGGAGTCAATCCAAGTCCGAATGTGAAAGTTATGGTCTCCGGAGTGAAGATAGTTTTGTGCTGATTTGAAATTTCTTGTGAGAAACTAGTGATCATGCACTTTCTCACCCGGTTTGTTGAGAAAATTTTTGTGAGACTGTGCTAATGTAAGATTTCACCTAGTGAACAACAAGCATCTCTACACACTTCTAGAGTTGTTGATCGATATTCTGAGTACCTTTTCGAGTAGAGGCCAATTCAATCATGACTTATCACATTTATGGCCATTGGAGAAGTTTAACTCTTCATGTTTTTTTTAAATGGAAGAGTTATCTAGTCTTCATAATCTATTAGGTACTTGTTGGGATTTGTACTTGGGTTTTTGTGTTTCCTATAGCATCGACCCACCTTTGTGGGGTGAAATTAGGATTCTGAGAGTTCCTTGCTCAAGGTTCATGTTGCCCTATCATTTGTGAGTGACTCAATCTTTTGATGAGTCTAGATCCACCCTTTGGATGTTGACCTTGGCACATCTCTGTATTCTTTTCTCTCTTGAGAGAGTGGACTAGTGTGGTTATGCCACTAGTTTAGTTACTGCTTTCAGATGAGTTATTTGGATGGTTGGTGGAATTGTAAGATTCCCTGTATGCATCTTGGGCTATTTTAGTGTAGAGGTTGAGAGAGACTCCCTCTCAGTCCTAATACTCTCTAGATATTTCTCCCTAGACTTGTTTATTCAAGAGGATTGCCTTAGTCAGGTTTTCTCATTAACTATTGACTTGAGGCTGGAGATTGAGTTTAGCAGTAGGTTGGGTGTGGTATTCCTAGCATGGTGCTAGAGCGACATGGTATCATTGGACACATGTGACCATATTATGTGTTGGTATGAGGATTTTAAATGATTGTACCCACTAACAAAAGTCTTTGGAACCTTGTGGAGAGGTGATATCTTGTCTAGTTGGGTTGTGTAAACCTAGTTCCCAGTGATAGTTGAGCTTTTGTACCTTGGAGAGTTATTGTGCTCCTATGCTTAGTGGTGATTAATCTTTTGGAGTTTGTAATTTTGTTGGTAAACTATCATCCACTTTCTTCAAAGAGTTAGTTTACATGGATTCAAGGACGCTCATGTGTGACATGACAGTATTCTTGAGAATTTGTGGATGGTTATTCCCCATGATTCCAACTCTTTTGGGAGTGTGTAGTGTGTTGACCTGGTTTTGTAGTCATGTGCTAGGTGCATGTTTAGTTTAGGCACCTATTGACAAGGTAGAGTGGGTTTTTCCTTACCTTGTATTGCTAAATTTATGGCTAGATGGTTTTTTTCCTAATGCACAGAAGGTTCCTTATTGGAGGACCTTGTGCCTGTTTGACACCTATTCTTTTATGGTTAACCTATTTGGGGGTTAACGAGATGGTTTGAGAATGTGGGAGTGATTTGGTTGGACTTGTGAAGGAGTCAGTGAGTCATTCCTATTGCTCAGTTTTGATTTTTCTCTTGGTGAGTTTCAATTTCTATTCTTGGATTGTAGGATTCTAGGAGTAAGCCTAGTCTTTGGGGGGGATGATGTAGTGCCTCTCCCATTTGACTTCTATAAGTCATCCTAATGGATGAAACCTTGTTGGTCTATTGTTGTGTAGGAACATGATTGTGACCATGAGTGGCTTACACCATAGAGGTGGTTTGATATATGTTTCTGTATCTGTTACTTTGATTATTGCTCTTGGCTAATTTATGAGATTATGATGTGATTTCTAGTTCACTAAGGTTTGTGCCAGTGGTTACCAGGATCAATGTGATATCATGAGGTTGTTCTGTGATTACCCTAAGATGTGTGCAGAGATTGCACTATGTACTATTACCATGCTACACTGGACTAGGTTCCTATAGCAGTAGTTAGTCATATTTATGACTGTGTTCTCTTATGTGTTTTAAGTGCCTTTTTGTGTTGTTTTTACAACCACTATTAAATACTTAAATGATTAGAAATGGTTTTTCCATGTTGGATTATTTGGTTATGTGTTGCAGACATTTATCTTATTATATTTTGATCTAAGAGATATTTGTTACTTATGTTATGTTTTACATTTGAGAGGACCTGAGGGTTGCATGTTATACTTTGATTTTAGTATCATAGATGTTAGACTACTATGTGGGTTAGTTGATAATATTGTATGATGATGCCATTTTGAGATGACAATGTGTTTTATGATGATAACTGTTGTCTAATAAATGGACATATCACTGATTATGTTATGTGATGGATTTAATGCTATGGTTATTTACTTCATTCCTACATTGTTATGCTTTATGTGAACATGAGTGATGTAAATAGATTATTTTGATATAATTAAATAAATGGTAAAATTAGGTGATTTAATGCATTTATAGCTTTGGCTATGTTAATATATGCAATTGCACTTGATCGTGTTTTTATCCCTGGTTGTGGCACATGGAGTTAGTGATTCAACCATTCATATTTTACCAATGTCATCCTTGTATGGTTGATGTATCCTTAATTCAATTTTTAAATTAAACCTTTAGGTGATTATTAAATATGAACTCATTTGCATTATGTGATTAGACCAGTGAGTGTGTCTGTGCATTTAAAGGTTCGCTTTGTCATGAGAGTTGTTAAGGAAATTTATGTGTTTTTGGGTTTTTAGGTTTTTGGGTTTTTTAATTGACTTATTTTAGTTTTTGGCAGCTTTTCCATAGATGAATTCCTATTTATAGGAATAGCCTATTTTCATTTGTATCAATTCGGGGTTTAACTAGGTTGGCTAGTTATTTGCCCTAATCGATTATTCACTTGAAAAGTGAATAAATATCCAAAAATATATGAAATTCCTTATTTCTCACTTTTGAATTAAAATGTTGGAGGGTAAAACCGAAAATCCTCTTCATGAGGATTTATTGTTTTGTTCATTATGGGAGCTACGGGTGTGGGATCGTCATGAGGTTGAGCTGATTGGATTTGGCTTGAGAAAACCTAGGATTGCTGTGATTTTCAGCTACTTTAGCAAGTTATTTATTTTATGGTTTAGATTCCTATTTTTCCCTTTTGGCTATGAGGTAGGGCTTTCTTCTTTTATTGTTTTGGCTTTATTTCTGCTTCTATTTTTGTATCCATTTGTTTGGAGGCTAAGAACTAGTGTTGCCCTTCATTTCTATAAATTAATTCTACCTAGTTGGGAAGGTACAAACGTTTCCCTATTTTTTGAGATGAGGGTTTGGGGCTTTACGTCATTATTTTGGGCATTTTTGCATACGGTTTTCAAACTTGATTATTTTTGGATTTTCAGAGATTTTGTACTCAAAGGTCAAATGGGTTTTAATTTCAAAAATTTTCCAAAATTTGGAGTTTTTACCTTGTTTTCCATGCCACCTTAATTTCTCGAGTTTTCTTGGCATGAGTTGGGTGGTGGACCTAGATCATCCATTTGGATGTCTATTGGACCTTCATTGTACTTTTATGTTTGCATTGGGATGCATGTCATATTTGTACTCTTGACATTGTGTTCAGTTGAGTGATTTTATACCTGTTGTTTTGGTTCTTTGGACCTTTGTTATTGTTTCATGGACATTAGGATCCATACTCTTGAATTGAGGCCAGTTGAGTGAGTTCATGATGTTTGGTCTTGTTGCATCATTGAGATTCTTGTAGAATCCACACTCCTGAATTGAGGCTGGTTGAGTGATTTCATCCTCTTGTGTTGCTTTCAGTTGGGTGTTTTCTTTTGCATTGTGTTCTCATGCAGACCTTGTGTTATGATCTCTGTGATGGTGGTGTGCCACACGCAAATACTTGCATGTACATTTTTTGGGTGACATGTAAGGCTCGATCTTCCATGGATTTTCCAAATCTTATGATCATAGGGGTTGGGTTTAGAGTATGAATTCCCATAGGCACTTGGCATAGGATGAGCATGGGTAGGGTAGGGTAGCATATGGAGGGGGCTTCTATCTTGTAGCCTAGTGTAATGATGCCATAGGGTTGGTAGAGGAAGTCTTAAGTAAGTGATAACTAAATAAAATGTGTGTATGTTAATAAAACTAAAGATAATAAAATAGTGCTCCAGTGTATGAGCCTTCCTTTGAGGTTGTTGAATCTACATAGTGTATGAGTGTTCCATTGAGGGAGTTGAATCTGCATAGTTTTGAGCCTGAGCTTGTCGATGCCAACTGACTCTCCCTGATGTCAACCCCTACTTAGTAGCCTTTTGAGTGTCTGACCAGGACCTATACTCCTTGCATTATCTTAGGTTCTTGGTCACAGCCATCATATTATCTGGCATGAGTGATTACCTTGGATTTTGTGCTTTATGTGTGTTGGTTGGATCATTATCTCCATTAGTATGATAGGTGTGGACTTACAGGTGCCACATGGTTGGGAGGCATAACTACCTTCACCACTACTAGGGACTGATGTATAGAGATAGTCTTTTATCCTAATGCAACCATTGCTGGATGTTTTCACTTGATACTTCATGTTATGAAGTATGCTTTCTTGTGATTTATGCTTTCATTGAAATGCTTGGATATCATGTTTAGATGATGTGAATTGTTTTATTGGATTATCTATTGCTTATTAGTTTAGCATTTTAGATTTCCTTGTATTGATGATTAGCATGTGATAGGTGATGTTATCTACTGGTAGGATTATCTTATGCTTTACTACTATCATGTTAGATTTTCTTATGCTTATATTGTAGCGTGTTTTAGTAGTGACATCCCTATTATGATACTACTCACAATCTGGTCACTGGCTTGGGATGTTATGCACTGGGGATGGCTAGGATCCATCATGGTCTTATGATGCTATTGACGGTTGGGAGGAACCATGTACTTAGTTTGGTTGTTCAGTTATTGTGATGTTATTTCTATACATTGTGATGTTGCTTATTTTCACTGTGATGTTTTTTTTTAGTACGTTCTTTACTGCTTTGGTATAGATGGATAGATGTTCCTCTTTCTTATTCCTTGACATATTGTTGATTATGCACTCAAGTGTTCACTCCTCGATCTATGTGGATCCGGTACTCCCCAGTGTGGAAGTTTTTTTTCCCATTTCATTCCTTGTTTTGACCCTTAGAGTAGTTTTCTCTCTTTTCCTTGGTGACCCTATGTTAGCATGGAGCAATAGAATATTGTGTCACATGCTCAATGGAGATCTATTGTGCATCCCTTGATTCTATCGCATGCCTCTTGGAGAAATATCGTATGACACTTTCTAGTATGGAACCTCCTTGTAAGAACTATCGTACAATACCCTTAAATTATTGCATGCCCTCAAGAGAATTATCACCCAATCCCTAAAAGTGTCACCCTCCCTCTTTAGGAATGCCACGTGATACATTTTAGTTTTGTATTAAAGTATCACTTGGATTTTTGCAAAGACCTATGTGGGCGGGCAACAGGCACTTTTCAGTTTGATCTAAACTTTTTGTGAGTTTTTTTATGGGGTACCCTCTTAGGTGTTCTTGAGTCCTTTGTTGTTACATTTTGAATTTGAAATGTGTTTGATTCAAATCTAGTTATGTGTTCTTTGTCATCAATCATTTTGTATGGTAGTGGCATTTGGAGATTCGTTGGTTGCTCAGATTGTTGGTGAAGTCTTCCATTGTGATCTATCTAATCCCTATATTTTGTTGACATGTGTATTCATACTTGTAAATAAATAATCTTGGCTTGTATTGAATCTTTGTTCCAAGGATCTCTAGGTGGGGCATTGCACTTATTCTCAATTGCAACAATTTCAATAAAGATTCAACATGAATGCATCGATTCAAACGTATTTATCAAGTCTTGAGCTACATAGAGTTACAATTTTAATACATTTTAAAGAACTAGATTGGGTAAAATAGCCTCTAGATCTAGAAACCCTAAGGCTAAGGAAGACCATGGGATTCAATTGGTCAGCAATGAAGTTAAACAGCTTGAATTTAGTCCAATACCCAATGTTCCCTATAGAAATGACCCAACTGGTGCATTATTTGTCATTCCACTCAATGTTATTATGGTTCAAGACATTATGAAGTGCTACAATTGAAAAATTGGTGCTATAAGAGACTTATAAATATTTCATACCTATCATAAGCTGTGTAACAATGGAATACTGAAGGACAAGTTTCAAATTGTTGAAAAGAAGGGTCTGACCAAAATTCTAGTTTTTCCTATGATGTTCAAAATAGAATGGATTTGCATTGTTCTAAGTTGAATTCATGATGGATGTCTATGGCTAGAGACAAGACCTATCAAGATTACAAAGGGGATTTAGCATAGGGTTACTGTTTTCCCAACCCTAGATCAGCCAAATACTTTGAGAAGTCATAAGAAGGAAGTAATTGAGAAGAACACAGGTGGAAAATGGAACAATAGGGGAATGTCTATTAACACTATGGCTAAACCCCTACTTGAATATGTTGTGAGGTTAATTTCATATAAATTCTATCAATCCAATAGACTAAAAATTACACCTTGCATAGTTGTTGATGTGGCATATAAACTGGTGAAGAAGGATCATAGCTATGATTTAGCTGAACTTATGTTGCAGCAAATCAATGAGAACTTAGGAGCTATAAGGAGATCAAAAGGTGCACAATGAAAATTTGGCTTGGTTCTCATATGAATATTCTTTTATGTGATGGAAGAATTCCCTTCAATTGGAAAGGTGATCTAGAACTCAAATAAGTCAGTAGTCACCCAAATGAATGAGTTTATTGAACAAATGGAAGACAATTTTGATGTTCAGATGACAAGCTACTTTGGGGGATTCAAGAAGTCCATGAAACAAAGAATGAGGATACCGGTATCAATAGTTGAGAAACATGCAAATAATATTTGTTTCTTGGTTGATATAGATTACACCTATACACAAGCAATGATACCTAGAGTAAGATGGCTTAGGCCACTTAGATATGAGCTTGATGTAGACCAAGCTTCAACTGCAATTACTGCTTTACTTGTAGAAGAAAATGATAAAGAAGCTCCTCACTTTGAGACTTATGATGTGGTCAAGTCCAAAATTGAAACATAGATAAAAACTACTTTAGTCATCAAAAAGAAAGAAAAAATGCTAAGCAAAATAAATAAGACATTTGGAATGGAGATTGAAGGCAAAGATGAAGAAGTAGAAGTAGAAGGTGATAGTGAATAAGAAGGTGAACAAGAGCAAGGGAAAGGGCCAATTGAGCTGACACAAGGCCTTGGAGAAGATAAAGAAGAAGGTTCCAAGGAAGAAGAATTCAAGGAAGCACCTACACCTTCCTAGTAGAAGAAAAGAAAAGCAAAAACTTAGCCTACAGTTCAGCCAAAGCCCAAGAAGGTCACAAGGCAAGCTAAAATGAATCCAATTCCAACTAAGCCAGCAATGAAAAGGGCCACAACAAGAGAATCAACTCAAAAAGCCGAAGAGGTAGTAAAGGTGAAGAAGAAAGCCACTGCCTAGCCAGCTGAAGATTCCAACAAAAGAAGAAGATATGTGGCTCAACTAGATATAGATGATGAGGATATAAGCCAATTCAAAGTCGTAAGTCATCCTCCAAAATATGCAATTGAAATACTTTGTAATAAGATTAGAAATGCAGATCTAAATGATTTAAATCTTTTAAATTTCGATAAGCTTAGTAGGGAAGAGTAGAATAAGATAGAGGAATCTGTGTATGCCATGATTTCAAAATTCAAAAACACACCTCTAGAGCTGTATAACACAATGCCAAAGTAAATATATGAAATAGTAGAGGATAAGTGGCATTATTGTTTGAATATGGAAAAGGAAATTAGAGAATCTACCCTAGCACAAGTAAAGCCTGATATTTCAAAGGCTCAAATAACCAAGGCTAATAAGAAACATAATGGGAATTTTTCACCCAAATATAGAGTTTTTTTCATTCTTCAAAACAAAATTGTAGATGTAGTAACTAAATCTAGAAAAATCTAGAAAATAATATACAAGATTATTGATGATAGAGTGGAGGAAACTAATAAGGTAGAAACCAATGCCAATAAGAGGGTAGAAGAGTAGAAAGGAGAAGAGAAAGAAAAGGAAGAGGAAAAGAAGGAAGAGGAAAAGAAAGGTGAGGAAGAGAAAGGAGAAAAGGAGAATAAAGAGAAAGAAGAGGAGGAATTAGAAAAGAGAGAGGAAACTATGGCAACATCTAACCAGTAGCAAGAAGATGAATAGAGTATACAAGACACACAATTTCCACCTCCTAGTCCACATCATGTAATCCCTCCACTTAGAAAAATAGTAATCATAAAGGATGTTCCTAAAAAGACACCTCAGAACATCAATCCACTTACTATAGAGGATCTCCAAAAGATCCTTCAACAATATACTCTATAGGAACAATTGTGTACAAGCCCTATATTGGTGAGTGTAGATGAATTACAAAAAGCTATAGCAACACCACAAAAAGAAAAGGTGAAGCCAAAGGAGAAACTTTACACGTACACTGCTACTAGTACTAAAGTTTTGATGCTACCACCACCACCTCCACCAAGTGCAACATGTGATAATGTTTAGATGCCAAGTGTAGAGGAGAGGAAATTAGGTGAAAAAGAAGATGTAGCAAAGGGGAAGGAGTAGGCTACCATTTAGACTGGCACTCCTACTAAGACCATTCAAAAGTCAAGCACTGATGCTATCCCCTTGCAATTTACAACACCAGGCTTGACTTGAACAAGAGTGGCCAGGGTACTTCACTATGGAGACCTTGAATTAGATGAAGAGATTGTGATACCCTCCTATGATTCCAAAACTATCACAATAGCATAAATGACTGAAATGCAAAATGCATTGGATAGAAGGATGAGGCAGGAGATATTAAGAAAAGAGTTTAAACACAGGCAAGCACTTCATGAAGGAAAGCCAAATAATTGAGCAACTATCAGACATAGTTGACCAGGTGAAAAATGAGGACTAGGACACCAATGTCAAACTCATGGAATGGTTAGAAAGAAATTTTCAGGGAAAGTTTAATGAAAAGACATCAAGTGGCATTGCACTTGAATAGGTAGAGTTGGGCAAGACAATAGATAAGGCCAAAATTGTTCTTGAAAATATTTTTTCATTATATAGGAAGCTGTATGACTTATCAAATTTCAAACAAGAAACAAATCAAAGAATAATGAGCTTGGAGAGGAACTTGAAAATCTCTAGCATACAATTACCTAGAGATCCAGCTCAGAGTGAGAAGCATTTTGCACAATCGCTTCACACACAAAGGAAATTAGCTATATTAACTGCTGAGGAGGAAAATATAAAGGCTAAATTAATGTAGATCTAGTCCTTCATAACCCCTCATTTAGAAGTCCTCCATAAGGAACAATTCTATGCTGAGACAATATTAAAGAAAGATCCAAATCTTTCTACTTGCTGCAGAGATTGTCATCTACCACAAGTCATTAGACATAGCTTTTGAGAATTGAGATCCAGCTCTAAAAACAATAATGGAGGTAAACAATAATATTTTGGCTAAATATGGTATTACTCCTTAGAACCCTTTGACATTAGTGTCAAAAAGGGGGAGAATTAATAAATGGGGAAGAATTAATAAAGAGGGGGAGATACAAAATTTTGAACATTTTGACAGTAAGGGGGAGATATATATTTTGATGAAGATATAAATTTTGAGATACAAAAAAAGGGGGAGATACAAAATTTTGAAATTTTGGCACTCATATGGAATATAGCTCTGATGCAAATGCAAAAATTCCATAAGTAGATATAGAGGCATAGGTATAGAATACAGGTACAAGATAGAAGATAAAGAGTATCAAGCATAGTAAGCACATAATTTTGATTGCAAAATGAAAAGGTTCAAACTAGTCAGGGGGAGTTAAGATATTTTAAACAAATTTTGAAAAAATGTAGAAAAGACATTCATAAGGATAGATGAATAAATGTCTAGCTAAGTGTTTTTGACACTCATGTCAAAGGGGGAGATTGTTAGCCCTTAAAAAGTTTTGAGATTTGAGCATCAACACACTTAATCACTTTTTGTATTGAAGCTGAGTATACCATGTATGTTGAGCCACAATGTGTGTTGAGTTAGTATTTCAATAAGTGTCGAGTGACTTCAAGTACTGAGAAGTATATCAGTATCAAGTGATATATAGGTGCCAAGTCATGGTATGTGCTGAGGAAGCCAAAATGTTGTATATGTCGAGTAAGTTAGAATCATATATGTGTCAAGGGAGATAGAGTGTAGTTGATGCCAAGCAATCTAGGATATTATGTGTCAAGCATTAGTAGTCCAGTAAGTGCCAAGTAACACAGAATCAACATATGAGTTTGTGCCTTCACAAACTCAAATGTAAAGCATTTTCAAAGTCAACACAAAGATATTTCAAAAAGGGAAAAGGATAAGGATGAATAATTTACATTCCCTATGAATTCTACATTTAGCCAATAAGAAAAATGGAGACATGCAACCAATGAGAAAAATACAAGGTATGAGCAAAAATTTGACATTCAATATGGATCGTAGTTCCATACCTAACCCTAAGTCTTCACATTCTTTAAAAGGAGGTGAAAAACCCATTGCATAAGAGGATAAGAATAATGTATGGGAAGATTATATAAAAAAAAATTAGAGTGAAGAAGGAAAGACTTAGAGAAATAGAGCAATGATGGAAACAACATTAGGGACAAGGAACATGATCAGACATCAGATCTCAGAGGTTCAAGATCAAGGAGAGAAGATCAAGTGCCTGAATCAAGAAATTAGAGATTGCATACTATCAGGTCAAATTTTCTAATACTTTCTTACAATTTTACTAGATGCTAAAATCCTATATTGATAGGTTAGCTTAACAGCTAGGTAGGAGAACCTTTGGAGAAGGTGATTGAAAATCCTATGTATTAGGTGGATTTAACAAGCTATTGTAAATCCTTTAATAGGGTGACATTCATGTAAAGTTTTTGTAAATCCTCTAATCAGGTCACTATTGACACAACGTAAAGCCTTTAATAGGGCAAGCCTTTCACAAGGCAAATCATTAGAAGTGGTTGAACTATTATTGCTGCAGTGATTTTTGTGGGTATCATTGCCACCCCAGTTTTACCTTCTTATTCCTAGAGGGTTTTTGGGTTATCAATTCTACTATTATTTGTTATTACATGTGATTTACTTTATATATTTACATGCATGCATTTTATTTTTTAGTTATATGTTTAAAGGTTTGAATGAGGTGAAATGTGTCGTACTTCTGATTCACCCCACCTCCGAATTACTCTTCCTATTTGAATATTCCAACAAATAGTTACATAAATCAAAACATGAATCTTTCATATAATTAACTATTTAATTTATTTCTACCCACATTTAATCATCAATAATCACATAATCAAAATAACATAACTTATTTATTAATTCAGATTTAAAAATGCTAGAATAATCATCGTTAGGCATGGATATACCTAACATCACAAACATCACCAATTAAGGAATACTGAATTGTCTGAAAGGATAAAACCTAATCATTGAGGTACCAAAATCAACATCCTTACCATTAGGTGAAAATGCCTCATATCTTTGTTAGTGAAATTTTAATGTTTAAACAGTTGAGATAATGTAGTAGTTCTCAAATCACTGAGTATTAAAACATGGATGTACCAACTACTCTTAATTCCATTATGACAATCACAACATAAAACATTACTTCATATCTGTTCCAATCTCCTACAATAGTTTTAACAAAGAAAATCATATTGAATAAGTACATGCGAGGAGTGACCTTACAAATTACAAGGCTAAACTAAACCCTAGGAACTGAATGTTAATCACTTTCACAAGAATGTAACTAGAACTAAGGACCAAAAGCCTTAGACTAAAAAAAAATTCTAAGAAAGTAAAATAAATTAATTAACATAATATATTGGTCTCCGAATACAATCTAAGTATAGTTGGAGATAATTACAGAGCTTGTGAGTTTCAAGACCTAAACTTAAACAAAATCCTAGGAAAAGAAGCAGCGTATAATATGTATGATATATCACTATACCAATATGAGTAAATAGGTTAATAACAAAAAATTATGTACACTAGATATAGGGAAACTTTTTAAGTTTCCAATGATTAACAAAAATAAATATGCACTAAAACGGTGTTCAAATTCACAAATAAATGACACCACAGTACATCAAGAAAATTTTCTAAACATCTTGGGATATATACTATGATCTATAGAGCATATAACATATTGAAGTTTACGCCTTAAGTTACCCCTACATACAATATTTCATATCAATACCTAACATTAAAATATTCACGAACCAAAAAATTTAATGATTTTACTAAAAAACTATTTTCGAGCCACCTTAGTTATTTTTAGTCCTTCGTTTGATTCGAAATCAATTAAAATTCAAAATTTGATACTTCAATTTTAGGTAGTGCAAAGTGATTTATTGATATTTAAGAGTGATAAGAATTATCGTTTATGTATGTATGTGTCTATTTTAGATATTATTGAAAAATGAATATAGTTAACTATATTGTTTTTAAAACTCTATCTTTCATGCGATATTAGTATCATTTAGAAAAGTCTTGTCTCATTAAAATGATAGAAGAAACAGGAAAATTATGTCCACACATATTCACATTACTAGAAGGATATCTCCATATACTAACTAAATGAATTAGGATTAGCTAACTAGTAGGTTAAAAATCTAATAAAATAGTATATGTAATTAAAAATTTAACTTCTTTATTTATTTGATTATACACACAAACTTATAAGGTATTCTATATAAGTTCAAGTGATGTAATCTTGTGCTTCCCCTACACTTTTGGTATAAACTTTCATATTTAAAAGTTTAGAAATTTGTGTACACAAAAATATAATTAGATCCATATATGATACTATAAATTAAACTATCTTTTATGTATATGAATAGATAAATTTTACTATCTAATATATAAATATAAATGTAATGCTTGCACCTCCTTCATAGGAAAATTTGAAATAGTACACTAGCAACATCAAAAATAAAAGTAGCGCATGGTTTTCTATTATCAAATGACTACTTTTACTATTGTAGAAGCAAGGGTTTAAAATTATAATGAAAGTATTATACCAGACCATATCTTTAAATTATAATTTCTCTCTTATATTAAAATGTCCTTCAACATTTTTTGAAGGTTAGAAGTAACTTTACATAATATTTTTGCATTCACAGACAAATTCTCAAGTCACTTTAGAAGTTAAACTAACTAATAATTAAGTTTTTTAATACGTGCATTGGAAAGAGGATATGCATATTATTCATAATAATTGTACATTATCTAGTTACTCAATCTAGGATTCTCCTTCGAGATTTCTTGTAATTTAAAACTTTTTCCATACTATAAATAGTTGTGAGTAAATGGTTCTCAAATCATGGCTAAGTGTTGTTTTAATTTTATATATGATTTTTGTTCTTTTGTATGGAATATATTTCTATCGATATACTTTGCATTAGTTAACTACAACATACATCCTTTTATCTAACAAAAATAAAATATTGAGTTTCATCCCTATGCAATACATAGTCTATATTTTTCATTATTCTCATCTCACTATGCCCTTTGGCATGTAGTAGACTTCCCATTCAATGTAAAAAAAACACATCCCTACTAGGGAATAATTTGTATTTAGCTTCTCTTAGCTCTCTCCATAAGAATGTGTGTGTTGTGCTTTTATTTTTTGTTCTATTTTGAAAGTCAAGGTTAAGTTCTTTGACCTGTAATATTTTTAGTTAAAAATGATAAATGTTGAATAAGCCCAAAGTATTTATACTTCCATTTTCTATATGTTTTAAGTTTGTCTCACACTAGCTTTCATTACCTTGATACCTTAATTAACCTCTCAAAAGGATCATGCAATTAGAGGTGAATGAGAATTATCTATTTAAATTTGTAAAAAGATAAAGTTGAGATATTGTGAATAAACTAAGTATTTCTTAAAAATAATTAATAAATAGACACATGATCCTCTTCTATAGCCACTACCTAATTTATTTGTACTATTAATATTTGTACATTTGAAATAAATATTAAACAACTTCAATGCTATTGTATTTGTTAAAAGAAATTGACATAAGGCAAGGAGAATCAATAAAAAAATTCTTGTACAATAGAACCAAGATAAGAGTTCAGGAATAGTTTAGAGGTCATTAAAATTTGCATCTTGATAGATCTTTTGTATAAGATATATTTTATGAAATTAAATTTTCTATTTTATTGTATGTATTTCTCTAGAGTAACAATGTACTTAATTAGGTTTATATTTTTGTGGTAATGGTATTGGCTATTTAAATATAAACTTTAATTTCTAAATAGAGTTCCAAATCATGGGTAGTTTACAATCAATCAATTCTATAAGTTATTCCTTCTTATACATGCTAAATTTTGGGTGTTAAAATGGTGTTTAACTTGATTTGTGAACAAAAATTTCATGATTGGTCTACGAACATAATTGTTTGAATATTCTATGCATCTATTTATGTTTAAGAGAAGTCTTTAGAATTAAGATTCTAGGATACTTATAGGCTATAATTCTTATTTTCCTTGCATTGAAACTCAAGTGCAAAAATAATAGAAAAGGTCAAGCGTGGCCTTATGAAAATCCCCATATTGTGACCAATACCAATGTCCAAGTCCAATTATAACTAATTCTACATTATTTCTTTTCCTAGAATTTTAAAAAAATTAGCTAGCCTCTATAGTTTTTGGTAATAGTAATTGATTTTTCTTGTCACATTATTTTACATGATTATTGGGATAATAATATGAGGTTATGATGAGGGAGGGATATTATGTTATCAATGCTCAAAAGGATGTTTAATTGGTACATAGAAATGCAATTTGTGTTGCTACCATTTTAGGGTCTATTGATAATAAAAAATTTAAGGATATGAAACTACTTAATAACATTTTTATGGAGAATAAAAAATGATAAAAATACTCTAAATAACTCAAATTAGTTATTTTCTATGGTATTTAGAATACTTTTTTGTTTCAAACTTAATTTGAGTAGTGCATAGAAATTTGATTATGTTGATATGTAGGTGAGAGACTCCAAAAAATGTTTTTGTTGCAAGTGTTAGACTGGGGTTGTCATTGCCCCAAAAGATTGACCTTTCAATGCCTGATATAACCACTCAACTTATAGTACATAGGAGGTAGTTAAACCCTTGTTAGGAATCCTAAGGGAGTGTGGGAAAAATTTCCAATGATCTCCCCCTCAGCATTACCCAAGGGTCTGAGGATTCAAGACTGTGACCAATCTCTGATACCACTTGTTAGAGTGAGTTTTATCACAACAAAAGATTGATCTTTTGATGCCTAATGCAACCACTCAACTTATAGTACTAGAAAAATTTCCAACAACAAGTGTGGGGTTTATTGCACAATTTTTATAAACAAATTTAGAGTAGGACTTGAAGTTTCTTTTGGTGAGGAGAATCAATTGGAATGCCTAGAAACATGTTGTTTTCTATGTATGGGTTACATACTAGGTTATTTGGATTAGAAAGATGGGCCTCTTAGATGAAATTATTGTTCATATCAATTATGTCAAAGTTGATCAACTTACGTTTACACTTATTTTTTCTAAAGATAGGTGATTTTTTATAATAAAATATAATAAAGTATTTTTATTTTAGATAGGTGTATAGGATATATGGTAGAAGGTAAGTAAAAATATAATATTTTTCAATAAACATTTCAAGGAAGAATAAGATATTCAATAATTTATTACATGAATCAATAGCTTTGATGTACTAAATTTCCATAAGGAATTCTTTGTGTAATGCAATGTTAAAGGTTAGAGACACCAAAACTATTTAGGTGATCATGGATTGGCATTCATACAAACCAATAGTGAAAAGATGAAAAATACCATGATCTCCAAGGTATATATTAAAAATAATTAAAATAAACTCATCTATCTCATCTTTGTTGAAGAGGATAAATCCAAAACAATGATAACTTTGATTTTGTATGGGATAGCTTAATTTTGATGCATGTGCAAGTGAAGTGGTCACTTGGTACTACAAATTTTTTTAAAAACAAATTCATTCAAGTAATTTAAATCAATGATTTTATTAAGAAAAAAATTAAATTTGAAATGGACCAATTAGAAAAAAAGCCAAAAATATAACTTTTGGATTGATACAAGAGAATCATTGAAAACTACATGGAAAATAGAGAATATATTTTTGATTGTTGAATTTGTGGTTTTAGGAGATATAATGTGAAGAAATGTAAAACATTCCAAGTAAAGATAATGTTAGTTTGGACAAAATCCTACAACCCTACTAGTATGATTTTTGTAGCTTGCAATTGTTTGTCAAAACTTTATACTATATTGTGTGATGTGTTAAAGTTATGAAAGTTCTATGAAAGTACAATATACAATCAGAGACATAACAAGACTTGGCATATCAAAGAAGTTAATATCTATTAGTGTGAAAAGGAAACGGGAGATGAAGGAAAGCTTATGGAAGAGTCTAGAAACCCTAATTAGGTCAACAAGTAAAAATAATAAAAGAAATAAATAAGGTAAGAAATAGAGATTTTGGTCATGGTAAGACATGTCATAAGAGAAGAAGCTATCAAAAGTAGTATTGGTATGAATAGTTATGTATGAAGGATCAAAGAAGAAGCTATCAGTGATCAATTGACGTAACAGACTATCAAAATAGAATTAGTTCAAGAAATAGACCTATCAACTAGAAGAAATGTAAATACTAATAAATCTCTTATTCTTTTTTCCTAAATAGCTAATCAGCAAGATTATGAAATATTTTTTTAACATGACCTTTAAAAAGAATTTCTAGTTCTATTTTGATCTCCTTATGTAAATCCTTTAATTGGGTAAATATTGTAAGAGTGGGATAAAATATTTCAATAGAGTATTTTATAATAGGACTTTTGATACTCTTAGAAATGTATTAGATAATTTTAATAGAGTGTAGTCATTTAGAAAATGACACTTTTGTAAAGCTCTTTTAACTAGGTGTCTTGTTACTATAGTGATGATTTGTGGGTATCATCCTCACCATAGTTTATTTGTCTTACCTAGGACTTTCTACAATACCAAAACCATTGGGTCATGTTTTTCAATATTTTAGTTTGAATGTTTTATGATATTAGTGAGAAACACTAACTATTAGTATAATAAGTGTCTATTACTACCTTTTCTCAAGGGAGGGTGACTAGTTGGAAAATCTTGTACATGGATGATATCCAGCATGGGATTGCCAAAGAAACTATGAACCTACAAATTCATGAGGACCTGAAAGGGAAGGTGGATCTTTACAAGATCATAGATTTTATGATGTTAATCATGAGTGTCTTTAGCAAGGAAGATAACACCAATGTTCTCAACAATGCTAAGTACAATATGATGAAAAATCCCAGGTTGATTAAATAGCTATTCCACAAGATTTTTTAGATAAAGGATAGAATGAGCTTGTTGGAAGGAAAGAAGGCAAGTGGGGAGGGGGTGATCATTGAATCCAATTAGTATTTGGACCTCGATGCCTTGTATGGTCTAGAAGTTAAACTGTGGGATCTTACCATTAATTTATGGATGCAACTCAGGCTACTTTTAGGTACATAGCTAACTAGAGCTACCATATCCTGAAGGCCTCCATCAAAAATGTCAATGAACTTATTAGTAGGATGGAAGGTACTAAAATGTAAAATGCGATGATCATTGCAAAAGAAGGTGTTGCTAGAGATGTGACTTAAAGCTTGTGGAAAAGGACTAGGGTGAGGAAGATGAAGAAATCCTCTAAGTATAATAGTGAGCTGACTGAGATCAAAGAGGTTCTTGGGAAGATTGAAATACTAGAGAAGGTGGTTGTGAATTTCCATATGAATTATGATTTTTTTTCCCTATCTTTTTGTTTTTTTCTCACTATCCTTTTGTTGATTGTATTTATCACTAGAATTTTTGTTCATTTTACTTTTGTTGTTTTATTTTATCCTATTACGGCATATTATTGAATATGTCTTCTTATTTGTAGAGGGTTTCAGGCGCCCTTCAAAAAACCAAATTTCTTTATAAGAAAACTACTAGCTAAATTTCTTAAGATGACTATCAGTTAAAATAATGAATGTGTTTAAAAGTGAAATATTCAAGTTACTGATTCAACCCCCCTTTTCAATACCATACTATACCTATAGCTAGTAATAATAGGTATCAATGCTTCTAGTTCTAGAAGAAAAGTTTAATAATGTTTGTCAATTTTGGATAATGGATGGCTATAAATATCAAAGAGGGTTGGACAAAGCCTTACAAGATGTGAATGGACACTTTTTTGAGTTAAAGGATAAAGTGAGAGCCTCATTTGTAAAATGGAATAAATGTATTGAAAGGATTTACATGAGTCTAGATGATTTAGATAAATTGTCTAAAGGAAGTGTTAATTCTACGGAAGTAGATGGTCCAATAAGAGAGCTACTAGAGCAAAATGTCGAGCCACTTGAAAATAATATAAAGAAATAAAGAAAAGGATCAACTTCATAAAAAGGGACCAAGAAGTTGAAGCCATCAGATTGACTAAACTATTGGAAAAAGTAGAAACTCCTAAAAAGGAGAAAGTGACATCAAATCAAGGTATCTAGATGCTTTGGCAAGACAATGACTAGAACTAACCTAGTTATAGCTCAAGACAATGAAATAATCCACAAAGAAAGAATTACCTTTAAAAAAATTTAGTAAAATAAGTTAGAATCTTGAGAATAAAAATTAAATTTTGAAAAAGAAAAATAATGATATGAGGAATGAATTGAAAGTTGAAAAGGAAGTAATTTTTAGACTTACAAAATTTGAAGAAAGAATGCCAAAAATAGATAGAGTATTGGTAAAGAGAAAAGGAAAAACTATTTTCCAACAAGATCCCTATAATAAATATTTTGAAAGAGAAAGGTGAAGCATCAAATTCTACAAAATCTGATATGACAAAGGAAAAGAATATGAGAAGAGTAAGCCCACATACTATCTGTCACTATTGTGGAGAGTATAACCATATAGATGATATATGTAAGGACAAACAAGATCAAACAATGATACCATTCAACAATCACTATTAGGAGTATAATATATATGGAAACAAATATCATAAGCGCATGACATGAAAAAATAATGGGAAAATAGTAAGAAGTTTCAATGGCTACTATTACAAGTGAAATTAGTATGGTCACAAAATATAAACATGCAAATCAAGATCACCAAAAAATAGATTGATTGAATACTTTCTAGAAGATTTTGGAACTAAACTTTTAGATTTTTATAATTATAGAGGAAAAGGAAATATTAATTCTAAATACAAATCAAGAATATCACATCCTTGGAGATCATTTGAGATGCCATATTAAATTTTCCTAGAATATGGTTACTCCACCTATAAGTACTAGTATTGTTAAAATTATGGAAGTAATCAAACTGAAAAAGGAAAAGGAACTGTAGAGAAAGAACAAGTGTGGAATGCGATGAAAATAATATGGGTGAGAAAAGGTGAAGAAACTAATACTACAAAGGAATGCTTGTTAGATGAAATAGGAACTTCATCTACAAACTAATCAAGTAAGCATTCAATTGGGACACAAAACTATGATTGACTATTTACTAAATCCTAAATAGAAAAAGTAAAAGAATTTTGATAGGTATATGTTATTAATGAAAAAAGGAAAAACTTTGTGCTATCAATAAAAAGAAAATTAGTTATTATTAATGGGAATTTAATACTTCTGGTAAAATAACTATTCAAATGTGTAATCTACAGTAGTAGAATTTTGGCAAATAAATTGCAATGTGACAAAAAAATTTAGTCATAAGAATAAAAAATTTAGTCATAAGATTAAAAATGATCAAATTCTGGTAATTTTAAAAATTTAGATGTATAATAGACTAAATAAATTATTTAGTTGGCCATCAGGTAGAATTACTAGGTTACACAAAGATAAGTGACTAAATGAATGATTAAATAAATGATTAAGAAATTAGTCACCTAAATAAACGAAAAATGAATGATGGGTGCAGTTTTTTCATATTGATACTTTCTAATGAATTCTTTTTTTTTTTTTTAATTTACAAGTATAAATGACTATTACTCTCTTTTTTTTTTGAATTTGATCATAATCCATAGAGCTTAAGCCCCCTTATGGGAACCCTAACTAAAAGGCCATTTGACTTCCTAGATTTCTTACCACACAAAAAGTAACTATTGCACTCAATAATAAGCTAGAAAGGACACCAACTAATGATAAATTCAAAAAGAAACCAATTATTGATAAATTCAAAAACACACCTATTGATAATGAACTCAAAAAGACACTAGCTAATGACAATTTGTGTCAAATGTAATATGAGTCCCTTCAACTATTATAAAACAAAAAAATCCTTTCCAATAACTATGTACATTCAAAAATAAAAATTAACTCCCCCTTTTAAGTAATCTCCTCGAAGGTATCTCAAAAAATAAAATTGCATGCCAATTCCCTGTCAAAGTGTAAAATACCCTAACTACTTCATAATTAAAAAAGTTACTATTTACCACATCAATTGGTATATAATACTTAGAATAAGGTAATGAAAAATATAATTTTATCATGTTTAATTTATAAAATAAATTAATCAATAAATAAAAATATTAATTTATATTATTGTGTAATTAAGTAACATTTCTTAGCAAATGGATAGTGAGGGAAATGAAAACAATTGCAAATCCAAAGCCTCACTAAAATAACCCTTATCTATGAATGTACAAATTCTACTTACTAACATTTTTCATTGAGTGGACATGAATGAAAATTTGTGAACATCCATCGCTTTGAGTGAACAAGAAGGAATATTAATGATTATTACAAGTTTCCAAGTGGTTAATTATTAGTTTTTAAAATTTTGTTCATTTTTATGGTCACTTTTTTTCCTCTCTTACTTTAATTATCCTTTTATCTCTTATATAGTTATGGGTTTTTTCTATCACTTTTACCACTTTAGATTTATCATTTACAACTTCTCACTAAATTACTTTTTAATCTATTAGTATCTCAATTTAATTGTGGAAAATCTAAAATATCTATCTAGAATATGAATTATATATCAAATAAAGATTTAGTTTTTAATGATAATATCACTTTAGTGCTATTTTTAATTTATAAAAAATTAGTATAAACTCATTTAAAACAATTATACAAATAGAAATGTAAAATTTATACATAACATTATGATGTAAGGAAAAAATAAAAATAACTAATATAACTAATATTTTACTAAAATATTTCATATAACTACTATATAATTTACTAATTTATGATGAATGGTAGTTGATTAAAGATTATTGAGGAAGTTTTTTTTTGCTCTATTAAGGTTTCATGTGTCTCTTGCATATGATACTCTATCTAAGCTTTCCTTCTAAGTTTTCCTTTAGTAAGACTACATTTAGTGAGAGTTTTTACAACTAGTTCATAATGGCCCTAGCTAGATATGACCCAGTAGTTGATATCAGTGCATGTGCTATTGTTTTAGATAGGCACAACACTTTCATTGAATAAACATCATGGAAAGTTTGTCTTGGAGGTCATCCATGAGGTAATCCTAAAATTATCCTTCCTCTACAAGAATTTGATGTTGAATGTGAATGGTTAGAACAACATACTTCAATAGGGTATATTGTGGGTAGGACTCCAGTTGAAGCCATGCTCAAAGAATGGGTTACCAAGTGTTGGACTCCTTATGGAGTCCACCTTGAAGCTATGCAAAACCTTACCAAGGGATTGTTTTTATTTTTCTTTGCTAACCTGTCCTATGCTAATATGGTCTTTGCCAATGACCCTTGGTTGGTTTGTTCCTTCTTGCTCATGTTCCAAAGATAGTCTCAAGATTTTATTGTTTATGTTGACACAAATCTCAAGGTTCCTATGTGGTTTGAGTTTTGTAGTCTCCCCTTACTAATTTGGCCATTTATTGAGTCCATCAACAACACTCTTGCAAAAGTTGTTACTAAGGAACATGATAAGTTTTTCAATACATGCCCTCAAAAACATATTTGTGTTGAGGTTGATCTCTCCAAGGATCTCAAGGATTCTATGGAGATTTAGGTTGGTTCCCACATATTCTCTCAGAAGCTAGTCTATTTGAACCTAGAAAACACCTATTATAGGTGTCATTCATTGGAACACAAGATCAACTATTTCCCATTAGCAATGCCTAGGGTTAAAACCAAACTCAAGGATGCTCGTATTAAGCTAGTAGAAGGGGAAAAAAGAGAAAGGAATGGACCACTATTGGGTGAAAGGGCACGGCTTCGTTGGCCCTCAAATAGTCAAATGTTGCTTCACCTTCTACTCCTCCTTCGTAGAATGGAGTGCAAACATCAACCATTTCAAGGTCAATGGTGGTTTAACTATATTCAATTCTTATTGTTTGATATTTTTCAGACCCTCTTGTTTCATAGGGGATCAAGGTGGCACTAAGGGATACCACTCATATAGTGGTTCACACTCTTCTTCTTGCATCCTCCATTGAGATAAAAAATTGTGGAATTCTTGTAGTCCACCCAGGCATGTTGAGAAACCATAAGAGAAGTATCAAGTCATCACTCCCAAAGGATTACCCTCTAGTTTCAACCTAGTTTCTACCTTTTTGTAAAATAACTAATCCTCCCTTGAGCATGAAGCAGATATAGAAGAGTTTTCATGAATTTTTTATCGTGGAATGTATGAGGTCCTGGAGACCTCTCCAAAAGATACTATTTCTAGGATACCTGTTATAGACATGGTAAAATAGATTTCCTTTGTATGCATAAGGTTAGAATATCAAGTTTCGTGCTTTCTTTTACATGTCATGTCATTTGGTCAAGCCACATGATGTTTTCTTCCCAACATGAAATTCATAGAGGTGGTGTAGTTACTCTCCTATCACCTCATCTTCATTTTGTTATTATTTTACATTGTTATAACCCCATGCATAATATTATTTAGATTTTTCTTTCTATCAAGAATCATTCCTTTGGTATAGTTAATGGTTATTCTCCCAATGAAATTGTGGAAATATTTCAACCTATGTGTTGGATGGCTAACAATTTTCCTCGAGCTACTTTGGCCATGTGCCACCATTTTAATATGGTAGAACTGGCTTCTAAAAAGGAAGGTATTTTTTCTTTTTGCTACATAGTTGGGGAAAGACAAGCATGCTCCTACATGGACAATAAAATGGACCTTTTTAATCTTAATGCTAGCCATCACCTTATTATGCCATGATTATTTCACAATATCTTTCCTCCTTTTCTAAAGATCGAGAGTTACCTATCATTCCTCTATCAAATGTGACATTATCAAACCACTATCCAATTATTTTACCATTTCCTAGAATACTATTTTCTAGTTATCTATTAGAATGCAATTTTTCCTAAATGCATCAATACTGACACATACTTCCACTATTGTTCACATCCTACATGTAGGGAATTTGGAGCCACACCATGATTCTTAAACAAGCTAGATTCAATGGTGGAATGATGTTGTTACCAAAACCACTACATGTATTCACATTTATTGGAGGAAATTGGCTATTTTTATAAAAAAATTCTAATGAAGAAAATACCAAGGCTCTCAAGAAAGCTTCTAAACCTCTTAGCCTTAGCCTATTTGATTTTGGTTTGCAATTCCAACTTGCTAATCTTTTCCATGATAAATAAATTTCTGATAACTATGTTTCTTGGGTCACCCAAATCAAAGCTCACCTCCACTTGTTGGAGGTTGGTGATAAAGCTTCTAATGTATTCCTTTAGGCTCTCAAATCCCATCATACCAACTTTAGGATTAAAAAGATTAAGTAGGGAAATACTATTATTTCCAACCTCCTTGACATCATGCAAGATTTTGTGCACCATTATGATTTTTTTTTTCCTTCTTAGGGAAATTTGGTTGCCTAAGAGTAAGCTCTTCAAAAGTGTATTTTTGTTACTGCAAACCCCCAGGTAGTCAAGAAAATGGTTTTCATTGAGCAACATCTCACCATCAGGGATTTTAAGGAGGTTTTCTTTTGTATGGTAGATGACAAGTCCCTTGGGTGTGATGGGTTCTCTTGTAATTTTACAAGCACCTCTAGAAGTCTATTGGTCAAGACCTGCATAGAGTTTATCTTGAAGCATATAACACTAAGAGTCTAGGAGCCATCATTAACAAAGGAAATATTAAATGCATACCTAAAGCTGCTGACCCTGAGGATATTTTCAACTAGCAGCCCATCATCTTTCTTAATATATCATTAAAGATAATTGCTAAGCCCTTATCTCTCAAGATTCAACATCTTATTCCCTTAATTGTGAAATTAGAGAAAAATCTTTTAATCAAATCCAGTTATTTTCTTGAAAACATCATTGTTTTTTTGGGAAGGCATGGAGTGGGCTCACAAGTTCAATCTATAAACTTTTTTTTTGAAAATTGGTTTTTCCAAAGCATATGATCAAATTGAATGGACCTTCATTTTTGGCTATGCTCCAAGCTTTGATATTCATCCCTAACATTCTTTAGTCTATGGAATTTTTTATTGGAGATGTTAATGATTTTACTACCATTAACAATTGTCAATGTGAAACCTTCAAGTTCTTTTAATCTATTTGACCAGATTTCCATCTAGCTCCAACTTTGTATTTTCTAATTGCTAAAGGGTTTGGTTACTTACTTGCTCACTCTATTTCTTCTAGTTTGATTCATGGTATTTCATTATTGGAGTCTTCGTCTTAGCTTGTCAATGGTCACTTTGTTGATGACTCTTCTCTCACTCTCTTAGACGACAAGGAAAATATCAATAATGCATTGTAATTCTTGGATAACTTTCTTAAGCTTCTAGTATAGCTATTTAATGGCACAAGACACTCTGTTATAGGAAACTTTTTCTTCTAAAACCACCTTGTATTTCTCAATTTGAGTGTAAATGGATTACTCAAGGGAAGATATTCCACTTTCTAGGCATCCCCTTCACCTTACAAGCTTCTTTGGTAGAATTGTGGAATGTTGTACTCATGAAAATTGAGAAAAAACATGATTACTATATTACTTGACCCCTTTCTATTGTGAGGAAATTCCAAATTTTCTTGAAGGTGTTAGCTTCTACTCATGGTTATTACTCTTCTTATTAGGCTCCTTCCAAACCCTCCTACCTCAAGTTGGAATGTTTTCTCTATGACATTCTTTGGGATTCTAAGTCTGATCATCATGGCTTTCATAGGGTTACATAGAATTTTTTTTTGTCTCCACAATGAATCTAGAGGTCTTGGCCTTCTTTCCACATAGAAGGAAGGGCTTTCTCTTTGTGCTATGTAGATTATCCATACTCTCACCAATGATGAAGCTTGAAAAGTGTCAATTTCCATGGCTCTTTTGATGGGGACACAACCCAAGCACAGAATGGACACAAAAGGAAAGGGAAAATTTTATTAACTTCATAAATATGCTAATACATTTAGTACAAAGAAAATATACTTCAAAGCATGCCCTATGGGCTTACAATAGTATAAATCTGGAGATAATTTCTCTTTTCAATACCTCCTCTCAAACTCCACTCCGAATTGCCTTTTACAATGCCAGAAATGTTCTTAAATAGACCCTAGAGGGTTAAGGATTAGGAATAAATTCTAGAAAGTGCTAGTTGGCATCCACCGACCAAATAGAAGGCTCTAGAAGTTGCATTAGAAGTTGGCACAAAATTAGAAGAATCTAGAAATGGTAATCAAACTTTTGGGAGGCATAACTTTTGAATCATAGCTCTGATTGACAAACCATTTACATTTCGGAAAGCTCTCAAAGCACTCTATAGCCCTATTGACCAGATTTTCTCATCCCCTATTTTTTGGCCCTATTCAAGGTCATTCAATGCCCCTAACTTGACTTTGAAGCATTCTTAGGATGTCTCCAAAAATTGAAAAACTACGATAACTTTTAAACTGTGGGGCTTTTGACCTTATTATTTTTTTGGAATGCTCTAAATTACAATGAGAATTATCCAACCAATTTACACCTTCTAGTTCACCAAAATGATGGCTCAATTACATACTCCTATTTTTTTGGTATTTACACGTATCCCAAGGTGATTAAAAACTCTAACCTAGAACACTAATAGTGGAACTGTGAGAGTTCGAACCTTTATTTGACCCAAATGGGTATCTAGAAATGAAAACACATGAAATAGAAACTAACTCCAAGTAAATTTTTTTTGGATGACACAGATTGCCCTTATACCTCTGGATGCTCCTACATCATCTTTTGTTATCAAGAGCATTTGGAAAGATTGGGAAGATGTGAAGCCTTGTATTTTATAGGATGGTGATGGGTTTCATGATGGGCTTTCTTTGAATTAGTGAAACCTTTGATGGTCCCCACTCTCTTCTATTCAAGGTGTTCCTCTGGCCAAGTTTTAAGGTGCTAGTGCTTTGCATTTTTTCAAACACAACATCAAGTCTCCTAAGAACCTTTTTTCTAGAGTCTCTATGAGTCTCAGATATTGGGAAGATATGTAGGTCTAGTTCTGTCTTTCTTGTCTAGATCAATTTTTTTTTATCTTCTAATCTCTACCATTCTATATTATTTGATTCACAAGGTGGGCATCCAATCTATGTGACCTTGGTGGAAAGACTAGAAGTGGTATCTTGCCATGCCCTTTACTAATTAAAAACCCAACTTAGGATATTGTTGGATTTTTCCCCATCTCCCTATGATGGCTACTCTCAACCAATGTTGGCATCTTCAGTCTTCTTCTTATCATTTCAAGATGTGACTTGATATTATTTGGACTTTTATCACTAAGATGAAGATTGCCCATTTTTCCTTGTGCCTATTGTTTTAAAAGCTTCCCTTTGGGCCTTGACTCAAGCATATTGGTGTTCTAGATCCTTAGTTTCCTTTTCTTGGGCATCCTTTATTATTTTTTCTTTTTCTTTTTGGTTTTGTACATGTGCTTAGAATTATTGGCAATGGATACATATTTTTTTCAATCCATTCATGATAGAACCATTTTCTTGGCACATAATTGTGTTGGGTGATTCCCCAAGGATTCCTAGGAAATTTGCCAAAATTTGGAAAACTTTCAAGATGGAAAATATACTTACTTTGTTGAAGGATATGAATTTTTTTCTTTGCACTCACAATTTTCTTGATATCAATGTTTCTATGTGCACTAAAGAAAATATTTATAATAATTTCATGTTTCAAATTTAGGGCCAGGACAACAATGTGGCATTGGAGCTGTCCCACCTTCAGAGATTGCTCAATCACTAGAGTAATTCACCTTGCATGGTCACTAGAGTTACTCCTGACTCCTTGACTGACAACACTCCACATGGATGCCATTGTTGGGGTCATAGTTCATTTTCTCACCACTCACATACACCATGGTTGTAGGCTCCCTACCACCACTCTCCTAGTGGTAGAAATGTTGGGTGATGGTGCCACTAGACTTCTCCATCTCTCCCTAGCTCATGTTCGTCCCTAATTCCTATGGTTCCTCCTCTTGTTTCCCTTCCTAGCTCTTGTGGCTCCAAGTGGTCTTTCTTCCACCTTGATCTGGCTATTACTCTATCAAAATCATAGGAGAAGAACAAGGAAAAAGTTATTGATGATGACATTGCTAATGGCTGGACTATTCCTATTCATCCTACCAATCCTAGGGATTCCTATTGTTATAATGATCATGATAATCCACCTCCCTTGACTAGCACTTCTCTAGCAAGCTAAGGGAGCTACTTATATCTATTTTTGATGAATAGTTGTTGATTTTAGCTTCGGCTATGTCAACTCTTGCAAGGGAATCTTGTATCTCCTGACCCCTTGTTGTAAAGTTATAACTAGCATATTAATTTATTAATAGAAAGATCAAATAAAATTTATTTTATTTTTATAATATCAAATTATAATTATATGATACATTAGATAATTTTAAATTATTTGATCCTAAAAAAGCTAACTTGATAAATATAAGCATATCATACCTTACTTGGATCTCATTTACATGGGAAACCATAATTGTACCATGGATGTTCAAAAAGCCCCAAACCCATTGAAGAAAGCATGGCAATGCCAAAGACATGAAAGGATGTGCCTATAAATTTTAATTACCAAATGTGTCCAAAAGAGAATGTAGCTTAGAAAATATCTACTACACCTATCATCTCCACCATACACCCCTCACTTTTCTTTGATTAGAACCCATCCCTAAGATCTTATACATTTTAGGGAATCTTAAGAGTGGTCTACTACTCATCTAATGGCATAGGCCTATGGAAGAATTCATGGTAATTTCTATAGATGATACATCATCCACAATTCTAATAGTAGCACTACACAACAATGAATTAATCCTGCAAAAAAATTTATGTTGATGGTATACCCTTAGATAAACAATAAACATTATATGTATCAATTTCATGTTTATGAACTCAAAAGTCCACTAGATGTGAAAATTAACACTATTGCAGTCACTAGTTCTTCATCTCCTATCGTAAATAACTATTAAATTGCTTCCCAGCTAATATCAAAAAATAACACAACTACAACTTGTCCAATAAAATATGAAAAAAAAATTAGAACACAATATTTTTGGCCAAATCATTGCTGGAAAATAACCTAAGGGAAAACTAGTTCTATAGATGGACAATATATTAACTTTAGCAAATCAAGAGATAAAAAATTCATTTCCTCTCATTGGTAGAATTTAGACAACCTCCTAATTTCTCTTGTTGATATTCCCTACTATCATTCCAAATGCTATTATTGTGCCCTTGCTAACATTGCAAGACTCTTTTCTATCACTAAAAATTCATTTGCTAACATTACAAATGCTTCTACAACTCTTGTTGTTCTTTGTTTTGTTCTATTGACAAATGCCTCCCAGGAAACCCTTTCATACTACTTAAACAAGATGTTTCTAGTTGCTTCTTGATCAAGACAACTGAACCAAGTAGTTTCTAGTTGCTCCTTGATTAAAGAAACCTAACCAATAGGTTACTAGTGGTTTCTAGAAGGATTCAATTAATTAACAAATAATTATTTTTCATAACTCTAAAAATTATTTTGTAATTAATCACATGAGGATAAATAGCTATCCAAGCTACCTAAAACTAAAACTCCCTCTTAGTGAGAAGTTATTCTACATGAAACCCAACTTATCTCTAAAGAAAATAAATTTCACCTTCCCTAAAGCCTTTGTTAGAATGTCTAATAATTTCTCCTCTATAGGTATGTATTATAGCTAAACAACTCCCCATTACACACAATCTCTAATGAAGTGATATATGATGTCTATCTGTTTAGACCTGTCATAAAACACTAGATTCTTAGATAACTTGATGCAACTCTAATTGTCATAGTGTATCACAGTAGTCTCAATCTTTTGACCAAACAAGGCTACTAAATTTTTTGAAGCCATATAGCTTAACATGTCACCATTCTAGCTACTACGTATTCTACTTATGCTAAACTAAGAGCTCTAGATTTTTGCTTCCTACTGAAACAAGATAGAACTCCTGATCCCAAACTAAAACAACACCTTGAAATGCTCATTTTCTCCATTGTACTTCTTTCCCAATGTACAATTGTATAGCCCATCAGCCTGATACCTTCACCTTAGACATATCTAATACCATGCTCAATTGTACCATGAAAGTAACATAATACATGCTTGACTATTGTCTAATGCATTCCTTTTGGTTGAACCATGAACTAACTAAGAGATTTTACTATAAAAGCTATATCTAGCCTAGTGTTGACCAAATGCATAAGAAAACCAATCAACTATTTTTGTAAGGTGGGATCTACATCTTTCTCCTTAGATGTAACTACATTCCTTGAATTTGTGATCATGGGTGTAGACATGGCTCTAGAATCCTCCATCCCAAATATCTTTCAATATTTCCCTTGACCAAGGAAAATATCTCCATGTTTCTACCACACCTCTATGCCTAGAAAGTAGTGCATAAGTCCTAAGTCCTTCATATCAAACTCTTCTACAACATCCCTCTTGTAGTCTTCTAAGAATCCTAATGATCTTGTAAGGAACAAGCCATCCACATAACGAACAAGAATAAGAATCTCACCACCAACCACCAAGTAGTAGACGTTAGCACCCACTTCACTCTTCACAAAACCCATTTCCTTCAATTATGTATCAATGTGCTCATACCACACTTTGGGAGCCTACTTGAATCTGTACAATGTGCTCTACAATTTGCACATGTGGGTCTCTTTTCTATATGCTAAAAAGTCTTATGGTTGCTCTATGTATACCTCCTCCTTTAACTCACCATTAGGGAATGTTGTCTTGACATCCATTTGATGGATTCACCATCCCATTTGTGCTGAAAACAAGATCACAGTTCATATAGAAGTATACCTAGCCATTAGAGAAAATGTCTCCTCATATTTTGTTCTATCCTTCTAAGAGAACCTCTTGGCCATGAACTTTTACTTGTACTTCTTGATGCTACCATTTGCACTATACTTTATCTTAAAGATATAGTGTGATCCAACAACTACCCTATTTGTTGGTCTAGGAACTACCTCCCATACATCATTTTACATTACCAAGGAGTACTTCTCAACCATAGCATCTCACCATACCTAATACTTTGTAGCCTCTTGATAGGTAGAAGGTTCACTATCTAGCAACTGACTAACTAGTTCCACATAGTCATTGAACTTGGTTGGTTGCCTCCATTGTCTAGTACTCTTCCTAGGAGCTCCCACAAACTCCCGAGTATCCCTTAGTGTCTCTTGAACCTTATGATTCTTGCTACCAACTATAGAGGATGTGATATCAACCTCTAAGTCTTCTAGATGCATTTCATGTTGTACCTATTGCTCCATGCTCTGTGAAACTTCACCACCTAAACCTACACTTGTGCTAGTAACTATACTTGTGCTTTGCTACCCTTGACTAAGCATTGGAGCTTCTACTGGCTACTCACTCTGATCATCTATTGGAAAGTCTATGGACCTTCTAAATGCCGTTTCCTCCATGACTCTAATATCATGTCTGACAATAATTCTTCTAGTCCTAGGGATAGAAATCATATATGTCTTTGAGGTTTCATTGTACCCAAAAAACTACCCCCTCTGTGCAGACTAATCTAACTTGGTACATGTATCACCTAGACTATGAAAATATGAAAAACTCCAAAATATACTAAAATGGCTAACATTAGGCTTCTTTTGTGTTAAAGCTTCCTTTGGTGTCATCCTCCCTATCACTTTATGTGGAATCTTATTTTGAATGTAGACTATTGTACTACATGCTTCTACCCATAAGTAGTAGGGCATATCCTTTTCATGTAGCATAGCTCTTGCAACCTCTAATATAGAATGTTTCTTCCTCTCAGGAACTGCATTATTTGATCCCTTCCCTAGTTTAGAACTCTTGGAAGTTATTTCCTTTGTACTTTCCTCCATTGTCTAATCGAAGAACCTTTATCTTCTTTTCTTCCAAGTTCTCTACTAAAGCCTTGAACTCTTGGAACCAACTAAAAATTTCATCCTTGGTCTTCAAGAAGTATATCAAGGTCTTCTTGGAGAAATCATTGATAAACATAACTTATTACTCATATCCTCTAATAGACTTTGTCAACATTGATGGACATATATTTGAATGCACTAGATCAAGAACACCTTCAGATTTGGTATCACTCCTCAAAAAAGATGCTTTTATAAACTTCCCCAGCACACATCCCTTACAAAGATCATCATGTTTTTTTGTCACCTCTAGAAAACTTGTCACTATCTCAAGAAGTAATTTGAGTGCTCCATGATGATTATGGTCCATCCTCCTATGTCGTAGCTCTCCAAGATCTCTAGGATTAGTGATGCTCATGAGTACCTTAGGAGTGTCAAACTACAACCTATAAAGGTCACCACTCCTAACTCCAATAGTTATGGATGATTTCCAATTCTTATGCTTAATCAACACATGTGTCCCTCTAAAGAGTGAATTATACCCCCTATCCTAAAGAATAGTTATGGAAATCAAATTCATACCTAATTCTGGAACATGCAACATATCATGAACTACAATTATCTTTCCATTCTCCAACTAAAATTGTACAGTCCCTTTCACAACTGTGTTGAGCTTGGACAAGTTTCCCATAGAAATTTGGATATTGGTGTTCTCCTCCTTATAATTTGGGAAGTACTCTCTAACTCCTATCATGTAAAATGATACCCCACTATCTATATACTAGATAGCCTATGAGGTTGAGCTCACCATACAAGCTATAAGTACAAACTCATCTTCCATTCTAATAGATAGCTCATGTACACTTGTTGAAGCTACCACTTGCTTCTTTGGATTCATCCTTTCTAGGAAATCACTGGCATAGTAACCATACTCATGACATCTAAAGCACTTGACCTTAAAGAGGTCATTCTTCTCACTTTGTGAGCTAGATCCCTTTTTTTTTTTTCCCTTTCACTGCTAGGGCAATTTTTTCCTTTTCCACCTCACTTTCTAACTCTTGTTGGATGCATTGAAAAGACTTAGTCTAAACCCCTCTTGAGTGAAATTAGCTTGTAGTTCATCCCAACTTTATAAGGCATCTTGTCCAATAAAAATTCGAACAAAGACACTCCACTATTTAGAAAACCCATTTAGAGCTATTCTCACTAGCTTGCCATTACTGAGACTATCTCCAATAGTCATTAACTCATCCTTGACAAGTCTAAGCTTGGTGAGGTAACTTGTAATGTCTTCTCCCTATTTCATCCAGGTATTCTTCAAATTTTCTTTGAGAATCATCTTCCTATTGGTGGTAGCATTTTGGTATAGATTTAGAATGACATCCCACATCTTATTCACTTTACCTAGTTCTGAGATATGTGGAATAATATGATCCTTGACACCATCAAGGATAATCCTACTTGCTTTGGCATCATCCTTCTTATATTTTGCAAGCTATGTCACATCCATTGGTACAACTACAACACTAGTAGGATAATCCTTGATACTATTCTCTTCCAACAATAAACAAAATTTGGCCTTCCGGACACCAAAATTTGAGGCACCATCCAATCTATCCTAATCTGTCAAACCAATTGAAGCCATCTCAAGGGATTAAAGCAATAATTTTGAAGGGATCACAATTTCTTTCCTAGGGAAAAACTCTTCTACCCTCAACAATGCTCTAATACGATGTGAAAATTAACACTATTGCATTCACTAGTTAGTAATCTCCTATCATAAATGATTATTAAACTGCTAAAAATAAATTTCTAGCTAATATATTAAAAAAAAACACAGCTGCAATTTCATCAATAAAATATAGAAAGAAATTCAGAACACAAAGAACACAATATTTTTGGACAAATCATCCCTAGAAATAACCCTAAGGTAAAACTAGCTCTATAGATGGAAAATATATTAACTTTAGCAAACAAAGAAATAAAAAATTTCCTTGCCTCTCCTTGATAGAATTCAGAAAACCTCCTAATTTCTCTTGTTGATATTCCCCACTGCTATCCCAAATGCTATTATTGTGCCCTTGCTAACACTACAAGACTATTTTATATCACTACCAACTCATTTGCTAACACTGCAAATACTTCTACAACTCTTGTTTTCTATTCTATTGTTTTTAGAAATGCCTCCCTTGACCCCCTTTTATACTACTTAACCAAGAGGTTTCTAGTTGCTTCTTGATTAAGACAACTCAACCAAGAAGTTTCTAGTTGTTTCCTAACAAAGAAGTTTCTAGTTGCTTCTCGCTTAAAGAAACTTAACCAATAGGTTACTAGTGGTTTCTAGAAGGATTCAATTAATTAACAAATAATTATTTTTCATACCTCTAACAATTATTTGTGAATTAATCACATGAGGGCAAATAGTTGTCCAAACTACCTAAAACTAACACTAGATTGAGATGGCCCATAAAAGACCTAAAACAATTTTTTGTTGTTATTTTTCCATACTCTTTTGGCTAGTGATAAATTCATCTTTGGGACTAGTGAATGACACAATGACTTCCCTTGCATAGGTTGCAAGTTACAATGAGAGCACACAAGCGTTTCAAAATGTTTTACAATTTCTCACTTCTATGACTTTCAATAATGAAATAATCCTTTTTAGCTTAATCTTATGTAATTATAAAGTTATTTATGATTTAGAATTTCTTATCTATCTTTTAAATTACATTGGAAATAACCTTTCTTCCATATCTAGATTGATCAACATATGATGAATCTCTTTAGAATGTTTCAGAGGTTTATAGTTCTAGTCCTCTAGAGATACTTAATTAAGAGTAACTAAATGTGATGATAACTTTTACCTATTCTAGGAAATTTGGATGAGTAGCCTTTGGTATATGATTTTAACCATTGATTTCCAAGTCCAACTAAGATGGATGAGATATGACATGGGCCTCTCTGTTTATCACACATATTGTAATAGTACAAACTTAAAGCATGTCAATGATTTTCATATCCATATTTTTATAGTGTATGTTAATTGTAATTTTATCATTGAAAATCTATGTTCCAATATCATATGCAATAGCAAAGCACACTTCAAGAAATTTGTGTCCCATGTATCCACAACCTCTTCTCTTGTATAAAAAAACTAAGTTGTCATTCAAAACCATTGAAGAATCTTAAACTATCTTGCACTACCATCTTGTAAAGTAGACATCAAGTATAGACATTTGATTCAAAAAACAACTTTGTAAAAGTAGTTAGAACATTTGTTTGGTTTTGTCATTTTTCAAGTGTAAGAAAAATTATGGTTCTTAGAAACAATGAGATCATAATATTTTCTAGTCTACTACCTCATTTCTATAATTTTTTGTATCATTCTCATTTATTATTAATAGAAGAATTTCTACGATGTACCGCTATAGAATAGTTGAGCATGCCAAACATACACCATTCTAAGATTAAGATATCCCATCAATAACAAAATGGTAGTGTCCCTCCTCCAATGGAAAATAACTATAAAAATGTCATTCTATAAGTTGTATAGTGGTAATAATATCACAATAAGGAAGATCAAAAGATGTGGTAGATTTTGGTCACTCTAGCATACCAATAAAGCTTCCTAGAAAGAACAACAACAAAGGAGCTTCTCAATCTCTCACATGTTTTGGTACTAATCTAATTAACCATTACTTATGATTAATGGAAGATCATTTTCACTACATTTATGTGTGAATGAATGCATCTCAAACCTTTGTGTTTATGTTTCTAACCAAGTAACATTACACTTCAAAAACCTCAAACTAGTCTTGAGAATACACATAAATCCCCACATTCACCTTGTTAATTCCATTAAAAAAGATAAAAATAATTTTGATTTTTAAAATGCATTCTTTTTTAACTTCATTTTTACAATTAGAGATGATATAACCATAGACTTCAAAAAAAATCAAACAAATCCTTAGGAAACACATAAACCCCCACATTCACCATCTTGATTCCAAAAAAATATTCAAAAGTAGTTTTAGATTTTTAAATACATTATTTTTTAAGTTATTTTTTATAATTGGAGATGATATAATAATAAGATATGGTAAAAACTATATAAACAATTTAAGTGTAGGCTTATGGTTAAGACATTAAAAAATTTCTTAAAGATTTTCTTGAATGGATTTCATTTTAAAATTTAGATTTAAAACACAGTAAGTTTTGTTTTTAAATTTAAATTATATTAATAAGGTTTATCTTTTAAATGTTTACTAGTAAAATAGTGGATTATGCAACAGAACAAAATAACATTCTCTTTTATAGCTGGCCATATGCTTTTCATATAAATGCTTGGCATTAACTTGTTTAAACAAGAGGAGATGACACTGATCCAATTTGAATGCATTGCACATTTGAAACCCTCATTTTTCTACCAGTAACACATCATGCCCTTCACTAATATTAATAAAAACATTATTAAACCTAATCTTATATATTTTCTCACATGTATTCTTTTCCTAAGTGTCATATCTTGATTTTTCCAATTGAACTTCTCCTACTGGGTATGTCCAAGATCATGGTCTGCAAAAAATCGGCGATCCAAAAAATTTGTAGTTCTAAAATATCTCAAACCATTTCAAAATATGTTCCAACTTCTTTCCACACACCTTGATACTAAATGAAAAAATTTAATATCTTTATAAGGTCTACTATATCTTTTGATACCAAATCTATATGGTCAACTTTAAAAACATCCTAAAAATGTTCCTTTGGCCCGTTTTTATGTGATTTTTACTTCAAACATGTAGCTGATGACTTTTTTTCCACCAAAATTTAGTGAAATGAAAAGGGTTTCTTAAGAATGTTCTTATACTTCCATAAATGTAAGGTTTGTAAAATTATGAGTTTAGTAAGTAATTATTACTTATTTTCTAATGGAGTTATGTATAAAGTGTTGACTAATGCACTAATTGAAAAACAAGTATAACTTTCAAATGGTTCAAAATTTTTTAAATCCAAAAGATGCATCACATTCTATGTTTCTTCTACTGTAAGAAAAAAAAAATGAAAAATAGAATTTTGCAAAGTTTTTTAATTAGTTAAGGTGGTCAAACAAAAGAGTTTTTTTATTCCAAAAATTCTAAAGTTAAAAATTAATTAATTATTATTTATTTAGAATAAAAATACCCAAAACTATGTGTCACATCCAAGCATGAGTCTACTTATATCTAGAATATTATTAAAAAATATTATCATTTGATTTTGATTAAGGTGGTCAGACATACGTCTACTTCTTTTTTTTGTTCTAAATTTTTTGTAATATTGCATTCAGATTCAAAATTTTGACCACTCAATTTTTTATTTTTTTGAGATAAGTCCTAATAGTTTATAACTAGATTCAACTTTCTAGAGATTCTTTTGTCTCAAAATTTTGATATAAAGTTAATAACAAGTATAAAATTTCAAGTCAAGTTGGCATAACCTTGATTTTTTGATTTTTTATTGCTACTTAAGAGCATAGTTTGGTAGACCATGATATTGCACATACCCTACTCTAAAATGCACAACATTCCTAGATTGTGTAACATTTAGCAAAGAGGCAAAAAATAATGGAGGAGCTATTCATGATTCAGCTACAATTACAATAGCTTTGACCAATGGATTAGGGCCACTCAATGTCATGGAGGTCCCATGACATAATGCTTCACTTATACTAGATTGAGTGGCTAGATTGATCCCATAAATTCCATAATTGGGGCTTGCAATAGATATGGATACTATAGTTTGATGTTGAAATTGATGACATGGTTGTAGTTGTACTTGGAAGTTGTGTAGGGATAGTCATGTGACTTGTACTAGATTTATGAATTGCATTCTTTCTACTCTTAGGTCTAGACTTTACAAAGAGAGATGTGTGATAGAGGATTTAAGAATAAATGCAATAAAATGAAGAAGTCTTTTCTATAGGCCTTGATGATATTGAGATGACTACAATGTAGTGTTATTTTATATTCCTCTTGAAGTTAAATGCATTCAAGATCGCCCTAACCCAATTGAAGGAATCAATATTGTCAATAAGATAGAAGTTATTGTTACAACTTACAACAATTGTGCCATTTGTGTTTCCATTAAAATAATTCATTAAAATAATAGTCACAATCATGCTAGTGTCTGATGATATACTTATGGTTACTCTAACAATATAAGCTATAGAATGTGGTAGATCTATAGATCTAGACAAAGTGCTTAAATTGCTATGATTATTTTACTTGAAACCATATTGTACTTTCTGGTAAGAGACAATCTTCGTGACAACTAGGGGATTATTTGATCATGCTAAAAAGTTCCTTTTAGAACACTTGAAGTGTTACCTTCACAACACTTTTGAACTACAAAAATGAGCTCTTGGTCCTCCTCCATGGTCCATTTTTTGACTGCATCAATGAGCTCTTGGTCCTCCTTTATATTTTTCAATATCCCTTTTCATTTTATGTACAATGGGAATTTTGAAATAGTTTTGCAATTGTTGAGGTGTAATCTCTTGGCTAGGTAGTGCTAGTAGGAGATATTAGTTGGTTGGGTTATGGTGATTAATTGGCTCAATACTTCTATGGATTTTTTAATCTTTATCATTATAATACTTGAGTTACCAATAAAAAAGGTGGAATCCCAACAAAGCATGTAAACTATTTGGCCAAAGGCCTCAAAGAAATGGTGCCTAATGAAATACTATACCTACAATATTTAAGAAATTTATGGTTAGATATTATAGTTAGAAAGACTCTTGTAAACATGTGTAAAATGTTGAATAATGAAATATTATAGTTACAATATTTAGGAAATTTATGGTCAAATACTATAGTTAGAAATACTCTTATAAAAATACATGCAAAATGTGGAATCATTAACAATGTACCTGAGTTTTTTGTTTGACAAAATGCCTATGATAGATATCATATAAAAAGGAATGAAATGAAATGATTGTAGAATGTGCAGAAAATAGATTTTGCAACCAGGCTTTAATAAACCTTTGAGTTGATGAAGCATTTATAAATACATCCTAACACTATAAGATATGTTTGTTTGTTTTTTAAGTAGATGAAGGTTTTACAAATTTCAATCACAGTATTATATTCTTGAACTATTAGAAAGACTTCTAGAATTCCAACCCTGATTTAAAATTGGGCATCAGAATTTAAAAGATGTCTAAGAACCAGCCTAAAAATTTGATGAAGATAAAACCTTATGTTATAAAAATCCATGAAGATAATGTGAAGCCTTAATCCTAATCTCACAACTTATCTCAAATCAATAATTAACATTGGCCTCTCAAAAGAAAGACTCAAAAATAATAGTGTGATGTATTGGGCACTATGAAAAAGATAAATATCATAGTATTTTTTGATTGTATAGGTTAAGTTATTGATTCATGCTTGAATTACCTCACCTATACTTTGTTAACAAAAAGAATAGTTGAATAGGGGATTCTCATAATACATGCTATTATTTAAGGCTATTAAAATGATCATGCAGGAAATTATGATAACTATTCAATAAAGTTGGACATCCTACATCACCATAGTCGGTTATTTTACATATCTAACTAAATTATTATAGGCATTAATGGTTCTTCATAACAGATGTTTCACCAAAATAATATGTCCAAATGATCACCATGGAATCCATGCATCATATGATATATACTAGCTAGGAATCTTTATAAACCTACAACTTATGTTTTATACTAAATTATCTATGCAATAATGATCATGTGTATTAAGTTCAAATAGCAAGTAGATTGATCAAAGAGAAAAAATAAAAAGATAGATAGATGCAGTTGGATTGAAGGCCATTAAATAATACATGTTTTCATCTAGGAAATAGATCACATTAACAAACATGGCTTCTATTGAAAGGTGAAATAATTCCACCTTTCAAAGAGAATCTCATACTAATTGTCTCTATTTTGGTCCATGTTTGTTAATGTGATCTATTTCCTAGATGAAAACATGTATTATTTAATGGCCTTCAATCCAACTGCATCTATCTATATTTTTATTTTTTCTCTTTGACCAATCTACTCACTATTTGAACTTAATACACATGATCATTATTGCATAGATAATTTAGTATAAAACATAAGTTGTAGGTTTATGAAGATGAAAAGCATGTATTATTTAATGGCCTTCAATCCAACTGCATCTATGTATCCTTTTATTTTTTTTCTCTTTGATCGATCTACTTGCTATTTGAACTTAATACACATGATCATTATTGCATAGATAATTTAGTTGGAAAGAATAATGATCATGTATATTAATAACATAAACCTATTAAAGAGAAAAAATAAAAAGATAGATAGATGCAGTTGGATTGAAGGCCATTAAATAGTACATGCTTTTCATCTTCATAAACCTACAACTTATGTTTTATACTAAATTATCTATCCAATAATCTATTTCCAACTAGCAAGTTAGATGAAAAGCATGTATAATCAACATAGCTAGTAGTTTGATCAATATTGAAGATCATTTTAGCATGATCAAGCTAATAGTTTTATTTTTTCTCTTTGATCAATCTACTTGCTATTTGAACTTAATACATATGATCATTATTGCATAGATAATTTAGTTGGAAAGAATAATGATCATGTATATTAATAACGTAAACCTATTATTGCTAATAATCTAATACACATGATCATTATTACATAGATAATTTAGTTGGAAAGAATAATGATCTTGTATATTAATAACATAAACCTATTATAGAGAAAAAATAAAAATATAGACAGATGCAGTTGGATTGAAGGCCATTAAATAATACATGCTTTTCATCTTCATAAACCTACAACTTATGTTTTATACTAAATTATCTATGCAATAATCTATTTCCAACTAGCAAGTTAGATGAAAAGCATGTGTAATGGTCAATCCAACTGCATCTAACTAAATTATCTATGCAATAATGATCATGTGTATTAAGTTCAAATAGCAAGTAGATTGATCAAAGAGAAAAAATTAAAAGATAGATAGATGTAGTTGGATTGAAGGCCATTAAATAATACATGCTTTTCATCTTCATAAACCTACAACTTATGTTTTATACTAAATTATATATGCAATAATGATCATGTGTATTAAGTTCAAATAGGAAGTAGATTGATCAAAGAGAAAAAAATAAAGCTTTAGATAGATAGTTCTAACTATAGAATTATATCATCATGTGTATTAAGTTCAAATAGCAAGTAGATTGATCAAAGAGAAAAAATAAAAAGATAGATAGATGCAGTTGGATTGAAGGCCATTAAATAATATATGCTTTTCATCTAGGAAATAGATCACATTAACAAACATGGATTCTATTGAAAGGTGAAAATTAGAGACAATTATTCTCTTTTTACCTATGTAAGTCATTACTTTTGTTCTCAAAAACTAATTTAATTTCACTATAATGATGACACTGAAATTTTTAAACCTATGGTGATTTTTTTACATATTATTTTGGTGCTTATAGATCATAAATGTCATAAACCTACAACTTATGTTTTATACTAAATTATCTATGCAATAATGATCATGTGTATTAAGTTCAAATAGCAAGTAGATTGATCAAAGAGAAAAAATAAAAAGATAGATAGATGCAGTTGGATTGAAGGCCATTAAATAATACATGCTTTTCATCTAGGAAATAGATCACATTAACAAACATGGATTCTATTGAAAGGTGAAATAATTCCATGGAATTATGACATTGAAAGTTTTAAACCTATGGTGATTATTTGGACATATTATTTTTGTGCTTATAGATCATAAATCTCATAAACCTACAACTTATGTTTTATACTAAATTATCTATGCAATAATGGTCATGTGTATTCAGATCAAATAGCAAGTATATTGATCAAAGAGAAAAAATAAAAAGATAGATAGATGCAGTTGGATTGAAGGCCATTAAATAATACACACTTTTCATCTAGGAAATAGATTACATTAACAAACATGGATTATATTGAAAGGTTAAATAATTCCACCTTTCAATAGAATCCATGTTTGTTAATGTGATCTATTTCCTAGATGAAAAGCATGTATTATTTAATGGCCTTCAATCCAACTGCATCTATCTATCTTTTTATTTTTTCTCTTTGATCAATCTACTTGCTATTTGAACTAAATACACATGATCATTATTGCATAGATAATTTAGTATAAATATATAACTTCCAACATGTATTATTTCATGATATAGACATGATCATTATAACTTCCAACATGTATTATTTAATGATCTTCAATAATGCAATAATAGGTTTATGTTGGAAATAGATACATATCACCATAACTCTGTTTAGTTTGAAATAAACCATGGAATCATTAACCTTAGTTTTATCATATGATACCTTAGTTTTATCATGTGAAGATATCATAATTCTGTGAAGATATCATGACTAATTCCACATAGTGTAAGTCTTAGAGCATGTATAAAACATAAGTTGGAAAGAATAATTAATCCATGTATTAAATGTGATCATCTAACTTGTGGATTATTTATAATACATGCATGAATCCTAAAACTTCATCTATAATAGGATCAAACTACATCAAAATAGATAAACCTACAACATATTTGATGATCTATTAATACTTATGCATTACATTGATAGTGATAATATAGGTGATTATCTTTCTAAATAGATAACATTGATGCATGTATCTATATAGCAAGGCCAGTGATTTTCAAGTAGATTTACATAATAATTTAGGATAAAACATAAGTTGTAGGTAATTATATATGTTTAAAACTATTCAATATTAAGACATTATGATAATATTATGTCTATATACCATTATATGTCCTTTAATCTCATAGATGCTTTTTGTTTAATCTCATAAACCTACAACTTATGTTTTATACTAAATTATCTATGCTATTCTTTTTGTTAACAAAGTATAGGTGAGGCAAGTCATGCATGAATCCATAAGTTATGGATTAAATTATCTATGCAATAATGTCATGTGTATTAAGTTCAAATAGCAAGTAGATTGATCAAAGAGAAAAATTAAAAAGATAGATAGATGCAGTTGGATTGAAGGCCATTAAATAATACATGCTTTTCATCTAGGAAATAGATCACATTAACAAACATGGATTTTATTGAAAGGTGGTAATTCCAACTTTCAATAGAATCCATGTTTGTTAATGTGATCTATTTCCTAGATGAAAAGCATGTATTATTTAATGGCCTTCAATCCAACTGCATCTATCTATCTTTTTATTTTTTCTCTTTCATCAATCTACATGCTATTTGAACTTAATACACATGATCATTATTGCATAGATAATTTAGTATAAATATATAACGTCCAGCATGTATTATTTCATGATATATACCATAGGTAATTTATTGCATAGATAATTTAGTATAAAACATAAGTTGTAGGTTTATGAAGATGAAAAGCATGTATTATTTAATGGCCTTCAATCCAACTGCATCTATCTATCTTTTTATTTTTTCTCTTTGATCAATCTACTTGCTATTTGAACTTAATACAGATGATCATTATTGCATAGATAATTTAGTTGGAAAGAATAATGATCATGTATATTAATAACATAAACCTATTATTGCTAATACAAAGAATACATGCAATATCCATAAGGGTGATCCCACAATAATGGGTTCCAGTTTTTTACCAATTTTGACACTGAAATCAATATTTTTGCAACAAACGTCACGTTCAAGTGACTATATCTCCAAAACTTTAAATAGTTTCAAGATGACATAAACTAGTGATTTTGAATACTTTGTTCCTAATTTGTAACTATATTTTTTAATCTAAAAAAAAAAAAATTTATGTCAATTCTTTTTATCTCCTCTAAAAAGTGGTACATAATAAAATTCAATATTTTAAAGAGTGACAATCCGTTTGACACACATAACTTTTCTTCTAGAAATGATAATGAAGTAATTCTTTCAGTATTGGATTTGTAACATCGATATCCAGTGTCTGCATTTGGTTTGATTTATTTTTGTTGAATATTGTATAGTTTATGAAGTTTTTAAGTGACATGAATCATAATTTAGACATACGTTCCGTTTGACATAGATAATTTGAAGTCAATTTATCATAAACCTAATTTTTTTTTTTTTAATAGTAAGGTATCTCAATAAGCTAGTGCCTAAATATTTTTCAAAAAAAAATTGATCTAATTTACTAATTTTCCCGAAGTGTTGAAGTCAGTTGATGTTCAATCAGTAATGAACCGGTAATGAACCTATAATAAGTTAGACTCATATTTGAAAATCTTAACAACTAAAATATGTATTAAAATTATAGTCATTGGAAAGCTTGCTCCGAGTAGCAAATTTTGACATTTTTTATTTTACAGTAGGAGATCATTCCCTTGCAATTATGGGAGTCAAAAGAGCAAAAAATTTAAAAAATTATGAAAAATTAGTTCAAATTTTCCTAATTTTGAGCATTCACTCGAACACTGTGTTCAAGCGAACATATTATGCATGTTCGCACGAACACATGCTCAAGCAAACATGTTCGTTGCACTTTCATGGTGGCAAGAAAAATATCTGGCTATGTTCGCGCAAACATAGCTAAAAATTTCGTGTTCCTATGAACAATCGAAAAAGCCAAAAAATTATCAAAAATGGGCCCTACGCCTACATGCATGAAACATCATTCTATCCGCAAAACAAAAACCCACCATGTCTCACGTTTCAATCATTGATTGCAAATTTTCATTATAGATGTCATTTTGTGCCATCAATCTTCGTATTTAGTATCAACCTGATAGTGCATTGCAGGCCTGTCTTTGTCATGAATTTTGTCCACAGATAAATCGAAGGCAGGTGAGAGATTTCTCAATATTTGCAAATTAATATTCTTCCTATCTTCGTTCACCCTTTCATCAATATTTCTTATCTTCATTCACATTTAATTGAATTTTTTAATTTATAACTTGAATTAATAAAAAATATTTAATTTTATTTTCAAATCAAATTCATTCGATAAAAATAAATGTGTCATAACTCTTTATGAATTCTCAATTTCTATAAAGAAATAATCTAAGGTTTTCATTTCCTTCTAAAACATAGATTAGATGATTTTGTGTTACTAATGGTCTCCTTGCAGCATGTGGCAATTGTGGGATGAAGACATGATCATAACAAACTACTAATGTTTGCTTTGTAGGACGTTGTCGAAGACCATTGTGTGTTTGTCAAAACCATGTGTCTGGATTTATTAGATTAAATAACACTTTGTTTGGTGCTTAAAATGAGCTTTTTATTTTTTTCCTAGCATATTTACAGTGTTTAAATCCCTAGGAGTTGCATTGGACGTATCCTCTCCCCTCGCCATTTGTGGATCTTGGGTGTAAGAGAAATCCATGTAACTTCTATAGGAGGCCTGCCTTGGACCAAGATAATCGATATTGGGTATGCCAAGGGACAACCTCAGAGCAGTAACGGGCCAAAAGCCAGGTCAACGTTCCAGCCGCTATATAAAACTCAATTATGGTGAAAGCCATGTAGGCAGTATTGCTGAGTGATAGCTCTCCTCTAGTATCCTTGTGGTGCGTCAAACCCCGGTTCTCGGGGCTGGGAGACCTTCTGAGGAAGTTTATCACTCACTTTTTGAACGGAATGCCCTTACTAAAAACCATGTTTTCGTGGCCAAAATCCTTTCTATCCACTGGCTCAAGGGGTCACCCATGCCCGTGAAGACATCCTACATTCTCGCGGTCCTTAGTAGAGACAACAGTGTAAGGCCCACACTAGTACCTTATTCTAGATCCTGATGAAATAACAATGTGAGTTATGATTTTAGGAGACTAATGTAGATTTTGTTACTCTCTCCAGTAACATTAGGTCGATAAGATAAGACCACATGGAAATGAGATTTAAAATGTTCAAGACAAGAATCTAACCAGGAGACACTATGGATGATCTACTAGGTAGTTAGGACAGATAAAATAACATTCAACCTACTAAGAACAACAATTAGTATAGGTTATGATGATAATCAGATACATCGATATGTTTGAAACTTGGTTTTAAATTATTATGACATAATTAATAAAACATTCTAACAGTCTGAGGAGTTAAACTTAATCAAAGTTACTAGTTAACCAGTCCGCACATATCCATTTTATATTGTTTTTACAATTTACTAAAGATGATTCAAAGTTTCTTTGTTAGGTGAAAAAGAGTTGTGATACTCTAATTGAAAATGATTTATACTAAAAAATATTACTGTGGATACACATATTCGATATTTCATTGTTTTAAATATTTTATGTGAATGATAATGAAATGTTTTGAATATGCACTTAGATGGAAGTTAAATGGAATATGCTATTGCAATGTTTTATTGATAGTACTTAGAATAGAAATGATTAGATGATACCTACTTGTATAAGTTAATGAGTAGTACGAGATATTGGATTTATGTTGTACATGTTTGTATGGATCATGTATTATCTTATTGGATTACTAATGTTTAAGTTAAGTGTGCAGGAAAGTGGAACCATGGTGATTAATGGGGGAAACAAGGTTCAATCTTATGTGAACATAGTTAAGCCAAGGTGAATCTTTGGAAGATTCAAAACCTCGTTGTATTGTGTTTATTTTGTATTGTGACTGAGTATGAGTGTTGTAATCAGAGAGCATGGTTGATTAGTGACATGTCATCATAATGTGTGAAGTGTTTTTATGTGCATGTGTGTGTCATTTGACACTTGTATTGTCTATGTGTAAATGACATGTCCAATAGGATTATTTGGCATGAAGTCACTTAACCTAAGCATAATCCTCATTGCGATATCAATTAAACCACCTTGGAGAGTGTTAAGAAGAATCACCTTTTTGACAGAATGCAAGTTACAAGTGATAGGAATTTTAGAGAGCCTAAGTGATTCTTAAGTGTTAATTTTGTGAAAACAAGTCACCCACATGGTAATAGTATGGGTTGGGGGGTTAAATATTATAATAAGTGAGTCTAGGGGACCTAGGGGACCCTCAAAAAGAGTCATTTCCAAGCCAATTCGAAAATCCTATTGTAACCTAACTTCTTTCCTCATGACACCACTTGGTTAAGTCCTCATTGGTGGAAAAAAACGAAAGTAAAAGAGGTAGGTGAGGATGAAAGTGAAGGTCTTTATAGGGAAGTTGTGCCAATCTTGGGGATTCATTCACCCACTCTCTAATTTTAGAGATAGCCAAGGATTGGGAAGGAGAAGCTTGAAAGCCAATCAAGAAGAGGTCTTTATTCCATTGCCATACCTTGTAATCAAGTTAGTGCTTCATGCCATGCTTCTTCATTGGAAATTGTAAGAGTTCCTTTGGTAGGATTGTTCTTGGAATTCCTGTGTTGCGATAATGTGATGTACTCTTGAAATTTTCTTGTTTTATTTTTACTTGATTTTGTTTTCTTGTTTGTGCTTGAGTGTTGTTATGGGTGTGGGACTTACACTCACCCTTGTGGGAAGGAAAGAGAAGTCCAGGGTGAATGGGCAGCAGTTGGATTACATAGTTGAGGACCCTGGAGTATGGGCTCCATTGTATGCCATTCTCATATTCATATTTTTCCTTGGGGGAGGATAAGAAAAAAAAAATAACAAAGAGAGAAATGGTGAGGAAGGAAGTAACTGAAGTATGGGTTGTAGGAAGCTAAAGTTGTTGGTTGTGTGTGGTGGAGGATGTTGTGTTGGTAGTGTGTGTGGTGGAAGATGTTTATGAAGCCCCGAAAGGGCATTATATTATGAAGCCCCGAAAGGGCCTTGTATTTTGTTGATTTAGCCCTGAAAGGGCACGATTTTTATGGCAGATATGATATGAAATGGTAAACCTCCTTGTGTTTCCACCTTCACCCAATGTGTATGATTCTAATTGAGAATCATTGTGTAGACCTTGGTTGGGGTTGTAAATGTGTTGCAACATATGTGATTGTGTTAGTTTATGTGCTATATTGATGTGTGGATGAAACTTGGTTGAGCCTTGTTTCCCCTAGCGCGGAATGGTCTCCTTGAGGCCTAGGTTGGGAGGTGAGCCTCCATGGTTCCTATTTATCTTTCTCTTGTGCAGGTCTTCCTTTGGAGAGTTTTGGAAGTCTGACATTATGGAGTCTATTGCTTGAATAGGAGCAAGTGCATTCTTATTGTATTGTAAAGTGTAGTGTTGTTTCTTTTCTTATGTCCCTAGGAGGAGAAGTTGTTATATCATTTTCATGTATGATCTCTCTATTGTGATCAAATTGACAGAATTGATGCTTGATATTGTCTTAAAGGAAATTTGAAAGGATCATGTCAGAAGGGCTATGTGGTGCTATTGTTGTTTCATTTATATTTACGTTGCAATGTGAAGAAAGAAGAATTTGAGTATCTTGAGATTATAATAGGATTGAAACTGAACTTCGCCAACTTGATATCTTATGTTTTCTATTGGGGAATAATGTAAAAGTTTGATGTTAGTATTGAGATTATTAATGCAGTAAGGTATGCAATTGATAGAAGGAATGGTAAATAGTTTAAATCTTAATATTCATGATATCAAAGAAAATGAAGACTTTTGTTGTATTAAAATTTAGCTTAACACTTCCTGAGTTTTATAGTTTTTTTCAAATATGAATTCTCTAGCATGTTTTTCCATATATTGATTTAAGTGAATACTTCGTCCAAATGATCTAATAAGCTTATGAATCTAATTGGTAAAAACAAGATTAATAACTCATAATGTGTCATTATAATAACTCAGGAGGATGACCTCTATTAAGAGAGAAGAAAGTTAGAATAATACACATAAGTGTAAAGAACCTAAAAAACTAACTAGCTGAAGGTGCTCATTTCACTTTCTGGAATTTATATGGGAAGGTGACTAAATTCCCTTCTATTGCAGAGCAATATTTTATTGGCTAGAGTCTACATAGGACTCTAGAGAAATGAGACTTTCCTAGCAAGCAATAATATTAAAATAAACAATGAGCTATATCAAATCACTCTCAATAAAGAAACAAATTAATAATAGAAAACAAAAAAGAGGAAGTCTGCATATAATAGCGGCAGCATAAATGTTATACATGATTGCCCAGGGCGTCACCTTTTTTGAGCATGGCCAAGTCAACAACAAAATCTGAAAATATAATGAAAAAAAATAAACAAATACAAGTGGCTTCCCATTCTAGGCATACCCTCTAAGGACATGGTGAAAAGTTGATTGAAAAGTCATAAATTGCTGCTGCATGGTTATGATTACTTTTTCCTCCTTGGGCAGAGCTATCCACTATATGATTAAGATAGGAAGGAATTAGGGAAACCTTGGGGAGCGCACAAACCATTCTCTTTTCTCCCCACCTACCACCATCCTCTTGGGCACCCATGTGGCAAGAAGGAAAGTGAATTAACTTTATTGTGTTAAGTTTTTTAGGGCAAAATCTGCATTAGACAAGATTGACTTAAAACACATGCGTTTGAAAAAGAAGATGGGTTTTTATTGCATGAAGTTGAGTGATATGACAGCCTTAGCATACTCATGATGGAAGCCTAGACCCTTAGCTTAGGAAAGATAGGCATAATCAAGTGGTATTTAGAAGTGGGTTTGAATTTTAATTTAGTATTTGTTTGAAATTTAGACATGACATGTAAATTAATAAAGTTATGTTTTAATGGAAATTAATTTATAAATGGGTTATAGATACTTAATCATCTAAATGATTATATTAACATGTTATTTAATTTAATAAAATAGATAAACGAGATTAAAGGTATGTGGGGATCTAATGGGTAACTAGGGATATGTCTTATATTTCTCTTATTATTTAAGTAGATATATATATATATATATATATATAAGTTTAGATTATTTAGGTACATACTATTTAAAATTATATTATATCATTTTGATCTATCTTATATTAATTAGTGGTTATTTAGGTCGAGCGTAGTATAGTCAAGATGACCAAGATGGGCACTTAATTTTAAATATGAATTAACAATGTTTTGATGTCAACATAAAGAGATACGAGATTGAACACTAATCTGATCAAGATAATAATTGCACAATAACTCCAAGCTCCGTAGATGATAATTGAAAATAATAATGTAACCTATTCATGAAAAGATGCAAACTAAGAAAGTATAGGCACTGGTAAGGTATAACTATAATAGTAGTAAACTCATAATAGAACATATAATAATAATGGTAACCCAAATACTAATGGAGACACACTGAGTAATAACTCATCCTCTTGTTGCCATCTTCTATGTTATCATCACCACATTCACATAAGATAAATCACATCTACCCATCAGAGTGTCTTGGTTTGAGTGCAGAAAACTAAGGGCTCATAACTTCATTTCCCTAGTAGAGCCTTTTAATCCATTAACAAATCTTAACAACTCCAAGTTTAAATATGGATAGTGTATCCTTTAATCTTATCGACAACTCCAGTTAGGTAATTATCAAAGCTTCATTGTAAACTCTAAACTTAGCATGCAACTCACACTTTTAATCATACAAAGTAACAATCAAATATAACTGCCACCTACTAGGAGTATAATCCCCCTTCACAATGCACACGAAACCATTCATCTAGTCAGGAAAACACTAATGTATTCTACAAAAAAAAAAAAAAAAAAAAAAGGTTGGTTGTGTTCTCGCGTTAAAATTTTATGTTAAAAATTTATGGCATGACAAACAGTCCTTTGGGAAGTCATGCCCCTTGGGAAGTGGATCTTGGTAGCCCCGAGAAGTGAGTGTGCTGTAAGGGGGAGTCTGTGGTGCCAAGGTCCTAAGTTGTCTGCTCTGGATAAGTGTAGCTAAACTTTGGTTCAAGTAGGAATTCAGTGGATACAGTCTAAAGCCTAGGTTGTGGTGTGACTGTTCACTTTTAACAACAGCTATTCTTGTCTTAATGTGTCTTGCGTGTGTGTAAAACATAATCAAGATAAAAGCCAACATTAAAATTTACACCTTGAAAATTTTCAAAACCTTGTCAAAATATCAAACATTGTCAAAACATTACAAACTTTGGTTCAATACATTCAAACCTTGGAAAACATAGCAACTTTTGCTCCTAAACGTGCTTGGCAAAGCATAAATTTCACTCTTGCATAGCATCCACTTGCATTCTTCATAGTTTGAGCCTCATACTTGCATCATATAGACTTCATATAGTACCTTTTTAGTATCCCTCATATTCACATTGCAATCATTAGCATTTAAGCTTGCATCCTTTGCATTTCACCTCAAAAATCATCACTTTGCATCTTCCATCTTGCATCTTTGCATACCCAACCCTCATCTTGACTACTTTAACCATCATTTCGGATGTCCTACACATCATTTTTGAGCATTCATTTCGAATTATCTCCTTCAATGTGTCTCTCCCTCACTGCTCTCTCCCTCTCCCACACACACACAAACACTATTTACTTGTGTCTCATTTTTATATTCATCCCTCCATCTCTGTCTACCCCTTTCACTTCTCTCATCACCTATCCATTTTTTTCTCCACATACACCTCTTCTCTATATCCATATTTGTTCTCCATCTCTCCCTTTATCCATCTCTATCCCTATATCTCCCTCTCTACCTTCTCTTAGTTATATATTTCATTCTCACTATCTTTGTTTATCTCTTCCTTTTATCTCCATATCCCTCTTCTTCTCAATCCCTTCACCAATTCGGCCTTTTCTCCATCTCTATAGAGGCACTAGTAAAGTTTGACCCATTTTTCAACAAAAAATCTAGAAAAAATAGCTCTTAGAATTGTGTTAGTTTCAGCCCAGCTTTCCAATTGCTACCTATGTCAAGGTAGATTTGGGTTTGTCATTTTGATCTTATCTTTTTTTGTCATTTTTTTTATCAAGATCCAAAGTCTATTGTCATAACGTTAAACTCTTAGGTTAATACCTTGTAAAGATTTTACCTAAGTTCAAAAAACCTTATGTATACCAAGCTATCATTAGCATAATCATATTTCTAAATGTCATTTTTGACTTACCCTAGTGGTATATCCCCTCATATTGCATTTTTCAAACCCTAACATCATTTTCACTATCAAACCCTATCAAATTGTCCATCAACCAACTTGTCTTCTTGATCACCTATCCTCATTTTGCATAGCCTAAATGTCATTATCAACCCTAGGAAACCATCCCTTGCATAGTCCACTTTGCGTACACCTACCTTTAACATCCTTACCAAGTCCAAAACATAAGCCTAACCTTCATTTTTCACATCATAATCTTCATCTTGCATACCTTCAAAACGACACCTTGCATCTGCACTTGCATAACATCCCTAGGACATTTGTAGTTTGCATATCAAAACCCTAGGTCATTTAACATTTCCTCAAATTGCATAACATCCCTAAACCCTTAAAAATATAAAAAAACACTCATATCTTGCATACCCACATCTTAATTATCAAGTTTTGACCTCTTTTATCAACTGCAACCCTATTTTACCAACTGCACACTTCATGGGCGCAGTTGGTAGTTTCAAGGTGCACTTGGTAGTTCTAGGGTGCACTTGGTAATTAGGTGTTTCATTCTAGGTTCCAAAACCCTAATCTGTACTTCCACACCTTGCATTGCATCCCAAGACCTTAAGAAACACTCTAAATCACTCAAAACACTCAAAATCTACATTTTAAGAAACTTTGGAGCTACATCATTTGCAGAAAAAAGAAGGACATGGGAGCTACAAATAAAAGAGGGGGTTTCTAACCTTGTGTTTACTTTTTTTGATTAGTTTGGCTTTCATGGTAGACCAGTGGGTGTTAATGTATGTTGATTGAGTTTTGTGATTTCTCATAGTATATTATGCATTTAACCCATTTTTCTAGTCCTACAATAAGAACGAAAAAATTAAAGAGACAAAACAATTATATATTTTATAAGAAAGAAAATTTTATTTTTTAGGACAAACATTATAGTATTCATACCATGTTATTTGTTTGTGATTCAATGATGGCTTAAGAAGGATTTGGTGCTTTGGTACTTGTAAAGAATGTGACTCATAGATTTTAGTCATATAATGAAAAATATTTATGTCTTGTTGCAGACAACTACATTCTATTGATTTCTGTCAAATAATTTAAAAGTACTGACAGTGACAGACAAATTCGTACAGTGATTTTTTTATCTGGTTACTGCACAAAATTTATCTTGAGGCAAGGGATAAGTTTTTTTTTAAAATTTTATAATGGGAAACAAGAGAGGAAGGCAAAAAAAATATACAAGGAAAAGATCTGATGAAGCAGAACAAAGAAATATTTAGAAAACTGTGGCATGTTATCATCAAATTAAACAAGGTGAAGGAAATGTTGAAGAAGGCTCAACAGAAGTACAAGTAGTGCCTATGGGAGAGAGGTCAAGAACACTCCCTACATAATCTCAAACAATGAATGTTGAAGAAGGTTCAAGATTAGTCCCTACAGAGGTTCAAATAACAGAAGTCGGAGAAGGGTAAGAATCTTTCCTTGCTGAATCTCAAATAATGGATGTTGAAGAAGGCCCAAGATCGGTCCCTGTAGAAATTCTAGTAACAAAAATCAGAGAAGGGTCGAGATCAAGTGCAGGAACTAGTATGGATAAACTCTTAAATATTGTCCAATCTGTAAAGTATGGTATTTCTCATAAGAATTTAGATCATTTACTTAAAATGGATGTAGATAAATTGAAAAAACTTGTAGCTAGTATTTAACCATTAAGTTTCTCTAAGAGAAGGTCAATGAAGAAGAAGATAAGAGAAATTATGACTCAATTTGATAATACTGAAACACTTGAACAAGATCAGTTGCTTTCACTTTTGCTTACACAAAAAAAGTTGCAAGAGGCATTGAAATTGTTAGGTGTAAACACAACATAAAAAAAGAGAAGATTTTCTAACATGCAAACTGATTTGATTGAAAATGTTAAACAAGGTTTGAGAAACATAGGAAAACACTCTCGAACTAAAGATAAGTCTGCGGCATGAAAAGTGATGTTGATGTCTGTTGTAAGTAAGAATATGACCCAAAATAGATAAATATCTTCAATTTCATCTTAAATGGGTTTTAGTAGGAAAACAATGAGAGAATATGTTAAGAGAAGATTAATTGTTGATGACAGTACTATTGAGGGCAATTGGGCAATCATGTGTAGAGCACTTCATTCTGATAGGATTGATAACACTCATCCTTCATCAAATAGTAGAGATGTTATCAGGCATAGGATTGCACCTGGTCAATATGAACATCATACAAAACATTGGTTGGACACAACACAGCATGAGTTATATGTGTCATTTTGTAGTCAACATCCTAATGTAAAAGTTGGGCAAACATTGTTTGAAAAATTGAAGCCATACTTTGTGAGGTCAAACAAAGTGTTTGAAACGTGTTGTAGTCGTCATCATATTGAGTTTGATCTCCCCTATCAGGTATTTCAAAATTTTGTAGAAGACACATATGGTTTTCATGTTGCTCCTCCTAGTAGGAGAAGTGAGTTTATATCATCCATTTTGTGTGACAACATAGATGTTCTAGCTGGTCAAATAAATTTCATCAAAGGATTATGTGAAACATGTGGTGAATTAGCTCTATTTCCTTTGAAAACTGAAAATATTGATGTAACAAAAATATTGAATTGCAAAAGTTACAAGTATGTCAAGAATGAAACAAAGTTGGGGAAAGAAACAAAAAGGTTGGAATATGTTGAAGAGGAGTTGCCTGTTCTAACATTTATGGATAGATTTAAGAAATTGATTCAACCTTATATTTGTCATACATTTTTTGCAAAGTGGCAAGCACAATAGTTTCAAACTCTGAGAGATAATTTTCCACGTGGAACAATTGTATCAGTTGTTGATTTTGCAGAAAACTATTCATTTGTTCATCAGAAAGCAATTCAATCAGATTATTACTTTAATAAGTAGGTCACTATTATGGTACATTTTTTTTTATAGACATGCACAGTTAGATTTGAATGGTGTTTAGAGTATAGTTCAAGCATGAGTAATTATAAAGGAATATCATTTTTATATAAGTGATGATAAAGAACATGACATTCACTATGTAGAACATTGCTTCAATACGTTCTTTTCTTATTTGAAAGAAAGAAACATAAATGTTGATAAACATTATGTTTGGTCTGATGGATATGCCAGATATTTTAAATCATCTAGACCATTTTATGCATTGTGTAGATATCATCGCAATGAGAATATAAAACACATATGGAATTTCGTTGAGAGTGGTCATGGAAAAGGTGAACATGATGGTGTTGGAGCTTGCATCAAATGTGCTTTGCAAAACTATCAAATGAATTATCAGGGAGTTCATGTAAATGATGCACATGATGTTGTTGAATGGTGTAAGACTCATTTTGTATTAGATGAGGTCGGGACATCATCAACAATGAGTCGACAGACACCATATAGAGTCTTCTAGGAGATAACAGGTATGGATGTGTACGTCTATTTAACTTTTATGCATGATTAAACTATAAAATTTTATTGTTAAGTTTTATTTTTGAATTCGTTGAAGTTTAAATTTAATATTTCTATATTTTCAATTTAACTAACTTTCAGGTGTCAATAGAAAAAACATGCATGGTTGCAAGAGGATAGAAAAGATACGTTCTTTACATTCAGTCATGAGTACAGATAATTGCAATTGGACATTGAAGACAAGAGAATACTCATGTTTTTGTGATAGTTGCATTGATGAAAACTATGAAGAATGCATCAATCAGACACATGGATATACAGGTGCATGGATTTTGGTACCACTTGATGTTACCAATAAATTTGATAAAGAAGATGAAAATTTTGATGATATTCCATTGATTTCTGATGATTATAATCATATCTCTGGATTGGTAAAAGTGGGTGAGTATCATAAAAATTAATCTCAAGTTTTTATTTAATTATTGATTTCAACTGTCTTATATATATTGTACACATGCATTCATGTATACTTGTTATGCAGGAGATGTCTTTGCAGTGATTGCTGAGCCTGGAAATCATGAATGTGTCAGTTATTATTTATTGCGATGTACTGCAGAGAGGACAAAGTTATATGACCCTGAAGAAAGTGATAGAATGTTGTTCCCCATAGGTAAATTATACATATAGATATGTACATGCACATATATATTTTAATTAATATATATATATTTAGGTAACTTCATATCTGTCAAATTTTAAAACACTTAAATTTGTGGTACAGGTTCTGTTGTAATAGAGGAGACATATTTGAAGCAAGAGAAAATAGTCCAATATGGAATACACTTTGTTGATTATCAACCTGACAACAAAGTTTTACAATATAGCCACTTGGTCGTTGCTACAGGGCTTTGTCTGCATCCAGTCAAACTTAAGCGTGCACGTCACAAGTGAAGACTAGACAGTGAAGATCATGAAAAAATATTGCATGTTATAAGTGTACATCATGGTTGATTACACCTTTGAGATTTATTTTATAATAATCTAAATATCAACATTTGTGAAATGTGGTTTCAATTACATACTATGGTGAAATTGTGAATATCAACTTTGGTGAAATTGTGTTTATAATCTGAATATCTGAGTTTTAGTTATCATTAGTTTATTTTAAAAAATATAATATTAATTGTACTATGGATGAATTTAATAATTTAACAACTCGATATAAATAGGCTAGAAGTTAGTTTGAACTTACATAATTTCATTATCTATGTTACAATTCTTAAATATCAACTTCTTTTCAAACTATTGAATTTCAGCTTGAATTAAATGCGTTTAGATTAATTATACGATCATAAGTTCTTTATTTTCATTAATTTATTAAAAAATTATATAATTTAATAATTTAAATAAATTGTACCATGGATGAATTTAATAATACTTCACCTTAAAAAGTTCCAAGGAAATTCAAGTAGTTGCAAACAATAAATATGGTGATTTTGTATCATTGTAAAACAAAACGCATACTTTCTAAGCCCACAGAGGTCCTCCAAAAGTTAAAATTAAAAACCATCTATTAAAGAAGATCAAAAACATTATTATTATGATAAACTTCCACGACAAACCAGTTTAGAGTCGGTTCAAAAAAATTCGTTAGACGACTAAAAATTGAACTCTAGTTAAAAAAAAAGTATTTTATGATTGTAAACCTTTATAAAATTAATTTGAAAATGAAAAAAATTACTATTCTTAGTTAGGGTATGTAATCCTTTGATTTGACAATTTAAAATCAGTAGAGAACATTCTGTTCTGGTTAAAATCAATTTTCTATTTTTCAGATAGTTTATTAACGTTGAGTTATTTACAAAAAAAATGAGCCTACACATTGATCAGGAAAAATTACTAGCTGAGGCTTTTGAGTGCATTATTTCTCTCACTTCCATCACAATGCGAGGAAACTCATAATTTAAAACAGATACAACACAACTTAAATGTATTCCAAATTGTGAAGAGCAACTTCTACTCCACCAATACTAGAAAATAGAGAAAGTACTCTGATGCCATCAGGATATAATGCTTTCCAGACTGATAAATGATATGCAACTGTATTTGTTTGGAATGAATTACCCAAACAACACAAGTGATTAGTCGGACAAGAAGTTCTACGAGTGTGATCTCTATCAAATTTTAATATAAGCTCTATCTCATGGAGCTCTAGAGGGACGAGGTCACCTGGCCCCACCCATACCAAATTCCACTCTTCACACTTTTGAAGTATATATTTCTGCGCACTATCTTGCAGTTGCCCTCGTGCATTCTGAATCATAACTCTCAATTGATCAATAAGGACAGTGCCACATCATCTTGAGTCTATGGAATTTTTTTTTGTCATCTGATCCCATGAAGGCCAATACTTTTTTATTTGTGGAAGTGCTTCCTAAATAGTCATGGGGGGAGAGGTTCTGCTTGAAATTGCCAATAGGTTTCCCAGGAACTCCAAAACCAATTAGTTCATTGGGACACAAATTAGGGATTGCATCACATAATTCAAACATTGCTTGCTTGTCTTGCATAGTACCCTCTATGTATTTTTTATACTTCAACACTTTCATTATCTATGTTACAATTTCGAACTTACACAATTTCATTATCTATGTTACAATTCTTAAATATCAACTTTTTTTCAAACTATTGAATTTCATCTTGAATTAAATATATTTTTAATTGTATGATCATAAGTTCTTAATTATCAAATTTAGTTTATTAAAAAATGATAGAATTTAATAATTTAAATTAATTGTACCATGGATGAATTTAATAATTTAAATTCATTTATCAACTTGTACACATATACATGTCTCAAGAATAAATATCTACAGATCTAATATATCTCTATGTATCTGAAATGCAAACTGTAAATCTCGAATAAATATACGTATGTAGCAAAATATAAAAAGTCATATATACATACATGTGATGGTATCTAAAACTGAAATACTCAATAATCAAATAAAAAGTGAAAGTACATGGATGTCATCAAAGAACTAAAATACACATGTGTACATGTAAATTGGACCTCCAATATATATGCATCAAAAAATATATAAATCTGATCTACTACTAGAAGGGCCCCTCAAGACGCATACAAACAAAATGACCCTCTGATCGAGTCTCCTGTACATCCTCTCGCCGAGGTGCATCAACCAAGCCCTACAAATATATACATATATACATACATGTGTTAGAGTTCTATCTTTAAAACATATATATACATACGTGCATCATGTACATATACATTCAAATTAAATACAAATTTGCATATATATATATATATATACATAGATATATATCTAGTTTTCAAAATATTTAAATAAATTTAAACAAACTATTTAAAACTCAAGTACCTGAGCACTACCAGGTGCCTCAATAGAATCATCTCTCTCATGTATATGATGTCCTGAACCAATAGTCTGTGTAACCATGTGCTCAACAACTTGTGCCTACATGATTTATTACGAGTTAAAGATTAAATTAAATATCTACATATATATCTGAACTAAATTTTTCAATAAATGAACATATTTTTTAATTTCATATATATTAAAAATTAAAAATAAATGATATATGTGCCTGGGTTTCCGGAGGTGGAGGATGATCAACAGACTCCATCATATCATCTACTGATGCACCTGAGCCTGAAACTCCATGTCCAACTGCTAGTAAATCTGAGTGAAGTGGACTATGTAACTGGCTAAGTACATCTAGTGTAGAATTAGTGCTACCAGGTCCAAATAATAGGTCCATGTATGATGAAAGACCCAAGGTCGAACTAGTATCAATCTCAGATAGGCCTTGCAACTACTCACCAAAATCATCAAGGCCCTCAGTTGTGATATGGACATCTCCAACTCGTATGCTCGAGTCATCTGTAGAGTGTCGTGAGTCTAGTGCCGAATGCTATGAGCTATGCACAGGTGTATGATCTGTCACTGGTATGGCAGCCTGTGTCTGTGGAACTGTGTCAGGGCTCTGATGTTGTCTAACAACATCTATCACCACGTGTACCAGAATCCTCTATGTATCAAAAATATAGCTAATAAAGTGCAACATATCCTCAAAAAAATATAGTGACATATCCATATGTGTCTGCTGTCCTAAAAGACCATGAATATCGCCTGGTAGTGGTAGCCCAGAAGCTCTATATGCATCATCAGAGGAGGCACCTGAAGTGCTACTAGATGCCTATGAAGATGGTCGACCAAGTGGACGAGGACGTCAACTAAGATGATAATGACCAATAGAATCTGATGTGATACTAGCTGTCGCAGATGCAATGTGCCCAATAGTGTCAATTGCTTCCCTTTGGGAAGCAATGACAACTCTATTTGCAATAGGTGCATGTGTAGGAATCATAGGAGGCATCCTCAGTCCAACAAACTGTCTAAGATCTGCAGGTGGCAGACGATCTACACTGTGGTACTGGTCACGATCTGCCACTCGACAACACCTCTGTCCGTAATAATCAGGAATATCCAAGTAGTTGACATTGAGCCCTATACAAAACTCAGCATACAACTGCTGTGCAAAATAAAGGGGTATTTGGTCATTATTAGGATAAAAACCATATGCAGCTAAAAATCGTGGATAGATCATGCTAGTAATAATAGGGTCTCTACATCATGTGACTCTATAGCCTCTCACCCTACCCTGTGTCCCCTCATAAGCTAGAAATAACTCTCTCCAGATGACGTCTTTGGTGGCTACCCTCTTGATGTCATCAAATGATGCATCTCCTGAAACCTCAACCCTAAGCTCCCTAGATATGGAAGCTAATATGGCAAGAGTAATTGAATGGTGATCTCTAAACTTAGCTGTCAAATCCTGTAAACTCCTACATATCATAGTACATATGTCTCTATAAATACCATCATCAGAGCTCAATATAGAGTGTTGTAGTCTAGCAACCTCATGCTCTGAAAATGCAAATAATGCATCAATATCGATGTGTGGAGGTGGTGCAGCAGGACCTCCAACAGGAGCTGCAGGTGTAGTTGGACCTAGAACATGAGCCGCACTAGGAGCTGGAATATGAGCTGCATGACGAGCCCTACGTCGAGGTACATGAGGAGCCCCACCAGAAGCTATAGCACGAGCCCCCCCATGAGCTACATGAGGAGCCATATCGAGATCTGCATCAGGTGGTGCAACAGGAACTGCATCAACCTGTGTCGTAGTAGGAGCCGCAGTAGGAACTACATCAGGTGTCGTACCAGAAGCCGCATCAAGCATATCATGTGAAGCCATATCTATAAAAATGTATGAAGAGCTACATTGTCTGTTGTACATACTTTTTTATTTTTAACATTAAAATTTATACACATGTAATTAAACATACATCACACATCATGGACCTAGATAATCTGTAACACATCTAGACCTAGATTAATTTGCATATAAGTATAAGATAACTTTAAAGTTGAGAGTTTGTTTATGGTTAGAGTTAATTTGTTATTCTTAGATTTTATTATATTTTGGAGGGTATTATTAGAGAATTCAATTAAAGGGTACCTAATAAATTATTTATATTACTCTTAAATGATAATGTTTCGAGGTTTGAAATTCTTGATTGATATTATTAGCAGAGTGAGTCACTGGACTCATAGGTGGCTCTCATCTGCTGGGAGGGTTACCCTACTCAAGACTGTGATTTAGGCTCTTCCTATTTTCAGCCGTTTAGTGCAAACACCTCCCGTGGGAGTTTTGAGATTTTGATGCTTTGTCACGACAATTCCTTTGGTCAGGAAATCTCCAATCCTCTAAATGGAGCTTAGTCAACTAGGACATGGTTTGTTTGCCTAAGTTTGCTGGGGGTCTAGGCCTTAAATGTATGGCTCTCGGTGTTAAAGCTCTTTCTGCAAAGTTATACTAGAGATGGTGCAAGAATCAAGATCAAGATTGGGCCAAGATTCTGACCCATAAGTATTTCTTATGAGTGGAGGTCCAGGATATTCCTAGACTTGAGCTTAATGTTAAGGGGTCCTTTATTTGGGACACCATTAAAAGGGGTGCTCCTCTTATCAAGGATGGCCTTTTCTGAATCTATAATGAGGGGTCAAGTGTGTTATTTTGGCAGGACTCTTGGGATGGCCACTTTCCTATTCTCTCCAGTTTTCCCACCTTTTGCCTCTGTTTCAGGTTTTTTCTTCTATAGGTTGGACCACAGTAGCTCACTTCAAGACTGTTTGGAGGTGTGGATTGATGGAGGTGGCTAGTTGGAAGGATCCACAAATTTGGCCCACAGGGGGCTCCTTAGAGATTTGGGCTGAACTGGTGCATCTTCTCTCTGCTAGGCTTTACAACTCTTCTAAAGACAAAGACATCCTGGCTTGGGGTCCTTGCCCAACAGGTAAGTTCAGTGTGGCCCAAGGATATGCTCAGTTGGATAGCCAATGTAATGTAGTTCAGGTGGTTCCCTGGTGGATGAAGGTCTGGAATAAATTTTCTTGGCCGAAATTTAATTTTTTTCTATGGTTGGTTGCGCAAAATAAGTGTCTTACTTGGGATAATCTCCAGTGAAGAGGGTTTCAGGGACCCCCTTTCTGTCCCCTATGTATGTTGGATGGGGAAGATGTTTCTCATGTTTTCTTCTTATGTCCTCTCTCTAGAAAGATCTGGCATAAGTGGTGGGAGGCGTGGTGCCATAACCATATTCATGCCGAATCTCTTATTAAATTTTGGGATAGCCTTGGCAGACCCCCTACAAAAACTTAATTCCTTTAGGTGGCCTGGGATATTGGACCTTCTTTCATTCTGTGGAATCTTTGGTTGGAGCATAACCGTCAGATCTTCTATAATTCCAACTTGGGAGCCACTAAACTATGGTAGTTGATCCTAACCAGGCTTCAAGAGACTATCTCTACTAAATGTGATATGTCAGAGCCGGTAGATCCTAGTGATTCTCATATTATCAAGAATTTAGGATCAGTGGATAAAGGATTTGGAACTAGTAGCAATAAGAGATCTCAGCCATGAAAGAGGAAGGTTTGTAGAGTGGGGAGATGGAGTCTTCCTCCTGATGTAGTCCTAAAGATTGACATTGATGGCTCCTCTCGTGAGAATCCTGGACTAGCTGGAGTGGGGGGGATTGGGAGAGATGCAGATGACAATGTTATTTTCATATTCTCTATTCAAAAAGAAGTTCAATCCAATAACGTGATGGAGGCTTTGGCCATTAAGGTGGCTATGGAGTGGGCTTGTTCTCTTGGTTGGAGGAGAATGGTGTGTGAGTTTGACTCTCAGATTGTTGTGATATGATAAATAACCGGAGAGTGGACGAATCTAGCTAGCAAATTGCCTCTATTGTTAGAGAGATTCTCCACTTGATTAGCTTTGTGGATGGGATCTCTTTTTGTCATATTCCTAGGGAATGTAATGGAGTGGCTAGTGTCTTGGAAAAATGGGCATCAGAGAAAGGTGCTGGATGGGATATTTCTGTTAGGGATGACCTTCCTACGGATCTTGCTGGGACTTTTGAGCAATTAGTGGAAAAGGATAGAATGTAATTGGTTTTGGGTTAGTGTTTTGGTTGGTTGGGTCTGAGACCTTCTGTAATTTGGTTTTATTTGAATAAATTTTTACCCCTTTTTTTTTTTTTTTTAAATAATGTTTCGAGGTTTAGGTTTCAAGTTGGGTTACATATATATCATTTAAAACAAGGGTCATACTTCATCTATGTGCATGTATTTCAAATGTAATTTTTAACAATTTAGGATTAGGGTCAACTTGTTTTAATTTTATGTAAGTTAGGCTTCAATTATATTTTCAAATAGGGTTTTGGTGTAATTAGGCTCAATTTTAGGGTAAGATTTAAGACCTTAGGACACTGTCAAGGTTTGCACGAACTTACATAATTTCTAGCATTAAATTTAAGGGTTAATATTAAAGTCCATGGTTAAGAATTTAGGATAAGGGAACTTAGCATATAAAGTTTATGATTTGGTTCATGATTATGATTTAGGGTATTTATTATCATTTATAATATTGGGTTTCGAAATTAAATTTTAAGGTCAAGGTTAGGGTTTGGATAATGGTTAGGGTTAGGGTTTGGATGTACATGTATGTTATATTCATATAGGTAGAAATGCAAATTAATCTACATTCTTATATATGTATAATTTAGGATCTCCCCTTAAGACATGTCATTGAATTATATAGTTAATTATATACTTCTAATTATTAAGACATTAAAAATAATAACATATGTACATTTAAACATGAATATTGAAAACATATGTATGTACATCTATATCTACCACATGAACATATTTACATGTACATTTATGAAATAAAATATACATTTTCATCTACATTCTTATGTATAATTTAAGATCTCCCCTTAAGACATGTGTTATTAAATATAGTTAATTAGACTTAGTTATAAGATAAATTAAGATCAATAGTTAACATATACACAAATTATACATATAAAAATGTGAATTTATTAAAAATATGTGCATACATTTACTTTTAACAATGAAAAAATATACATGTACATCTATGTTCAAAATAAAAAATTATACATTTTAATCTATATTTTTACATGTACAATTCAGGATCTAGACCCTTAAGATATGTCATTTAATTAAACTTCTAAGATTAAGACATTAATGTGAATTTGACATATTTGCATTTTATATATATATATATATATATATATATATATATATATATATATATATATATATATATATATATATATATATATATATATATATATATATATAAATTTGACTTCTAAAATTTTGTAATGTTTTTCTAATTTTTTTAAAAATATTTTTTCTAATGTTTTTCTAAATTTATTTTTAAAATATTTGAAAACTATAAATTTTCTAATATTTTTTTAAATTTTTTTTCTAAAATTTATATTTTTATAAATTTTCTAACATTTTCCTTTTTTTTTATAAATTTGTTTTTAAAAATTTATATTAAATTATAAATTTTCTAATGTTTTTGTAATGTTTTTTCTAAGTTTATTTTCTAAATTTTATATTAAATTCTAAATTTTCTAATGTTTTTGCAATTTAAAAAAAAAAATTATTTTCAAAATTTTATATTAAATTATAATTTTTCTAATATTTTTTCTAACTTTTTAAAAAAAATTTTTTAATATTTTTAAAAATTTTTATATTAAATTATAAATTCTCTAATATTTTTTTAATTTGTTTTCTAAATTTTGTAATGTTTTTGCAATATTTTTTTTCTAAATTTTCTAATTTTTTTTAATGATTTTTCTAAATTTTCAATTTTTAAAAAATATTTTTAAAATTTTTTCTAAATTTTAACTATTTTTTTTCTAAATTTTATATTAAATTATAAAATTTCTAATGTTTTTGTAATATTCTTTTATAAATTTTTTGTAAATTTTATATTAAATTATAAAATTTCTAATGTTTTTGTAATATTCTTTTATAAATTTTTTGTAAATTTTATATTAAATTATAAATTCTCTAATGTTTTCATAATTTTTTTAAAAATTTGTTTTCTAATGTTTTTCCTAAATTTTATATTACATATTTTTTACTATTTTTTCTAATGTTTTCTAATGTTTTCTAATGTTTTCTACATAATATTTTTTTTTTTTCTAAATTATTATAAATAAACAATAAAAATATTAAATTAACATTTAGATATGTTTTTTAAACTATTAAAAATGTAAATAACATTCAAATATATTTTCAAAACTATTAAAAACTATATAACATTCAAATATGTTTTAAAAACACAAAAATAATCCATTGAAAACATTAAAATATATTTTGATAATATAAAAAAAATACTTAAAAAATGTTGAAAACATTAAATTAATATTATTTTGACATACTCGATAATAAAAATGAGAAGATGATGTCGACGGAAGTTGCTCAAGTCACACGTTCGCCCGAACGCTCAATGAACAGTGCTCGCCGTAAAAATGAATTTGGAAAAGTGAAGAAGACATTTTAAGCCGTTGAAAATTTTGTCAATATATGTTCGTGTGAACATGTGTTGCGTACTTGTTCGCACGAACATGGCACGATATGTTCGCGCAAACACTCAGCGAAAAGATGTTCCCGCGAACATGTCTAGGGTGTTCACGTGAACGTATGAGAAATGGAGATGCGAAAATTTGTCAGTTTTTTGAAGTTTCTTCCTCTCACAAAAGTGGTACCTAGTATTGTGGGTTCACCCATAAATGCAAAGAATAACTTAGTATTATATTAAATAATACATGAGATTCCATGTTATTATTTAACATGCTATTTGAACTTAATACACATGATCATTATTGCATAGATAATTTGGTTGGAAAGAATAATGATCATGTATATTAATAACGTAAACCTGTTATTGCTAGTAATCTAATACACATGATCATTATTGCATATATAATTTAGTTGGAAAGAATAATGATCATGTATATTAATAACATAAACCTATTATAAAGAAAAAATAAAAAGATAGATAGATGTGCAGTTGGATTGAAGGCCATTAAATAATACATGCTTTTCATCTTCATAAACCTATTGCTAATGTGATCTATTTTGTCATGCCCAAACTACGAGGGCAAAAACACACAAATATATATATATATATATATATATATATATAAATTATAATTATTAAATAAAGTGCTTAAAGATGAAATGATTGAGATAACATTTTAAGTACTTGTTCTCCACATTACGTCTTAAGATTATAATTATGAGGATGATTACATTGTTAAGATATTGAAACTTTTGTTATAAGATTGATATCGATAAACTTATGTTCTTATATTAACTTTCCAAAAAATGTGCAAATTTGTTAAATAACAATTTAAATGAGTTTGTTCCAAATTATATTGAAAAAAATAACAGATCACAGACTCATTAGAGGAAATATTACTTCTTCCCAAACACCTATATAACTATTAAATTATGATCAATAATCAACCTATTAAAGTAAAATTAAATAATATCCAAAGACTAATTTATCATTGATATAAAAATTAACTAATCTTTTAACTACTCCATAAGTTATAACTTTCTAAGTTAATTAAACAACTAAATTATAATTCCTTATAACTTTGATAATTTAAACCAATTACTAAAATGAACTGACCTTCTTAACTAACAATACTATTAACAAAATCAAAACACAATAATAATAAAAAAATAAACTCACTAACATAACATAACTTAACTTCAACACTAATACAAACAACTAATACTATTTTAATCAACTTAACACTAAAATTAAAAAAAAATTAATATTAAATTAAATTAACTTAAAACTAACATGCTAAACATCCAAAATAACTTACAATTTAAATAAAATAAACTAAGTTAAACTAAAATTAAATTTAAAACTAAACTAATCTATAATACCCTAAACCCCTACACACCTACCCTACATCCCACTCCTATGCTAGTCTATGGGCAGCGCTTCCCTAGCCACCTATACCTTGGGCAACTGCATCTATCTATCTTTTTATTTTTTCTCTTTAATCAATCTACTTGCTATTTGAACTTAATACACATGATCATTATTGCATAGATAATTTAGTATAAAACATAAGTTGTAGGTTTATGAGATTTATGATCTATAAGAACCAAAATAATGGATTCTCAAAAGAATATTTATCATGGTGATGTAAAAGGATAATTTGGATTGAAGGTCATTGAATGATTGACTTACCATAATTATCATAAAACCATGTGATATAGATTTAGAACTTTCAATATTTCTATAGAATCCATATTTCAATAGAATTTTATAATGAATCTCATGCTTTTCATTATACTAAATGTGGATTATTTTGGACAACCTATCTGTATTACTTATTCTTAGAAAATTAATGGCCAAGTTATAGGATTCATGCTAATCATTAGAAAATTAGATTATATAGCAAATATGGACATATTATACTAAAGACTATTTCCTCTAAATTGATTAATATCTCATTAATATGATGCTAATTAATAATTATCATTATTCTTATGAGCATATAAGAATAATGTGAGCATCATAACATGGATTTATTAGGTATTATTTTCTTATAATAAGTTGTATGATGTAGTTTGATCAATGTATGGTGATCAAGTTATTACTTATTATTTGATTTGGTGATCTATAATCCATGCAGTATAGAAATAGATGAGATTCTATAGGCCATATTATTCATAAACATAAGTGATAGTCTGTAGATCATTTTATGATCTATAAGTTAATATAGTTAGATGTGATCTAACTATATCCTATTGTTAATGTGATCAATTTCCTAGATGAAAAGCATGTATTATTTAATGATCTTCAATAATGCAATAATAGGTTTATGTTGGAAATAGATACATATCACCATAATTCCATGTAGTTTGAAATAAAGCATGGAATCATTAACCTTAGTTTTATCATATGATATCTTAAGTTTAACATGATATCTTAGTTTTGTGATCATGATATGAATCACTTCCAATATGTAGTTTTATGCTATCATCATGAATAAAGATATCCACATGATCATGTGTATTAAGTTCTAAATAATACATGATCTATTTCATGATCTAAAATAGGTATTATTTTGGAAAACCTATCTATATTACTTAATTCTTATGCTAAATATTATCTATTAGGTTTAATAACTTAATAACATAGTTCAAATAATATATGGTATTAATATTTCCATAATACCATAGGTTCTTAGACATAGTATAAAGCTTGATATATTGGGCATGTTTGTAGTTATCTAAACAAACATAACTGCATCTACCTATGTCATCATTCCAAAGTTATCTTATGGAATTATTCTAAATCTATAAGGTTATTAATAACATAGGTTAAGTTCTATCTATATTATTTTGGATTCTATCTATCTTCATAAACCTACAACTTATGTTTTATATTTAGTACATATGTTGTTAATAGATAGATGCAGTTGGATTGAAGGCCATTAAATAATACATGCTTTTCATCTTCATAAACCTACAACTTATGTTTTATACTAAATTATCTATGCAATAATGATCATGTGTATTAAGTTCAAATAGCAAGTAGATTGATCAAAGAGAAAAAATAAAAAGATAGATAGGTGCAGTTGGATTGAAGGCCATTAAATAATACATGTTGATCATGTGTGTTAAGGGCAAATAGCAAGTAGATTGATCAAAGAGAAAAAATAAAAAGATAGATAGATGCAGTTGGATTGAAGGCCATTAAATAATATGTGCTTTTCATCTAGGAAATAGATCACATTAACAAACATGGATTCTATTGAAAGGTGAAATAATTCCATGTAGTTTGAAAACATCATCCCATTGTGCTGGAGGATATCAAGAATTAAAGGAGAAATGTTGGATGGTGATGTAGGATGCTATAGAAGAAACTTTTTGACAATCGTTTGGATAGGAAGACATTTCTGCTAAAGTTCTCCAATGAATAGCCATTGAGCTAATCAGATTTACCTTGAATCTTTTGGTTTCTTTTACACGTCATTGTAGACACATATAGGTTCTCAATATTTTTCTTCACCACCTATTAAAACAAAAAATGGGGATAAAATAGTGGTCAAATAATTGGTGGATAAAAGAATCCACTCATTATCAAAGTTAATATTTACATCAATTCCACATATTTGATGGACTAGTTTAATGCCAAATATTTTCATCAAACCTTCCTCCTATTTAAATTTAAATCTAACAAACTAAAGAGCTCTCTAAGAATATCTAGACTAGCTTTTCTATTCTATGAACATTGTTTGTTGGTCAACAAATAGTAGGGGTTTCGATGGTTGAACTAGTATGATTAATATTACAATGTAAAATAGTTTCTATTTAAGAGTAACTAATCAAATTAGCATAAACAAAATACTTGCACAAAATTTCCCCATGATACTATTTTTCCTACAATAAACCATGTTGAAACCATCTATTTACTTATTTAGTCATAACATATTTTTTCCCTACCTTCTATTTATCTCTCTTAATACTTTTTCATAATTTTCTGACTCAAAAATTAAATTATAAATGCCTTCCAAATCATGCATTTACTCTTTAGGGAATATAATTAGTTGTATATGAACCAGAGCTAGGCTAGTATGAAAATAGATAGAAATTCTGATATTATAAAATAATCAGTATTTACTAGTGATTTTCTTGAAATATTTAATGTTGCAGGTTAGTTACCCCTAGAGCCAAATGCCCACCTACCACTTGATGGCCTACAGAATAGTCAGATACAATGAATACGAGTAGGTGAGTTTCTAAATTATAGGAAAAAGGGGGAAATTTTTTTGGCAAGAGATAAAAGGAATGAATTAGTCTCATTTGATCAGTAGAGAAAAAAAGAGAGACCAGAGTAATGATTTGAAGTATAAAGAGGAAAAGAAGTTGAGCAGTAAATCAAGTTAGAAGACAAAAGGAAGTTCCCATTTTGAGTTTGTAGTTGCATGGGTGTGATCCTATTTTGGTTATTCTATAAGTTCATTTTTTGATTTGACCTCTAAAGAAGTGATTGCTCCAAGTGTTATTAAATGCAGCCATTAGAGCTGCAATTTTAAAATTTTATTTTTTTTATGAGTTTGAAGATTTTAAGGTTCTTTTTGGTTGAAGCCGAATGCTCCCAGATTGTATAATAGTTTTATCATATTTAATAGAAATTAATAAAGCAAGAAGGCATACTAAAATCCATTATTCTCCTTCTACTCTTCATTGCATAATATTTTGCATTTGATAAGCTCATATCTGAAAGCTTCATCCTTCAGCTCTCTATGTTTTATTGTCAGTTTGTCATTCTACTAACTCAGTCTAGTCTTAGACTGAGTTCTCTCTCTATAGTTGTTACTAAGATCACTTGGCATTCTCTTCTACTAAGCACCACTTTGTCGTGGCTACTGAGTTCACTCAACATTGTTTTCTACCAAGCTCACTCAGCATATATTTGTGCTGAGTTTCCCTTGTGCCAAGTTCACTCTATTTCCTCTTGTGCCAAGCTCACTCGACACCCTCATCTGACTTAGCATCTATTGGTGCCAAGAAAAACTACCACTCGACACCTTCATGTGATGAGAAAAAATGACACTCAACAATAGTTGTTGCTGAGTGAATTACTTTTTAGGGTTGTGATTTATTTTTCACATGGTATTAGAACTTTGAGGCCCCACATCCATAGTGAGTCAAGGAAATTTTGTTTGGGATATTTGGCATGGTAGGAGATGTAGGAAAGATATGGTATCAACCACCATCCTTTCATGGACAAAATTGTCATACATGGGAAAAGAAAATGAAAACCATAATGATTGCAAATGATTTGTGGGAGATTGTGATTAATATGCTCAATGATGTGAAAAACCCAACTTAGTATGCTACCCTTAACAATAATAAAAAGACTCAACTGAAGTAGTGAAGGAGAAAGGATGCAAAGGCATTAAGTTTTATTGAGGCAGAAATGACATAGACCATTTTTCCCAAAATTCTAGCAGCAAATTATTTCAAGGAAACATGGGACATCATCCTAAAAAACTTCAAGGGAATGGATAAGGTTAGAGTAGTGAAGCTATAGATGATCAAAAGAGATTTTTAAAACCTTCAGATGAGGGACAATGAACCTATTGTAGATTTTAGCTTATGAATCTTTGCTTTGAAAAACTAGCTCAAGTCAAATAGAGAAGAATATGATGAGCAAAGAATTGTGGAAAAGATGTTTAGGAGTTTTCGTTAGAAATATGACAACCTTGTGATGACCATAAAGGAAGCAAAGGACCTCACCACATTGACCATGGACAAGTTGTTGGAAAATCTTCAAACCTATGAGCACTGGATAAATAGGTCAGCAACAATTTCCCAAGAGCAGTCTTTCAAAGCTCAAGAGAATTCAAAAGGAAAGCAGAGAGATAGAAATGGCTTTGATAGAGGCTTAAGAAATAGAGGTCATGGAAGGAATGGTCATGGTGCAAAAGGCTCAAGAAGAGCAAGCAACCAAGAGGGAGCAAGAACCTCTCAAAATAGTTCTAGAGGAGGTAGAAAGAATTACAACTCCAACAAGAGAAATTTTGAATTCTACTACTATCATAAATATGGGCATTATCTAAGTGAATGCTAGAAGAAATAGGGTGATCATTCAAAGAAAAATGCTAATGTGGCTAATGTGAACATGGGAAATGAAAATAATCCCATAGCCTTCATCATGTGTAACATTGGTGAAGAAGGAATCCCTAAGGTATGGTACCTTGATAGCTGTTCTAGCAACCAAATTAGTGGTAATGAAATTTTATTCTCTTTTATTGATAAGACTTTTAAGTTTGAAATTAAAATGGTAAATAATGGAACCATTCCAATAGTGGACAAAGGATCTATGATGGTCTACACCAAGCAAGGTGAGAAGAATGAAATATAGAATGTGTATTTTTCCCCTAATATGAAGCACAACTTGATGATTGTTGGATAGCTCCTTCAAAATGGATACAAGGTGTTGATGGAAAATGACATGTGTGTCATTCATGAGAAGGATGGGAGTAATACATTACTTTCAACAATCCAAATGATAAAGCACCAGATGTTCCTGTTGAGGATAAAGACATGTTTCTCCTCTCAAGTTACTATTGCACCTCCCAAGAATGCATGTACAATAGTACAGTAGCAATAAATTCTTAGGAGCATGATTGAAGACCCCTCCAAGCTTTGGCATCTCAGGTATGGACATGTTGGCTTTTTTGGTTTAAATTTGTTGTCCAAGAAAAGAGTGGTAGATGGTTTTCCAACCATTGTAAATTCATATGATAAGTGTGAGGCTTGCATATTGGATAAGCAACATAGGCTTCCCTTTAATTATGAAAACTATAGAAGGGCTAGAGCACCATTAGAATTGGTGCATTCTGATTTGGTAGGCCCTATGCAAACTACTTTTATTGGGGGAGTACTTATTTCATGACATTCATAGATGATTTCAGTCATAGGACATGGATGTATTTTTTAAATAAAAAATTTGAAGCATTTAACAAATTTGGAGAATTCAAAGCCCTAGCTGAAAAAGAATGACACTATATTATGGTCCTTAGATTAGATAGTAGAGGAGGGGAGTATACCTATAATATGTTTGTAAATTTTTGTAGGTAGAATGGCATCAAGAAAGAGATGATAGCTAGCTATACTCTATAGGAAAATGGAGTGGCTGCAAGAATGAATAAGACCATTGTTGAAATGACAAGAAGTATGATGAAAAAAAAAGGGCTCCTAAATGAATATTGGGGAGAAGCTATATCAATAGTAGTATACTTGATCAATAGGTGTCCTACAAAATTAGTTCATGACAAGATACCTATCGAGGCTTGGTCAAGGAATTGATGGACAATTGAGCACTTGTGAGTGTTTGGATGTATAGCATATGCACATGTGCCTAAGGAATAAAGGGAAAAGCTAGATGAAAAAGGTGTGAATTGCATCTTCATATGGTATAGCTTAGAATCAAAGACATATAGGTTATATGATCCAATTAACAAGAAGATCATCATTTCAAGAGATGTGGAGTTTCTTGAAAATCAGTCATGGGTTGGCTCAATAGATGAATCCTCAACCACTTCAAGTAAAATGCCTACCATTAAAGATGAAGAGGATGACATTGATGATTAGCAAGAAGATGGAGTAGAAAATATATATTGTAGACAAAGGTAAAAAGGAAAGCAACCCTTAATATGCCAAGAAATGGCTCCAAGAACATCAAGACAACCCCAAGCTAGTATGTAAAATAGTAGTAGCAACAATACTAAGAAGTTAGATCCCACTCTTGCCTCCCTATTGCCAAGAAAGACTAAAAGTCTAAGGGAGATATATGAAGAAGAAATCTATGATGAAGATTATTAGGACTGTAAATTTTGCATTATTTTCTCATAGTGATCCAATTTATTTTGAGGAAGCATTGAATGAAGAGAAATGATGTAATTCCATGGATGAGGAAATAGATGCAATTGAAAGAAATGAAACATGGGATTTAACTACATTGCCTCCCAAGAAACAAGTAATTGGAGAGAAATGAGTTTATAAGATCAAGTACAATGCTGAAGGAAAAATAGATAGGCATAAGGCATGTTTAGTTGTCAAAAAGTACAAGCAGCAATATGACAAAGATTATGATGAGACATATGCCCCAGTTGCAAGAATGGAAACTATGCATGTTGTCATAGCAATTGCAGGCCAACACAAATGGAAGGTATATCAAATGTATGTGAAGTCTACCTTCCTAAATAGTGTATTGAAGGAAGAAGTTTATGTGGAGCAGCCACCTGGTTATGAAGTTACAGATGAAGAGAACAAGGTGTATAGATTTAAGAGATCTCTATATGGGCTCAAGCAAGCTCTAAGGGCATGGTACAATAGGATTGACTCATATTTGATGAGCAATGGCTTTAGAAAAAGTAATGATGAGCCCACACTTTACATCAAGGAAGAAAATGGTAATGTGTTGATTGTTCTCTTGTATGTAGATGATTTAATTTTTACTGGAAATGATGATTTCCTAATTGGTGAGTTCAAAGAGGCCATGAAAAATGAATTTGAATTAACAGACCTAGGTCTCTTAAAGTACTTTCTAGGCATAGAAGTAAAAAATTTCATTGATGGCATCTTCATCTCTCAAGAAAAATATGCAAGGGAGATCTTGAAGAGATTCAAAATGAAAAAGAGTAAGGCAGCCCCAACACCATTAGTAGTAGGTCTGAAGTTGAGCAAGGAAGATTGTAGCAAAAGTGTGAATCCAACACTATACAAGTGTATGGTTGGAAGTTTGATGTATTTTATTGCAACTTGGCAAGACATGATGCATGTAGTAAGTTTCATTTCCAAATTTATAGAAACACCTAAGGATTCCCATTGGCAAGTAGGAAATGGTATCCTAAGGCATGTGAATGGTACCAAGGGATTTGGAATTTTGGATATTGCAAACCATGATTTCAAGTTGGTGGGTTATACCGATAGTGATTGGGCAAGAACTTTAGATGATAGGAAGAGAACTTCTGAATACATGTTCCATATGGGATTAGATGCAATTTTATGGGCATCCAAGAAGCAACCTATTGTTTCTCAATCTATAGTAGAGGTTGTATACATAGCACTAAATGCAACAGCATCGTAAGCTATTTGGTTAAGAAGGATCTTGATAGATTTGAATGAAAGGCAAGAGGATGGAAGCACATTTATTGTGGCAACAACTCTTCTATTACATTACCAAAGAATCAAGTCTTCCATGGGAGAAGAAAACACATAGAGATTAGATATCACTTAATCAGAGAGTTGGTGTAGAATGGAGATATCAAAATGGAATTTTTCATGTCTAAGCCATAGCTAGTAGACATTTTTACTAAGCCATTAGGCATTGGAAGTTTTGTACACCTAAGAGAGTAGCTTGGTGTAGTTAATTTGGATTAGATGTGATCCTTATTTTTTTGGCTCAGGACAAAGCGGGAGTGTTGAAATATTTAATGTTATAGGTTGGTTGCCCTTAGAACCAAAGACCCACCTACCACCAAACGACATACAGAATAGTCAGATACAATGAATGTAGGTAGGTGAGATTTTCAAATTTGGAAAAGAGGGGGAAATATTTTTGGCAAGAGACAAAAGCAATGAATCAATGTCATTTGAATAGTAAAAATAGAAAGGAGATTAGAGCAGAGATTTGTAGAGCAGAGAGGAAAATAAGTTGATTAGTAGATCAAGTTAGAAGACAAAAGGAAGTTTTGGTTTCCTGTTTGCAATTGCACATTTTGGATCCTATTTTAGTTATTATATAAAATTGTTGTTTTATTCAACCCGTGAAGAAGTGATTGCTCCAAGTTTTATTGTATGTAGCCATTAGAGCTGCAAGTTTTAAGTTTTAAATTTTTTATGAGTTTGAAGACTTTAGGGTACTTTCTCGTTGAAGTTGAATGCTCCATAATTTTGTAATAGTTTTATCATATTTAATAGAAAGCAATAAATCAAGCAAGCATACAAAAATCCATTTTTTTCCTTCTACTATTCTTTGCATAATATTTTGCATTTGATAAGCTCATATCTAAAAGCTTCATCCTTCAACTCTTTGCATTTTAATGGTAGTTTGTCATTCTACTCACTCGACCTAGTCTTAGACTGAGTTCCCTCTCTACAATTGTTATCAAGCTCACTCGACATTATCTTCTACTAAGTGCCACTTTGTAGTGGCTAATGAGCTTACTCAACATTACTTTTTACCAAGATCGCTTGGCATATATTTGTGTCAATTTGCCCTTGTGTTGAGTTCAATCAACTTCCTATTGTGTTGAGCTCACTCAACACCCTCCTATCACTCAACACCATCCTGTCACTTTGCATCCATTTTTGCCAAGAAAAATTTCCACTTGACACCTTCATGTGATGAACAAAACAGGCACTTGGCAATAGTTGTTATAGAGTGAATTATTTTTTAGGGTTGTGATTTATTTTTCATGGATTTAAAATAATAAAGAAATGATTCTTAATTTCATGTTTGACTAATAATATCTATACTACATGCGAATTTAATGTTCCATTATTTTCATTTATTTTTACTTTACTTTTTCTTAGTTATTTCATTTAGAGTGGTGGTGATTCTTTATTGATTGGTCATCCCTTTGTGACAAGGATTCCTAAATCTTCATGGAAGCATGTGTAACTAGGATTCTAAACATTGCTGTTGGGATTCATTTTAGACAAGACTACGACGACTTTGCACTAAACTGCTGACATGTTATCCAGCACAGATTGTACACTTACAAATTTGATGTGTATAGTTTTGGAATTATTTTATGGGAGCTCATCACAACCATGCTTCCCTTCAAGAACATTACAACAATCCAAGCAACATTTACAATGGTTAGTAGGGCTATAAGACCAACTATCCTTCATGACCACCCTCAAACTTTCTCAATTATAATGACTCACTGTTGGGTTGCTAATCCTAAAGTGAGGCCTTCATTTATAGAAGTGGTTAGAATGTTGGAAGAATCATAGGGGTGATGATGAAAAAAATTCAAAAATACATATTATGTTGTTGCATAACACTACCTCTTACTACTAACTAAGCATTATTATTTTACATGCTCATTGTATATTAGAAAAAAGTATTACATAACATTAACTACATATGATTTTGTAAAATTCAATTGATGAGCACTAGATGAAATACCCCAAAAGTAATTTATTCTATTCCTTCTTGTATGTATCAAAAATAGGTGTTTTGGGCTTGTTGTTTCTCATTGGCTACTACATATGATTTTGTAAAATTTAAAATTGATGAGCACTAGACGAAATCCCACAAACATAATGTATTTTATTCCTTCTTGTATGCATCAAAAATAAGTTATTTCAGCTTGTTATTTCTCATTGGCTAGTTTTGATAGAAGGTTGTTCATACAAATATCTACTGTGATCTAAAACCTAACTATTGACCCTCTCAAGGATTATTGGATGTGTGAAGAATATATAGGACCATATCATGACTCTAATTAGATTTGCAAGAAGAATTGGTTGTTTGATTTGAGGGAGGTGTGTTAAGAAGGCTATAACTCAACCACTTCGCTTGAGTTACACATTTACAATCATGCTATGTTGTTTATTTATGTTTATTAGAAAAAAATTGGTTCCCATACCACATATCTTCGGCATGCCACCCAAGATCGAGATTGTCATGACATTTTACAATAAAAAAATTCTCATCGCTAAAATGTATCAAGCCTAATGTATACATTAGAATTATTATTTTCTATGAGAAAATGTATCATAGTTTATTTATTTTATAAAATTTCATTGAGTTTTATTTTCTACCTCTTCATATCCCTTATAACTACTTGCTAAAACTCAATGGGTGCTCAAGACTTCTATATGACTATGGTAATATTTTGAGTTCTTATCGATTGTTGTGAAAGGGTTCAATGAATATGACTTTTTAATTTCTTTAATATATAATAAAAGCACTATAACAAGGTTATTTATAGGTCACATTTTACTATGTACCATTTGGATACAATTATGGTTAGTTTAATCGAATTATTTATGGTATTTGCATTGCTTATGGTTTTCCAATCCTAATTTTATCTCTTGATATTGCTTTTCCATTAAATCTGATCATGTTAGTTGGATGTATTTTCCTATTGGAGATATGTTATAAAGAATTATACTATGTTGCATCATTGTGACTATCTTAAGTAAATCAACAACTATATTTAGTCTAATATATATTTCTAAGAAAACTATGTATGTTCTAGTCTTTGCAATTTATGTTAGCAATGTGTATATATGTTTTTCATTAAGTAAACTTGAAGTCTAGCTCATTATCTATAGTTAATTTCTATTAAATATTTCTTCATTTTTTCCAGAATGATAACTACTATCCTAAATGTAATTATTATTTAAAAAATACTTCCAACACTTTTTGCACCTTTAGGCATAGAAATGAACATGTGACTATATGTATGAGTTTGATTTACTTTTTAGGCTAAGCCACTTATATTTTGGTTCCAAACTTTCACTTCTACCCTCACCTTTTTCTTTCATAGTTGGACATTATTTGGAATTAGTTGACTTATTTTTTATCCCTAGTTTACACCAATCTAATTTTCTTTTTCTTTGGCAAAAAGGGTCAGCTTCATTTTTCAATGAGGATATGCCTAAAATCTTGAAAATTAGTTTGAAGCCTATGAGAATTTAATTGCATCAAATAGAAAGAACTTTTCCAACAATGCTAGTTGAATTCCTTTCCTTTTATTGGTGATCCTTTGTGTCTAAAACTTGTTTTACTAAAAAAATTATATCTGCTAATGCACGTGCTAAAATATATGTTTAACACTTTGTACTATTCATTACCCTTGTTTTCTTGTAAATATTACTATATTCACATTAAAGAATAACTTGTGAGGCCATGCGAGTTATGCTTATAAATTGTTTGTAGTTGTTTTATAAAAATATATACTATGTGTGTGTATATTGTTTAAGGATTTATTCAACATTGTTTGATACCCCTAATGAAATAATTTTTCACATCAAAGATTTCATCTTCTAATGCCTTAGATTTTCTTGAGATATTATGGTGGAGTAATCACAAGGCCAAATCATTTACACTTTCAACACTACCTATTAACTATTTTCAACAAATATATCTTAATTCAAAATGAATGAACATAAGGTAGTGTATATGTTAAGAGATATCCTTTAGATATAAAAGAAAAATATAAACAAAAGCTTTAAATAAGGGAATCTCTTTCTTTTCCTTTGTATTGCCAACTTTATAGCATATGTGTAGTAAGGGGTTGTTGACATATTAGTCAAGTTTGTTATTAGTGACACATGCTTATTCAGATTGTATATAACTACTAAGCTCATTGTATAGTTCATAGTGTTTTCCATGTATTTTAGTTATCACCAAATTCTATAGTTGCTACTGAGTCCTTTGGACAGATCCCAGTCTTTACTGAGTAGAGTTAGTTAATGTGAAGACCAACACTGTAAACCATACATTTTAGTTGATGTCAAGTTTATCAATGGTTTTCGAGTAGTATAGTGCTTACTGAGCTTGCAGTTCATGTGATGTGAATCCAATGTTTACCAAGTCAGAAAATGTAAATCAAGCGACTTAGTTTATATGATGAGTTTCACAATGTTTACCAAGTCACCAGTGTAGATCAAGTTTAGAACTACTTGGAAGTAATTAGTATGGACCGAGCTTCTATGTCTACGAAGTGCATGATGATGCTGAGTATTGATAGTTGATGTTGAGTATCAAAACCTCACCAAATCAGTCTTCAGAACCCAAATGTCTTCATATGGGTCGACTTTGTAATATTTGTGTAAACTTGTATAATGATCAACTTTGTAATTTGTATAATTAGATTGATATATATATAATGTATTGTACCATATCAAAAGAGATATGCATGTGTGCAAGTTATGAATGCAATTTGAATAGAGTAGAGGAACAATGAATTGTAAAGGCCATAACAACATAAGGAGCAGTAGAGTCATATCTATAATACCAAGGTGGCAAGTACTTAAAGGAATCTCATTTAGCAAGACATGTTACAATTCAGAGATCATCTACTATTTCATTCTAACTAGTGGATTAGTCAAATCCTTTAACAAGGTAGACCTAACAATCTTTCATAAATATCTTTACCAAGTTCATACTTCATTGTAAATCCTTTCACATGGTGGACCTAACTATCCTTATTGCTCCTTATAGGACAACTCATTAGAAATGATCAATGTAAGCTTTAATAGGCTAACTTTATACTACAGTACTAAAGTTGTGGGTATCATCCCCACCCTAGTTTTACTTTCTATTTGGAAGGTTTTTGGGTCACCAAATCTTTGTGTCTATGTGTTATGAATACTTTCACATTTTTATTTTCTCATGCATGCAGTTAGATCAAATGTGATGAATTAAATATTGAAATTTTTGAAGATTTTGAAGTTACTGATTCACCTCTCCCCTCTTACTAACTTAGCTTAGTCTTGAATATTTCCAACAATTGGTATTAGAGCATTGTGGTTCTCAGGAGAAAGTTTAACAACTTGATCAAAGATCAAGGCTATGAAGATATTTAGACTTAACAAAGCTATTGGTAATAAGAAGCTAGATTTAGAAATGGTCATTGCCCAACTCAAGAAAGAAAAGGAGCACCTCTCTCTATCCTTGAAAAGAAGAAAAGAACTTGCAATTCAAATGAATAGTCATCTCTACATTGAAGAAACAATTGAAGACCTTCATTCAAGCAATTCATATGAAGAAAATGATGCAATCAAAGAACTCCTAGAAAAGAATGGTTCCCTACAATAAGAAGTAAGAAAGTTAAGAAGAGAACAAGAAATTTAGTCTCTAAGGTTATGTGAAGTCTTGAAAAAAAGAAACAAGAGATATATGGAGGAAGAAATGAAATCTAGAACCAATCCCTTTAGCAAGTAGACTTTGTTGATCAGTTCTCCAATGCAAATGAAGAAATCACAAGCCAAAGATTTGAAAATGTAGGAATGAGGAATGATCTAAATTCTGAAAGTCAAATGAATGAAAGAATGAGAAATGATCTAAAATCTAAAAGAAAAATCAATGAAAGATTGAGGAACAATCTAAACTCTGAGAAGCAAATCAATAAAGAATGATGAAATCTCAAGTAGACAAAGATCAATTAAATGAGCAAAACCTTATAGGAAAAAGGAAAAAGTAGATATTGATATACAAATGAAAGAGAATCATCCAAGCAAGGAGCTCAAAAGAACCAAAGACCTACTTGCAATAACTGTGGTAAGACAGGTCATACATCAAACAAGTGCTAGAATAATGGAAAAGAAAAATTCAATGGAAGATGCTACAATTGCAATCAACATGGTCATAAGGCTAATGAATGCAAAGAGAAACCAAGATTTGAAGGCAAATGTCACAAATGCACAAAACATGGACACAAGTCATTAGAATGAAAAACCAAGCTATTAAATCTAGTAGAGAAAATTGTGAAAGCAATATTTGGATGGTTCTAAAACACCTATTGCAAATGTCATTACCATGGAGAATTTGGATGCATTGGAATAAATTGTGTAAAACATCATTTGAGGAAAAGAGACACCACTAAAAGATGTTTCATTTGTATAGAAATTGGTCATCTTGCCAAGAATTTCATGAATACTGGTAGAATTGATGATGAAAAAAGGCCAAAGCTGATAACATCTAAAAATAGATGAGACAATAATGGGTTCCTAAGTCTACCAAGGATACAAGTCCAACCAATGAAGGTCAAGTCACTCAAGAATTGGGTGACTCTACCATTTCTAATTAAGTTCTCAAAGGAGAACTAGAAATAGGCTATCAAAGATGACATCCAAATCAATTCCAGTTGAAAGGTGACAAAGATCCAAATCTACATTCATGATACAAAAGGATCACTAAGTCAGATCAGTATCAATTATTACCAATTTACCTTTTCTACTGAGTGAGGTTAGGTCATAGACTCTACCAAAGAAAGGTCTAGATTAATAAAGATACTTATGGTTACCAAGTCACGAAGACTTTTTTGAGTGTTCAATACAAGCATAGTGGATGACACTTTGTTAATGTGATGTCATTTGATGTACTTTAATACTGAGCATTAATGACAAAGTTTCAACAAAAGGCATGGAATCAAAGTCATTTCTTACAGTGAAATTTTGAGTGCTATTGCGAAGACAAATTTTTAGTGCAACCAAAGTGATTTGAGTGAATTTTCAATAATTTTTTTTGAATTCTCTCAATCTATAGAGTGAAAATGGCATCTAGCAATAGCAAGGTTAAGCAAGGTTCTAACATGTTGGTTTGTGGAGTTGAGTGGAAGGAGCCAATGTCAAGCTCACTCCTATGGTTGTCAAAACCCTAGATCCAAGTGGTGCATAATCTCAAATTCCTCTAAAGGTATTTCTTATTAATGATATTCAAACCCATTTCAAATGCATTATTTAAGACATTTATACACTAGAAATTAATGATGCCCTAGGTCAACTATGTGTGAATGGAGTCCTAAAACAAAAGCATGAACATATGGAAACCAAAGGGTTGACACACATACCTCATATGCCCCATGAATTTTAAATCAAATGGATTAGGATTATCCTCAGTTAGCTGCATAATGGGCACCTATGGTCATAACAACCAATTCTAATAACTAAGAAGATGATTAATCAAATCACTAGCCTCCCAGTGCTAACCAAAGCTAAAATGAAAAAAGTCCTAGGATGGGCAGAACGAGAAAATAAAAGCCTAGCTAAATGGACTGGTAGAGGAATGAAAATCAATAGTGTCACTGATGTAGAATTAACATTTGGAATTTACATTATTTCACACAACATATATAGTTCAAGCAGACTGAATAGTGTGTCACATGAAGTCATGGAGTTGGCATACAAGGTGGTTAAGTACAACTTATCATACAACCTTGCTGACCTATTATTGAGACAATTTAACAAGAAAATGGAAAGCATAAGTACTTCAAAGAATAACCCATGTAGGTTTGGTTCCTTGTTGACTTATCTATTCTTATATGTACAAAAATTCTTTCCCTCTAAAGGAACTAAATTTTGGAGAAAAGATGTGCATGTTCTCTATCAAATCAATGAGTATATTGTCAAGATGGGTGAGAAATACAATAGCATCATGGACAATTATTTTTATGTATTCAAGGAGAAAATGAACAATAGGTTCAAAATTTCCAAGAAGCTATTTGAAGACTATAAAGATGATATATGTTTCATGGTGTATAGTAAGGTGTATATTTAGGTAGCTAAGCCTAGAATTGTCTAGATAAAACCTCTTGGTTATGAGGTCAACATTGGTGAAACAAAGGATATCATTAAAGATCTTATCAATGAACCAGTTGATCCTAAGGCTACATACTTTGCAACATATGATGAAGCAAAGGCTGTGACTGAACTTGAAATAAAGCTCCCTGAAGTAGTCAACAAAGGGAAAAGAAGGATTGCAAAACTATAATCAAGTTCACCCATCTTGTTAACTAAAGGAAAAGGTGAGGATGAGAAAGGTGAAGAAGTAGAGGATGAGGGAAAATCTGAGGAAGAAGAACCATTAAAGAAGAAAGGAAAAGTGATCATCACAAAGCCAAAAAAAACTATCCACTATAGTTTTCACAAGGAGATCTTCAAGGAAGAAGTCTGACAAGGAAGGAGGAGACATTTTATTTAGAAAATATACAACCATCTTCCAAGATAGACTAAAAGATCTGGAAGCAAGGACAGGCATAAAAAATCTCAAATATTTTAACTATGAGATTAGGACTATAGAGGAGCAAAAGGAAATTGAAGATTTGGTGTTGAATAAAATGGGCAAGTGGAAATACTCACCAGATCAACTCACTTCTCAAGTTTCCAGTGAATTATTCGAAAAGGTAAAACCAAGATGGGATTTTGCTATGCAAACTTTCAAGGACATATATGGGCACACCTTAAGGAAGTTGTTATCGAGCATATTAGATGATAAGGTAAAAGATTCATTGAAGAAAAATGAAGAAAAATTGACTCTAAAGTTTAATGCTTATCTAATTTTGATTAAAGACATGAGCATGTTGTTAGGAATGCAACAAACACTTGGAAGAATATTTATTTGTTACATGAACCAACTGATTTTCCAATCAATGTCAAAGATGATGAGGAGGAGGAGATTGACCCAGTCAAGATAGTTGTAGTAGTCATTGCCTCACTTCCTCACTCTTTGAGAAAGCTATTGTCAACATCAAGTGTGGAGACAACATCAAAAACTTTCATTGTGACCACTAGTGACATCTCAAATGTCCAATCACTCTTTTCCCCTACTCAACTCAGCACATCACTAACAAAAGTGACTTCCACTTCATCTATCGAACTATAGATTCCTCATTCATCTACTGAGTTGAGTACTTCTATTTTGACTTCTTCAATTGTAAGCACACCAATTTTGGGTTCGATAATATTGGCCACATCAATTTTGGGTTGCTCAAGTATTTCTCTAAGTGTTCCTTCAATTAGTATATTATAAATTTTTACTGCAAGCACTAGTATCTATACCATTATTTCTATTCTGGATACAAAAACAATAAGTGTAAGGACATTTGAGCCTAAGTTTCAACTGAGCACAATTTTTTTTGGGAAAGAAATGGAGATAGAGGAAGATATTTATTTAGATTGTCATGCCCAAACTACGAGGGAAGAAAAAAACACACAAATATTTTTTTTTTAAATTATAATTATTAGAATGCTCAAAGTTCAATAAGATTAAATCACATTTCAAGAAAAAATTCTCTTCATTACATCTTTAAGTTACATATCATGTGAAGGCATACATTGTTAAAATTTGATGCTCTCGCTACTGGGTTGATATAGACAAAAGTTATGTTCTTACATTTCTTATACAAAAAAAATATTTAAATAATAGTGTAGATGACTTCAAGTTAGTTTAATTGAAAATCTAAGTAAATAACAACTACATTAAAACTTTTTTTTAAATAGCCAATAAACCAATAACATTAAATCTACTTAATGCTCAAATTTTAGTTTAACATTAAAATTAAAACTAACTAAATTTTTCATTCTATGAAATTAAACAAAACTATATTAAATTAACAACTAACTAAAACTAGTTAACAAATAACAAAAGAAAATGAAATCACTAACAAACATAACATAACCTTAAAACTTAATTTAAGAAAAATAAAACTAATTATCTAAAAACATGCCAACACTAATACTACCATATATATCTATATAAATTTAAAACAAATATCTTTAAACAATAAACAATTAATCAATATCCTAAATACATAAGTTATAACTAAAACATACTAAGACACATTAAAATTAACTTTACAAAAACTTTTAATAACAAAACATACTAAACTAAATACTAAATAACAATTTAAACTAAAACTAATTAATACAACTAACAAACATAAAAACTAACTAAACCTACCACTAACCCTTAACACTGCTAACTTAGCCCTTAATCCCCCCTAACAACTATTTCCCACCCTAACCCAACATGCTACAGGCCTTGTCTCCCCCTTCACGTCCCCCCCTGCGTGAGTGAAGGTAGCAAAGGAAACATGGGGAAAGGGAAAAAGGTGGGTGGTGAGAATGTAAGGAAAGATATAAAAATTTTTTAAAAAAAAACTATACTTGCTCTCCCAAGACATGACGTGCCTTATGTGGTATTCTGACCATAGTACTTTCCCACACCTAGCCCTAAGGGTTAGAGGAAAAAGGTAAGAAAAATTAATTAAGTGGGTAGAGTTTGAATTTCATAATGGTTTAAAATTTGAATAGAACATAGGGTTCTAGGCTAGCTTTGCCTCCTAGCTTCTAAGGATTAATGCAAAAGTTTTGTGGTTGAAGATTAACAACAACCATGCATTGAATTACTTTTAATTTTCAAAGGTAATTGATTTATATTCTTTTTATATGAATTAATATTAGATTTTAATTGCAACTCAAAGGAATAATACAAAGAATATTCTCTGTGGTCCAAGAAGGAATTAAATTTTTCTCCATGTATTTTCCAGAGAGGTTTTTCACTCCTGGAGATGCAATTTTTTTTTTAAGCCCATTTTAGACTAAGTGTTGGCATATTAATTTTGCTATATTTATATTATCTTAAGAGTACATTCTTCCCTAAGGATTACATGAATCCTAACAAACATACTAACAAGGATGAAAACAAGGTTTATAATTTCTCCTTCTCTCCAATAATCTAAGTTTTATCAATCATACTATATTCAAGGTGTGTGTTCATGCGTTAAAAAAAAATTCAAGGAGATACATAATCTCTTAGTCCAATTGATTTGTTCATAAGGAAATTTAACAAAGAAGAGATAATTTGAGTTCTCAAATTAGGAATCCTAATTCATCCAATACTCATACATCAACTTGCAAGTTTCATCATATCAAATTATTCTTCATTAACAAATTAAAAACTTGAAATATCACTATTCAAGACATTATCTATGATTCTATTTTCTCACCTATATATAAATATTTATTTATTTTTGAAATCACATGAGAACAATGCAAGGAGATTCCCATAATGTTTTCCTTTAATTATTGTTTATCCTATTTTGATGACCATCCATACAAGTGAAGATTATGATTAAATCTTATGACAAGAAAATATACTCAACCATTATTTTATTGGCTAACTTGATTCAAAGGCTCAGTCGGGAAAGAACTAGGAAGAAAACTCGGCTTCATTGCCAATCCAACAAAGTTTGAAATACAACTTACATAGGATTTCAATCCTAAATTACAACAATTTTAATGGGATTTTCTTCATGACCCTCATCAAGGGATTCATAACAATTTTTGCATCATCTTTCTAGTACCTTGGAGGGAACAAAATCTGATCAGGTGACAACCAAGCATACCCAAGAGACAATCAAACATACATATTCATACATGGTTTACACAAAGGGATTCACAATGAATCAACACTAGGGAAAGGTGGATTCTTCCAACCAGGAGAAGTCAAGCACAACACCAACAGATGCCCAATCGGGGCTATATACCAAGAACTTCCGTTCTTCCATTTCAACATACCATAATCATACAAGGTTTGTGCTGACAGGTAGGGGCCCATCACACCCTACCCTTTCTCCCTCTTCTCATCCTGAGAAGAGACTCTACACTGGTTGGAGTCTGACTAAACAGACCTTTCCCAAAATTGGTCACTTCTGCCGTCTCCAGGGGTGAGTAATACCAAAACACCCATGCAAGAAAAATCTCAAAATTGCAAACATCAACATGAAAGGAAATCATCCAAAAATAACATGGTTTTCAAAGCTTCCCAACATACCCACAAACATACAAACATTGAAACAACAACAAGATAGCATAAGCATGAAACAAACATGGAAACTGAACAAGGGAGATGAGAATTTTGTACCTTCACAAGAGGTAATGGAAATGAACAAGTTTGAGTAAAGCTTCCCTTTCCTTCCTCCAATCTTCAAGAACTCCTCTCTAAATGTAGAGATTGGGTAAAAACCTCAACTAGTCCAAGAAGGGCCTCTAAATAGGCCTCCAAATCAACCACCCAGGGGCTCAATAACTACCCCCACCCACTTGCAATTCTAGAAACTCCTAACTCAACCTACACTATAGTTAAACCCAAAGTGGAGATGAGGTGAGGTAACTCAAGATAACCATGGTCAATTTTCGCACAAAGGCAAAAAGAGACTTTTTGAGTGACCTCAAAAGTCAATAAAAGGGGCTTAGGGGTTCGAAAAGACCCCTAACCCATACCCATACCCTTTGGGTATAATACTTTCATAATTTAAGCCTTAGGGAAAAGGCTTAGAGCCAAACAAAATCTAGTAATAAAATAGGACCTACTAACTACTCTAACAGTGCAAATTAAGCACTAATCCAAATTAAGGGATGACTAACGTCGATTAAAAACCCAATTAGCAACTGACACTAACTTAAGCCAACTTGGGTCCAAAGGTTACAAAACTAACCCTAATCAGCACACTGAAGAACATAAACAATTTACGAGTGTCAAGTGACACTAAAAGAACATAGTTATGAACACTAACATTCAGTGAACATAGAAAGATACATACATACATCTCACAGTACAATACATGAATTACGAACAAAAAGGTTTCCAAAATTAGCACATAGAGATCAGTTCTGTTTCCTCCGTCAATTTCCTTGACTAAAATATCTGCACACTCATTGCACACATCAGTAGTCCCAAAAATTGCATGTACATATATACGTATCAAAAATTCACATAAATTGAAACATACATCAATCACGGTTCCTTTCATCCTACTTATTTCTTAACCATTAAAAAAAATCTCTTAAATCAAAGTATCAATCGTACGTTTACCAGTTTTATCAACATACATATACATAAAACATTAAATGACGAACATTAATTTATCTGAAAGTAACATCACATAACATGAAATAATATAATATGTTCTAAGTATCAGATAATGTCTCAACATCTCGATTCGTGAGTGTCAAAATGATAAAATAACAACTAAGGCTATGAAGGGACGGGGCAAGGCCTCAAATAGATGAGGAAATAGTAATCCCCAATTGGGCTATTTATAAGTTTACTCTAGACCAAATGCAAACATTTGGTGAACTCCTCCAGAAGAAGGGTAAATAGAAAAGGCTAAGAGACGAGAGAGATAAATATTATAAGATAATTGAATATTCTAAGAAAATTTTGGCAGAGGCCATAGGAATTGAGATTGATTCTTCTCAAACTATCTTGTATCAGCAAGAAGAAGCAATCTAAAAATTTAATGAAGACACCGATAGACAAGATAAGTTGGTGTAGAAGGCTGAAAAGAAGTTTGACAATAAAGTGTTGGAGAACATTGCTCATCAGGTATCCATTCATCAAGTAGAGATTTCTACAATTTTGGGCAATTTAGAAGCATCATGTTCAAATGTGTCATCACTTTTTGGGAAACTATGTGATGTTTTTGAGTCTAAAAATGAAACAAAGGACAAATTGTCCAAAATAGATGAAAATCTAAAGGTGAGTGCTCAACAACTACAACTTGACCCTAGTTCAAGCTATGCACACTTCAAGAAAATAATTTTTTTGTCAAATATTCAAGCAAAATTTCTAAGGGAAGAAGCAAGGATCAGATCCACATTGTTTGACATATAGAACATGATCCTTCCCATCATGGATGCACTGCAAAAACATATTACATATTCAAAAACTCCAATTGATGACAATAACTTCTCTATTGCAAACCACATGATAGAATTGTTAGGAGAGGAAAAAATTACACTTTATACATGTAAGGTCCTGCAGAAAAATTGGGATAAGACCTTACCAATCATTCTCAAGGTACATTCTAATTTTTTCTAATCTCATTTTGGTGTTTCTATGTAAATAAAATAGAATAAATCTTTGGCATTACTATCAAAAAGGGGGGAGAGACACATTGTATGAAGAAAAAGATAGAAGACAATATGGGGGATAAAATGCTATGGGGAGAACTTGCAATAAGTAAGACATGTATAGAAAAACATGTTGTATATAGCAAGAAGATGTATAGTCTACTCTCAAAGGCAGTATACTCTATTGAGCCAGTATCACATGGTGATGGATATAAGGAATTCAATTTTGGTTGATAAGTGTTTTTCTCACTAATACCAAATGGGGAGATTGCTAACATATCAGTCAAGTTTTTTATTAGTGGCACACACTTATTCAAATTGCATATAACTAGCCAACTCATTGTATAGTTCACAGTGTTTTCCATGTATTTTAGTTGTCACCAAATTCAATAGTTGCTACTGTGTCCTTTCGACAAATCCCAATGGTTACAGAGAAAAGTCAGTTAATGTGAGACCAGCAGTGTAAACCATGCATTTTAGTTGATGTTGAGTTTATCTATGGTTATTGAGCAACATAGTGCTTACTAAGCTCATAGTTCATGTGATGCAAATCCAATGTTTACTAAGTTATACAATGTAAATCAAGAGACTCAATTAATATGACAAGTTTAGCAATTTTTACCAAGTCACAAGTGTAGACTGAGTTTAGGACCACTTGGAAGTGATTAGTATGGATCAAGTTTCTACATCTACCAAGTGCATGATGACGACAAGTATTGATAGTGGATGTTGAGTATCAAAACCTCACCAAGTCAGTCTTCTAAACTTGAATGTCTTCATATGGGCTAGCTTTGTAATATTTGTGTAAACTTGTATGATGGCCAACTTTGTAATTTGTATAATTGGATTGATATATATATTATATTGTCCCATATCAAAAGAGATATGCATGTGTGCAAGTCATGAATGGAATTTGAATAGAGCAAAAGAAAAAAAAAATTTAAAGGCCATAATAGCATAAGGAGCAGTAGAGTCACATCTATCATAGCAAGGTGATTAGTACTTAAAGGAATCTTATTTAGCAAGCCAAGTTGTAATTCATAGATCATCTAGTATTTCATTCTAATAGGTGGATCAGTCAAATCCTTTAACAAGGTACACCACCTAGTCTTTCATAGATCTCTTTACCAAGTGCATACGTCATTGTATGTTTGTAAATCCTTTCACAAGGTGGACCTAACAGTCCTTATTGCTCCTAATAAGGTAGATCATCAAAAGTGATCAATGTAAGCTTTAATAGGCTATCTATATACTACAGTACTAAAGTTGTGGGTATCATCCCCACCCCAGTTTTACTTTCTATTTGGAAGGTTTATGGGTCAACAAATCTTTGTGTCTATATGTTATGAATGCTTTCATGTTTTTAGTTTCTCATGTATGCAATAAGATCAGATGTGATGAACTAAATATTGAAATTCTTAAAGATTTAGAAGTTACTAATTCACCCCTCCCCTCTTAGTAACTTAGCTTAGTCTTGAATATTTCTAATAGGGCTATGCAGTAGACACATGAATAAAGAAAAACATAGATTCAAGGTGACCTCAATTTTCCCCTATGAGTCTTTAGTGATAGAATGTGTAAGAAAGATGTTCAATAGATACATCAACAAATTAGAACCAAATTTTTAGTGGAAGGGACCACACTTCCCTTTGATGAATCTTCAACAAAACATATATTATATGTGAATAGAATAGATACATTGAATGAAAGCAAAACAAAAATCAAATCTTAGTTGAAGGAACTTGAGCTTCCTTGTGAAAATATTTGGATGTTAAGAAAGTGTGTTTAGAAAGAAATATATAGTATGCACAAAAAAATGGCAATTATGTAAATTTGACTAGCTATTGTAGAGAAGCTCAACACACTTTCTACAAAAATCTAGGAAAAATTAATCTTCCTTACCTTACATAATTTTCCTCTCAAAGATTAGTGTGGAATAGCTATTGTAGAGAAGCTCCACCACAAAAAAATTCTACAATTTTTTCTAAAAATTTTCTATAGTTTTTTGAAAAAAGAACTTGCAAGGTTGAGACACAATTCTGAACATTCTCCAACTTGTGAAACACCTTGCAAGAGTCGGGGGATCCATAGTATCATGGACATAATTTGTAGGGGCTAAGAGGCCCATAGGTTCCAAACACCATCTAAACTTCGCTGTGTGCACTAGCTTAGTTAAAGCATCAACAACATTCACTAAAGTCTCCATCTTTTCTAGCTTCACCTTTCCATCATCAACCATATCTCTCACAAAATGATATTGTACATTAATGTGCTTGGTTTTGGCATGAAATGTCAAGTTCTTCACTAGGTAGATTACACTCTAACTATCACTATAAATTGTCACTGTACCCTATTTAAATTCTATGTTTGAATACATTCTATTTAACTACATAGCTTCCTTGTAGGAATGAGTAGCTACCATATACTCTACCTTTGTAGTGGGAAAAGTAACCACAACTTGTCACTTGCTCACCCAACTGATTGCACCACCAAATAATGTAAACACATATGCACTGGTGGACCTCCTACTAGCAACATCACTAGCCTAGTCTAAATCCACATAGCCTCAAATATCTAGGGAATGCTCATATCCTATTCCATAAAAACATATAGAGTACATTGAGGTACCCCAAAATTATCTAAAATCTCTTTTACTACACCCCAATGTGCTCTTCCTAGATTAGACATATAAAAAGAAAGTACTCCAACTACTTGGGCAATGTTTGGTCTTGTATAGACCATAGCACACATCAAACTTCCAACAACACTCTGATATGGTACTCAACTCATCTCTGCCATCTCTAGTGGAGATGTAGGACACTATGAGCTAGAAATATTTGTTCCCGTAGTAATAGGAACACTCAATAGTCTAGAATCCTACATATTGAATCTTCTCAAAAAAGTACCAACATTCTTACTGTGTCCTAGACAAAGCTTTATGTTTTCTCTATCTCTTATAATCTCCATTCCTAGAATGTACCTTGCTGCACAAGGATTGATCATTCATTTCAAACTTTTTTGAGATTTGAGATATTAATTCTATAATCAAACCTTTTCCTTTTCCAATAAGCAACATTTCATCAACATATAAGGCAATAACAAGGAAATAATCACCATCAGATTTGTAGTATATATAAGGATCAGATTTGGATCACACAAATACCAAACTCAATACATATGTATCAAACTTTTGTTACCACATCTTAGGATATTATTTTAAACCATACAAGGATTTATTCAATTTATAGACCATATGACTTTTACCTTTCACCACAAAGTGTTCTAGTTGTGGAATATAAATTTCTTCCTCTAAATCTTCATGAAGGAAAGTCGTCGTCACATCCATCTACTCCACTTCTAGATCATAAACTATTGCAATAGAAAGCAAAAATTTAATGCATGTCATTTTTGCTATAGGAAAAAAAAAATCACCATAATCAATTCTTGTCACCTAGGAGTAACCTTTTGCAACCAAACGTGCTTTATACTTCTCAATGCTTCCATCTGAACCCATATTCCTTTTGAACACCCATTTAAAATCAATAGGTTTTCATCCTTTAGGCAATGATGTAGGGTCTCATGTGTCATTCCTCTTAAGAGTTGTCATCTCTTCTTCCACAAATATATTTTAGGACTCTATATCATTCACACCAAGAGCTTCTTCTACAAATTTTGGTTCATCAATATTAGCATTCAAAAAATATATTCACCTCCAATCATCAGGAGAATATCCATACCTTTCTAGTGATTTCCTTTATCTACTTGGCCTTTGAAGAAGATCTAGTTTAGGTTCAGGTTTAGGTTCATGATCAAGTTCTCCCTCTTCCTTTGATGATTCAAAACTTGTAGAGCTCTCTTCAACAACTTGTCTTCCTAAGGGATTCAATTAAAATTTCTCAAGTGTAGAAGAAAGGTGAACCACATATTTCTTTTCTTTTATCTATTTGGTTACATTGTAATAGAAGAAGGCTCAATTTCTCTAAAAATAGCACTTCTAGAGTAAACTACCTTTTGTGCAATATGATCCCAAAGCCTTTAACTTTTCATACCATAAATATATCTGATGAAGATACATTTGATAGCTTTGTTTTCCAATTTTTTCTACTTCTCCATTGGCACATGAGTATATACCTCACAACCAAAAACTCTCAGATATCTAAGTGAAGGATTTTGGCCTAACCATGCTTCCATTAGTCTCTTTTCAATAAGAGATGATGTAGGAGAACTATTTATTAAGTAGTAAGTGTAGACACCTAAATTTGATTACACCGCTTTGGTAATCCTATTTAGATATCTCTAAAGGCACCATTAATTAAATTCCTATTTAATTAATCCTTTGCCATCCCCTAACTGATTAATTTAATTAATCATCTATAGTCCTAATTGATAAATCAAATAACCTATTATTTATCAATTAATCCTATTCTTCTATCTAGTTCCAAAATCTTCATTTATTAAATAAATCTATTTGATAAATAAAGACCTCAAATCTAATAACCCCTAAACTATCATAAACCCCCTTTTTAGCCTAATCCACCCCATCCACCCATACTAACCAAGCTTAGCCACTAACTCACCCACCCTCATGAATTCCATCCACTTGCAAATCTCTAACAAGCTTAGTCTAATCCTAAATCACCTCTAATCCCCCCTAACCTTGTCACATTCCCTAAGTAAGCTTAATACTTTCCTAAGCCAAGAAAAGTCAACAATCTCAACTCCCTCCAAAATATCCCAATCACTAAGCTTTGAATGCTCTTACAAAGGCCATAAAGACTCTTACAAGGCCATTCATTGCTCTTACAATCCATTATGAAGGGTCTTTATGAAGATATTATCTCTTGAGCGTCCTTTGTTGACTCATCCATCCCCTTGCCTCCATCCACTCACCTTGTGACATGTGTCACTCCCTAGTTGGTGCTAAATAAGCACAATCCATGTGCTCCCCTTTGAGTGCATCCTAGCCCTCCTTAAGCTTTCATCTCTCCTAGCATCGTAACCCTCCATCCCTCAAGCCCATAGCCTATAAATTGAATCCCCTCCCAAGCCATATCATCACAACCTTTAAGCCAAAGTTATAATGCTAGTTTGAGAACCAAAAGCCATCAACCATACCCTTATAATGCCAAATTAAGAGCTCACAAAGCTACCAATTTGTCATTTACTCATCCTCACCATTGAAGCATAGAGCAAGTTTGAGCATACATACCAATCCTCTATTTAGACTCATCCATAAATCAAGTGACCATCCTCATTGGGAGAGCCATTCTATGGCTCATATTCTCATTTGAGGGTTTCACTTTGTCTCTCATATATGTTATGATTTTTATGCTAGTTAATGCTTTGTTCTCTTAATAGATTAGTATTTTTTGCAAACATATTTTTCATATACATTTTGGCATGCTTGGTGGGACCCCACTATGGGTCATTTAATCATCCATTTCTATCTATATGTTGTTTTTTATAATAATCTAATGTTTGTTGTTGTTTGAGTGGGTTGTAGGGTGTTTTTCTTGTTTTTTCAAGTTTAAGAATGCACTTAGGAAGAAGACATACCCTCTAAAAATTCAAAAATAACCAAAAAATTTTTTTTTTTTTGGAAAAATCCATGCATTTCTATTTTTTTCATTCAGTGTCATCTCCACAGATCAGCATCTCCGTAGATTGGCATATGTGCTTGGTGAATTGTCATCTGCAACCTCGACTGTTGTCTCCGCAGATTGGCGTTTGCGCCTACAAACTGTCATCTCTGCAAGCTACTCTGTCATCTCCACCACTACCTCTAGTCTTCTGTCGTCTCCATCGCCACCAACCTAAACAGTCATCTTCACAACTTGAACTATCATCTCCGCCTCTTTCTTTGTCATCTTCGCAATTGACGTCTTTGCAGATCAACGTCTTTGTAGTTTGGCGTCTCCACCTGATGAACTATTGTCTCCACTTGTATTTTTTGCATTTATATTTTAACATATTTTAACATCTTTAACTTTTGGTGGTTCTATAGAGTAGAGTTTTTTTAAAGCATTTTACACCTAGGAAAAAGAACAAAAAAGGTTAAAATTATTTTTTCCATAGTTAAGCTTTCATTTTGGAAGATTTTGGGTGACTAATCAATTTGTTTTTTTTGCAGGTTGGAGCAAAAAAATTAATCATGTTTTTTAGGTTTTTTGTGGAATGAACTTGAATGGTTAAACACATTTTTCTTTGAATGTAAGCTGTTCAAAACACACTCTTGAATGCCATGGACAAAAATCAATTTTCCTTGAATGCATGATTAAAACAACAAATCTAATCTTGAATGCAAAAGATCAACCATTGCAATATCTCACACTTCAGTTTTTGGTGCATTATAAAGAACAAACAAATCTCTCTTTTGCATACAACTTAGGCAAAGTTAATTTTTGAACACTTAAGAAATTTGTTAAGTTAAAAAAAATCACCAAAAATCAAATTTAGTAGTTTCTTCATTGTACTCAACCTCTTTAATCACCCATCAATTTAACCATTGGTTGCAATCTCAACACCCTCTATGGGGATGGATCCACATAAGAGAGTGTTAAGTATTCCATAATCAGATTCTAATTAATTCACTTTTTGAAGGTTTATCTTAAACTTATAAGATTTCTTCAATGTCCAAAAATCTAGATTAAATCGATCACACTTCAAGTTTGGATTTTAAAACTGAACAACCAATTGACGTGGAGGGCCTCCAGGCGCATGCTTGACAATCAAGTTTCACACATCTTTGTTTTGGGTTTAAAACAAACAAACACTCAATATTGAATGCCTTAAAGAAAATTAATCGATACTTGACATGGAGGGCCTCCAAGCGCCTAGGTTTAATTTCTTGTTGACCCTAACTCTTCTTCTTGTTGTCATTCTTCGATTGATTTTTCTTTGTTAGCACATTTCAAAGTTGGAATTGAACATTGTCTCTTAAACATGAGTGCTTGCAAAGTCTAGATCAGAAAACTTAAGCGTCAGTTGGAAAAAAATCCTATCTTTTAGCCCAAGGTCATCCAAGTCTTCTCTCCCCTTGTCATCTTTCAAGGCCATCTTGGGTGCATAAGATTAGGATCCAAAACCTTGTTTCTCCTTTTAGGAGGCCTACTTGGGGATTTCATCACCCCTTGGATGACCTCAAATCTAGCGTTCTAACAGAGTATAAAGATCGGGAGGTGAATCTAAAGACACCTCTCTTTGAATCAAGATTTTGTCACTTGGGCTAAGCCTCAAGGAACTTTATACCCTTGAGAAGTGAAAGAGGAGAAGTGGCTTATCGCTCCTCTCGGTTGTGTGACATTGTTTTGGTTTCATCTATGGATTTGGGCCTCACGTACCTTGGGTATATTGAGGACTCTCTAGCTAAACCAACTGTCAGCCTTGTAGACAACCATCTAGGATGTTAATGTGTTTGAAGTGATTAATCAAAAACATTTGTAAAACATACACACTCCTTGGTGCAAGTATCACATTCTGAGAATCAAAAACTTCTATCTAGTTGTTTCTATGTATTGCTTGATCTTTTACTTATTGAATGCATGTTTGCCAAATTTGGTCAATCATAGCTTAGGGCATACTTAGCGTAGTCACTGCCTATTCTTGAAATTGAACAAGTTCAAGCAAAACAATCGAGATCTCTCAAAACCAAGAAAATTCAAGAATTTATGTTAGAACAACCCAAACCCAAATAGAAGTTTGACAATGTCAAACTCAAACCATCTCAAGCATACCAAAAACTTTCAGCCGACAGAAAGGAACTAACACCAAGCCCTCGAATTGCCAAACTCCACAAAGCAAAGGACAAAGCTATTGACAAAGCCCTTCAAGACACCTAGTCAGATCGCACCATCCAACTTAACCAACATCCAGGAGTTAACAATGCTTATGCCTTACCAACTAGGCATGACTTCTATGATTAGACTCCCTTGTTTCTCCATATCTTCTTGCATAAGCTTCACTTCAGAGTCATATTTGTAGGAAAGCCAGCCATTTTTAGTCATCCCCTTAAGCATTTTAGCTCATCCATCTCATTTAGAACCAAACCATCTAGCCAGCAATCCAAAAAATCTTCACATCCAAGCCTTCAAAATTGTTGACACTTTGCCAAAAGTTTTCCATTCCTAACATCTTCCAAATCAACCAGCCTCACCAAGGTTATGCCTTTGACAGAGCTTTTTCTACGGTAATCTAGCTTTTCCACTTTTTATCCCTCATCACCTTGAGCTAAAGGTTGGGATCCATAAGTGGTCAATGTCATGTTCTTCCTAAAGGATCATCAGTCTATCCTTAAGTTGATACAATCACCACCAAGGTTGCACATAGGAAAGCAGACCTTTCGTGCTTTGGCAACATATCTTTGAAGTTAGCATCCCCAACTCAATCCTCCTTAGGTTTTATCATATAGCTTTGCCTCAAACTAGGAAATCATTTGCATAGAAAAGCCTTACTCTTTTCCATCCATCAGCATTGTTGCATCTCATCCCTTGGAAACATTCTACATTTTCATGCCACCTATCACTTGCTTAGGAAAGAAGAAGAAGGAAACAATGGAGCCCTATCATTTGGATCCAACAACATTTCTCCCCTTGAGCACTCAACCATCCTTCAGCCCAAAGAATGCTATACCATCACCTACTGACATTGAAGCTTTCATGAACGAACCAGGAAATGCAATATTTATGAATGCCATTATAGACAAAAACTATGAAACAAGTATGGCTAACTTTTGAAGGGACAACATTGGAGCTTTCGACTTTGAAAGACCTCCCCCCTCATCAGATCCATCTCACCCCTTGTTTGAGCAACACCCACCACCCATAGGCTCTTATGATTTGAATTATCCTCAATATGTGCCAAAAGAAGAGCCTCAACCCACCCCATATGATCCAACAAACCCAAACATACCAGCGTCCACTCAAGTTGAAATCTCCCTTCCACAAGCCAATCCAGCCACCACCACTCCACCATTGGTCCATACCACTCCATCCCAAACTTTCTTCGCCCAAAACACCTCATCATTCACTCCCTTCAGTATTGCTATTGTTGCTCTCCAACCCATCCTTCCAAATCCACCCATCTCCCAAATCAGTGCTAGTATCTTTGGACAACCTTAGCAATACACAACTAGGATGCCACCCATGGGGCCAAGTAACCAACCCTTCATCACCCTCAACTTGTTTACCTTAGCTCAAAACACAATTCAATCATTTCCACTAGGTCCTTGGAGCTCAGTGCCATCAGCCAGAAATCCACAAGCTACTACTCTCACTCCATAAAGCTATCAAACCCCACAAGCTACTACAATGCTCTGCCCAACTCTCAAGTGACCCAAGCTCCTGCCACCACTCTACCAAGCTTTCAAATCTAGCCACCAAGCTATCAAGCCCCATCAATTCAATTTCCAAGCTTTCAATTCCCACCACCTCTACCACCAACTAATCCATTACCTCCTATTACCAACTATTTTTCTATGCCACTTCTAGGAGGAAATCCACCACCACCAACCACCAATTACTTGACCTCCTTTGCCATGCAGATACCTTCCCAAATGGGGGCACAACCCACATATATTGGTCAAACTCCTCAAATCCAAAGTCAAGTTCCACAGGCTCCCCAATCCTTTCCCCAAGCTTCACACCCATCTAATACCTTACCTCTACAAAGCAATCCATTTATCCCATAGTCAACGTATGTTCCTCAATCCCAACCTCAAATCCCATACCAACAACAAGCCTCGCAGCACATGCAGCAATATGTGCCACCTCCACCTCAGCAACCCATCATCCACCATTTAGTTACCCAAGCCATGTACAATCCCTACCAGCCCATACCTCAAAGCCATCCATATTCCATTGCCCCATCTAGCACATACCTATCTCAGGGCACTCCTACATTGGGGGCACCCTAGCCATCACCCACTAATTCAGAATGGGAAGCCATGAACATAGCATTGAAGAACATCCAAGAGGGAAATGATCCAAAAACCTTCAAGTTTGAGAATGTGTGTCCTTACCCATTTGACAAAGCCATTACCATTACACCATTTCCCAAGCATTTTGAGACACCCAAGTTTGACAAATTCAGAGGAAAAGGAGACCCTGTCACACATATCAAATAATTTTGCATGCACTACCAAGAAGTGGCATACGATGATGTCTTCCTCTTGCGTCTCTTTCCCAAAAGCTTGGCCAGACCAGCTCTTCAATGGTTTTATAGAGTTCCCTATGGAACAATTAAAATTTTTGCTAAATTGTCTAAGGCATTTGTAGCCCAATATGTCCATCTTGTTGAAACAGAGCTATCAGTAGTTGATCTTGTCCACACTAAGCAAAAAGGTGGAGAAAGCCTTCCTGAATATCTGCAAAGATGGAAAACCCTTACCACCCACATATCTTGCACCTTGCTAGAGCGCCATTTGGTGAAAATGTTTATTGATAATGCCCATCCTAGCTTGGCTCACCACATGACCATGAACTATTTGCAGACCTACAAAGATATCAAAGAGAAAGGAATGATCCTTGAGAAAGGACTCATTAAAGATGGTGCGGTCAAGATTTACAATGAAACCAACCAAAATCAATCACATTCCAATGACAAGTCTAGGTATTGGAACAAAAACAAGCATTTTGCAACAAATGGCGTCACTGACACCAGACATGTGAATATTGTTGGTCCTTCTCAAAACCATTCTAACCCACCATATCAACCAAACAATCAACAAGCTATCAACTACCAACTATAGAATAACCAAAGCTATCAAAACCACAATCCAAGACCCAACTTCCAAGGGTCTAGCAATCAAGCTAATGCCATCAATGTAGCTACAGGACAAAAGCCCAGATTCCAACCTGCCCCTAGAAACTATACACCCCTTGGTGAACCTTTGGATGTCATTTTTGAGAAATTAGTCAAGGAAAACCTCGTCAAATTTCCTCCTACCCAAAAAATTGACCCAAGCCAGTCCAAAGTTGCATGGTACAACGACAATGAGTACTACAAATTTCATAGGGTAAAAGGTCACACTACCCTTAGATGCATGAAACTGAAGGATTATGTGTAGGACCTCATTGATTGGAAATAAATCACCATTGGTGCCCAAAGCTCTCCCAATGCAGGCTTACAGATTTATCAAAATGCTTTTCCTCCTCACAACAACCAAAATCTTGGAAAAGCAGCTATCCAAGCCAATAGCAACAACACCAACAATTTCCAGCCAAACCAATAGCATCGAAAGAACAATGACCACACTTCATCCTATATAGACTATGGTAGCCTCATAGGTTGTATATCCAAGAAAGAGCCTTCTATCAATGTTATCAATACCCAAGGACCAAACAATGAGTGTGCAGTCACCACTAGAAGAGCATGATTTAACATCGCAAGCCCACTAGTTTCACCAATACCATCAGCTCCATCAAAAAGCCAGTAAAATATCGTAGAACACCTTGGGAACATGCTAGCCCAAATCTCCATTTTAGACCTTCTTCACACTAGTCATATGTACAAGAACATCCTTGATAGTGCTCTTATAGAATCCCGTGTCCCTTTAGATATCAATGCTATTGATTTTCGTAATCTTCTTGGACACCTATCCTCCTCATGTGCCCTATCATTCAAACCCACCGACATACCCATGGTCAAGCTAGATCACACCCTTCTACTTTGCATAGCCATCATGGTATCCAATTTTTCCATGAAAAGAGTAATAATAGATAATGGATCAGCCTTGAATATTTGCACCCTAAAATTCAAAAAACAAGCTGGGTATACTGAGGTAGATATCATCAGTGAGGTTATCACCATCAAAGCTTATGACAAGTTGGAAAGAACCATAGAAGGAACTATTTTGCTGCCAATCAAGGTTGGGCTAGTCATCCAAGAGACACTCTGCCATGTTATTGATCTAAACCTACCATTTAACATCCTCCTCAATCACCCATGGATTCATGCCATGAAATCCATTCCGTCCAGTTACCATCAATGCGTCAAATTTCTGCATCGAGGCACTGAGGTAACCATCCATGTTGATCCAAAACCCTTTGCTTACTACAATGTGGTTGAAGCTTCATATACAAACCATTGCCCTAGAATTCATATGGGTACATCCATCACCAGCTCATCCCACACTTGTAATGATCCAGAAACCATCCTCGCCTCCACCCTATCTACCGTGAAGATCAATAACAAAGGTTGTGGAGAGTATAGTATGGTAGATGCATTTGTTGTCGAGGCACTCCCACTTGATCCACATGCCCATTGATGACCAACATATCACAAAGCTAAGGAGATTCCACCTCCTTGATACAAACAGTTTGGCCCAACAACCTTTGTATCCTCAAAATCCCTCTTCATGAGGAGCTCACTCTAGATATCAACAATTGGTTACATAAGGATGCACCTCAAAGAAATCAAGCATGCCTTGATCACTTTAACCAAAAGTATCCCCAAGAACATAAGCTCATCACTGAAAAATGGAACTATCAAGGTGGTGGTCTAGGACCAGAAGAAAGAGGCATGCAGTGCCCCATCGATGCACACAAGTGGGAATCAAACTCAAGTCTCAGCTTGGCATACCCACAACTGGGGGCACCAATATGGACAGTCACACTTTTTTGAACATTCACTACGACCTTGTCAAAATTGAAGACATTCTTGAGGAAGTTGAAAAGAGAACCTATGATGATATCCCAAACCAAATCTCCCTCAGAGACTCTGTCCTCCAAGAACTACCCATCCACCTCATTGACCTACCACTCGCCCATCCACAACTCATAGATTGGGATGAACCAAGCGTCATACACATTGATGAGTTCACATTAGAGGAAGTGCTTCTAAGATTCATGGGAGCCGAAACTCCTCATAAGAAAACAAAGCTAGATTCTGCCTATATCTACAAGCTAGATCCCAAGGGGTATTTTAGAGAAAATCCCCAACCTAGTTCCGATACACCCAAAATTGGAACTAAGGTGAATTTGAGACTAGCTATGGAAGTGAAGAGAACTCCTCAGCAAGAACATCTAGAGCCACAAGCAGAACATGAGGATTTAGCATTACCTCCTCAATATAATCGACCAAAGGTGTCTTCTATTCTACTTGAGGATACTAGAGAAGTCAACATCGGTTCTTCAGAGATCCCCAGACTTGTTCATATTGCTGCATCCCTATCACAAGACCAAGCTGACATCCTCTTTGAGGTCTTAAGAGAGAACATTGGCCGATTTGCATGGTCATATCAGGACATGCTAAGACTTGATCCAAAGCTTGTAGTTCATCATCTTGCAGTCGATCCAAAGATCAAGCTTGTCAGACAAAAGCTTAGAAAAATGCACCCCAAGGTAGCATTATTGGTCAAAGTTGAATTAGAAAGAATGTTAGCTGCTAAGGTTATCTGACCTATCAACTACTCAGAGTGGATCTCCAACATGGTCCCCATCACTAAACCTTCCGGTGACATCAGAATCTGCACTAATTTCAGAGATCTTAACAAAGCTTGTCCAAAAGATGATTTTCCCTTGCCGAACATAGATATGATTATAGACCTTACAGCTGGACATAAAATTTTGTCCCTCATGGATGGATTTCTTGGGTATAATCAAATCAAGATTGCAGAAGAGGATCAACATAAGACAACATTCACTACCCGTTGGGGAACCTTTTGTTACAACATGATGCATTTTGGCCTAAAGAATGTTGGGGCTACCTATCAAAGAGCTATGACAGCCATTTTTCATGATATTATCCATGGCATTTTGGAGGATTATGTGGATGATATCTTGGTTAAATCTCACACCTTCATGGATCATCTTACTGACTTGGAGAAAGTCTTTGATAGGTTAGCCAAATATCATCTCATGTTGAATCCCAAGAAATGTGTCTTTGGGGTCACATCTAGCAAGCTTCTAGGCTTTATAGTCTCTAAACGAGGTATAGAGATCGACCCCAAGAAGGTCAAGGCTATCTTAGACATGCCTCCTACCCAGACACTATGACAACTTCACTCTCTTCAGGGAAAGCTTCAATCTATCTAGCGCTTCATCTCCCAGCTTGCAAATAAGTGTACACCATTTTCAAATTTACTGAAGAAGGATGAGAACTTCAAGTGGGATCCTTTATGTCAACACAACTTCGATCAGCTCAAGCAGTATCTTGTCAATCCCCCTATCTTGGTTCCACCAGTTCTTGGTCATCCCTTGATCTTGTACATATCAGCAATGCCTACTACTCTAGGGGCACTTCTAGCATAGCTTGATGACTACGGCAGAGAAAGAGCCATCTACTACATTAGTAGAACCCTAGTTGGTTATGAACTCAGTTACACTCCTATGGAAAAAGCTTGTTTGGCAGTTGTTTTCTCAACTCAAAAGATTTTCCACTACATGCTAAGTCATACCATCCAACTAGTCTCCAAGATCAACCCTCTCAAGTATATGCTCTCCAGAACAACACTTACAGGCTGTTTGGCCAAACGGGTTATGTTCCTTAGCAAATTTGACATCTAGTATGTGGACAGAAAGGCAATCAAAGGGCAAGCTATAGAAGATCACCTAGCTGATGCACCTCTAATAGATGCATATCCTTTGATCACAAAATTTCCAGATGAGCATATCTATCTAATTGAAGAACAACCCCCATGGAAACTTTATTTTGATGGCTCATACACATCTCATGATTCAAGGGCAAGAATATTATTGGTCACACCTCAAGGAGATTACATTCCAAAAGCCTTCAAGCTACAATTCCCTAGCACCAACAATATAGCTAAATATGAGGCCCTCATAGCAAGATTAAAGATAGCTGCAGAATGGAACATCACTGAGTTACAAATATTTGGCAATTCTTAGCTCATCGTCAAGCAAGCCCTAAATGAATATCAAACCAAAGATGAAAAGCTATTACCCTACAAAGAGCTAGTTGATCAGCTAACTCAGCATTTTACAAAGCTTCAGTTTACACAAGTGCCTCGAGTACAAAACAAAGCAGCAGATGCTATGGCTACTATCGACTCGCTCTTGGAAATTCCCCAAGCATCTACATAGTATGAGTTTTTTTTTGAGTAGCTCCTCACACCTACCTATGCGAATGAGGATTCAAATCATGTTTTTATCCTGGTTGGTCCCCAATACCCTTGGTACCATGAGATTCACACTTACCTTAATGATGGTATCATATCCGCTCACCTCACATGTACCCAACGCCAGAACCTCATCCGAAAATCATCTCGCTATGTTATCATAGCCAATACCCTATATCATTAGGGTTATCATGATACTCTCTCTCGATGTTTAGACCAAAACAAGGCCGCGATGGTGTTAAAATAAGTGCACTCTGGACTTTGCAGTGCCCACATGAGTGGTATTGTCCTAGCACTACAAATCCTTAGAGCAGGCTACTATTGGCCTACCATTGAAGAAGACTCCTATGAATTTGTCAAAAAGTGTTTCCCATGTCAACAACACGCAAATCTTGTGCACGCTCTAGCACATGATCTACAACCTATTGCACCACCTTGTCCTTTCAATTGCTGGGGCCTTGATCTAGTTGGAACTATCACACCCCTCTCATCTAATGGACATAAATGGATAATAACAGCTACAAACTATTTCAGTAAGTGGTTGGAAGTACTCCCCCTAGTCTCAGCTATAGGAGTTCAGGTCTCCAAGTTCATCTTGTACCAAATTGTTTGCCACTTCAGCATCCCATCCACCATCTTCACCGACCATGGAGGTAACTTTGAAAATCTCAACATGAAAGAATTATGCACTTCTCTTTGCATCCATCACCACTTTTCTAGCCCGTATTTCCCACAAGGTAATGGCCAAGCAGAGGCAACTAACAAAACCCTCCTCAAAATCCTAAAGAAAGTTGTCAATGACTCTGGTCGTGATTGGAACCTACAAATAAATCTAGCCCTATGGGCCTATTGAACCTCCTTCCATACATCCATAGGAACAAATCCATACTCCTTAGTCTATGGTGCTGAAGCGGTACTACCTATACAGGTTGAACTTCCCTCCTTGCGCATATCTTTGCAAGGGCAAATATCAAATGAAGAATACAGAGTAGCTCGGCTCACCCAGCTAGATCTCTTAGACGAGAAGCGACAATAAGCCTATGATCATCTCACAGTCTATCAAACTCATCTGAAAAGGAATTTCAACAAGAAGGTGCTTCCATGACACTTTCAGCCAGGTGACATGGTCCTCAAAGAAAACATGAAAGTCCAAGTAGATCGAGAAAAGAAAGGCATGTGTTGAACCTACATGGCTTGGTCCTTATGTTGTCACTGCCTCCTTTGGCTTTGGAGCCTATCAACTATCTACACTGGAAGGAGAAATCTTGAATGATCCTACTAACACCATTCATCTCAAGAAGTTCTATGCTTGAAGATCCTTGGTATACCTAGCTTTTGCAAATTACAAAAAAAAAAAATAGTAAAGAGAAATAAGTGTCCAATGGTGAAAACTTGGCAATTCAAGTGCCTTGGATAGGTACCTTGGTGAAAACTTGGTAATTCAGGCACCTTGTGTACTAAGATTAATCTATTATCTATCAGTATCCTATCCCTCATCCATTCACCCACCATCCCATAAAACACCTGCTTGTTCCCTTGGTGTTCCAACCAAATATCCAAAATCTAATGGAGCTTGTAAATACCTACTGTACAGCTTGTAAATCTTGTACCTTAACTTGTAAATCTTGTATCAGAGCTTGTATTATACCTTGTAAATCCTGTATCATCTTTTGTATATTTGAATCTTGTCCAAAGCTTGTACCATATTCTAGCTTGTAAATAATCTTGTACCCTACCTTGTATCCTATCACATGCACACAAAGAATCTCATTTTCCTTCAACTTTTCGCAAACCGTCTACCTATCCACCTATCAACTATTATAGACATCCCACCCTTCACCAACATTTCCATCTCACAAAACCCAAACATGAACAACCTTGTACATTTGTAACATATCTTGGTCTGTCAGCTTGTACATACTCTTTTTCTTAGTACCATTGTATCTATCTAGCTTTCGTGTTAGTTCCTCCTTGATTAGCATCTTGCACACATCACACAACCCTTGGTTAGCTATTCTAATGTATCCTTTAGCTAGATCTCCTATCACAAAAGTGTTATCATTCTTAGTTTAGCTTGCCAGACGCATCACTCATCCAAATCCATCAGCTTAGGTGCTCTTCGATAGATCCTTGCAAGATATAGCTTTCCTCATGTCTGATCTTTGTCCGTTAGTACCTCATCCTACCCATCTCGTTGGCAAATGGTTCTCTTTTGGATTTTCACTTTCTTTTGATTTTGAATCTTCCCTTTTGGGTCTTGAAGTATCTTTTCCCAACAATCTTTGTGTTCCCTCCTCATAGTTGCCACGAGCTTCCTTATCATGGTGTACTACAAATGGGGCAATTTGGGAGTAAGGTCTTGATTAGGTCTTTTGTTTTTTTTTCTTTTTTTCATGTGGGTTACCCAATGTCAGTTCCACACTACTTCCTCTGGGATTCATGTGTGATGCTCGGGCAATCCTTGTGTGTTTGTTTTGAGTCAGTCTGTCAGTCCTCTAGACAGTTAGTGACAAGGCCTTGATGTTATTGGTAACCTTGGAAATTAACCAATAGTCCTATAGAAAATCTAGTGCTCAACTACATGGTGGTACTTCTCTTTGAAGTATCCCCCTGCTCAAAAGGCTTCAATGGATTCCCTTAATCTCCATTATCCCCTATCCATATCTAGCATCTGTCACTCCTCCCCCAGCTTATGCATTAGTATCTCTTTGAATCATTCTTCACTTTTATCTTTAGGGATCCACAATCCTAGTCTTAGGCATCCACCAATCCAATCAATCCACCAAGCCTCATCTTTTGAGATCCATAATCCTAGTCCTAGGGATCTTCAAAACCCATCTTCTGCCAATCTGACTCTTTGAAATCCTATTGCATCAGCTTTATAATCCCCTCATCCATCTCCCTATCTTGGATTCCTTTTATAGCACTCCACTCCTTCATCCTCCCCCCAATCTTGAAAGTCTTAAGATTATTTACTCTTGTGCCTCTGATTTTCCCCTTTATCATTCTCCTGTAGTGAGAGTTTGAGCTAATTTCACCTCTTCTCTTAAGCCACTCTTCATCCTCCCATCCTGAATTCTTGTATTTTTCAAGAAGCTATTGAGCCTCATTTTCTCTCCCCATCGCCTTTTTGATGGGGCATCTCTACATCTAGTCTCTCCTCTTCTTATTCAAGACTAGGGCAACCTTGTTGCTAAAACATCTTCTTCATGTCTTCTTCATTCGAACTTCTTTAAAATAGTGTTGTCTCAACACTATTTCAAAGAGAGGCAAAATATAGACACCTAAATTTGATTACACCACTTTAGTAATCCTATTTAGTTATCTCTAAAGGCATCATTAATTAAATTCTTATTTAATTAATCTTTTGCCATCCCCTAGCTGATTAATTTAATTAATCATCTATAGTCCTAATTGCTAAATCAAATAACTTATTATTTATCAATTAATCCTATTCTTCTATCTAATTCCAAAATCCTCATTTATTAAATAAATCTATTTGATAAATAAATCCCTCAAATATAATAACCCCTAAACTATCCTAGACCCCCTTTTTAGCCTAATCCACCCCATCCACCCATACTAACCAAGCTTAGCCACTAACTCACCCACCCTCATGAATGCCATCCACTTGCAAATCTATAACAAGATTAGTCTAATCCTAAATCACCTCTAATCCCCCCCCAACCTTATCACATTCCCTAAGTAAGCTTAAGACTTTCCTAAGCCAAGCAAAGTCAACAATCTCAACTCCGTCCAAAATATCCAGACCACTAAGCTTTGAATGCTCTTACAAAGGCCACATTGCTCTTACAAGCCATTATGAAGGGTCTTTATGAAGATATTATCTCTTGATCCTCCTTTGTTGACTCATCCATCCCCTTGTCTCCATCCACTCACCTTGTGACATGTGTCACTCCCTAGTTGGTGCTAAACAAGCACAATCCATGTGCTCCCTTTGAGTGCATCCTAGCCCTCCTTAAGCTTTCATCTCTCCTTGCATTTAACCCTCCATCCCTCAAGCCCTTAGCCTATAAATTGAATCCCCTCCCAAGACATATCATCACAACGTTTAAGCCAAAGTTATAATGCTAGTTTGAGAACCAAAAGCCATCAACCATACCCTTATAATGCCAAATTGAGAGCTCAGAAAGCTACCAATTTGCCATTTACTCATCCTCACCATTGAAGCATAGAGAAAGTTTGAGCATACATACCAATCCTTTACTTAGACTCATCCCTAAATCAAGTGACCATCCTCATTGGGAGAGCCATTCTATGACTCATATTCTCATTTGAGGCTTTTACTTTGTCTCTCATATATGTTATGATTTTTATGCTAGTTAATGCTTTGTTCTCTTAATAGATTAGTATTTCTTGCTGACATATTTCTGATATATAGTAAGTAGTAGCTATAGCTTTTGCCCAAAAATTGTGTTCCATTCTAGCTCCACTCAGCATATTCCTAGCCTTCTTCACCAAGGTCCTATTCATTATTTCTATAACTTTATTCTACTCTAGGTAATATGGAGTTGTCTTCTCTCTTTTAATACTACAATCTTCACAAAGTGTTTCAAAAGCATTAGAGCAATATTCACTACCATTATCATTTCTCAAATGATTTATCTTCTTTCTAGTCTACAACTCAACCATTTCTTTAAATTCTTTGAAACACTTAAAGACTTCAACTTTACTTCTAAGAGAATAAACCCATGTTCTCCTACTAAAATCATCAATTAAAGAAACATAATAAACTAATCTACCAATATAAGGAACATCAACTAGACCAAATACATACAAATAGATTACATCCAAAATACATTTGGACTTATGAGAATTTGAGTAAAAATACACTTGATTTTCTTTACCATAGATACAATGCTCACAAAATTATAAATCAAGATTGTAGTCATTTAACCCATCAACAAGGTTTTTTTTCTTTAACATTCATAGTCCTTTCTCATGTATGTGGCTCAGTCTTCAGTGCCATAACATAGCCTTCTCTATAGGTAACTTTGATTCATTAGATATAGCACCCTTGGGTACCCAAAAACCATGGCCATCTATTGAAATAGAAACCCTCTCCTTCTCTAAAAAAGTAGTCTTATCAAAAGTGCTATTGCACTCAACTATGCATGCATCAAGCTGGTACAATGTACCCAATCTACTTCCTCTTGCTATTACCATAGTAACTCTCACCATTTTCACACTACTTCAAAAAACTATACATGCACACTCACATCTATTAGTTTACTAACAGATAACAAATTCCTCGCTAGTCCTGGGATATGCAAGACAACATCAAATCTTCTAATTCTATCATTAAAAAATTTGACATAAATGCTTCCATGGTGAACAATATCAAGAACTAAGTTATCACCCAAATACATATTAGCTCCATCAGAATTTTCATATTTACTAAACCAATTTCTATTATGAGTCATGTCTAAAGATGCACCTGGGTCTATCAACCATGTATTGCCACTTGCATGAGTGGCCAAGGATGCAATGAAAGAATCTCCATCTTCCTTCTTGGAATTAGAATCAAAATCTTACTTCTTCCTCTTTTTCTTTTCCTCTTTGTAGTCCTTTCAAAAGTATCCAAGTTTATCACAATTCTAGTAGATTGCCGTGGACTTAACATGAGATTTTAATCCCCCCTTATTCTTGGACTTGAAATGGCCATCCTACTTCTCTTTCTTTCCTCTTTCCTTTGATCTTCCTCAAACACCCAAAGCCTCTTTGGCATTCATAGATGTCACCATCCTTCTCATCTCTTCAGGATGTAGAGAACCAACAATGTCCTCCTATTGGAAATATTCAGGATAAGATAGGTTACTGAGAGGGGAGGGGTGAATCAGTAACTTATAAAACTTTTAATAAATTCAGAATTTTAACCATTCATCATTCATTCATCTAATCTACTACATAAATGAAAGATTAAACATTCATTGCACATATACACAGAGATTTGGTAAACCAGAAACCTTCCATATAGAAAGTAAAAATGGGGTGGGGATGATGCCCACAAAACTCGAATACTATCCAGCTTATTAGAGGATTTACAAACATACAGTGAAGTATGCACTCTGTTAGGAGATTTACAAAAAGACTGTTAAGTCTACCTTGTTAAAAAAATTATAAATTGATTCACCTGTTAAGATGAAGCAATGAATTTTCTTACAACTATTTTCTGAAAATATCCTTTTTGCATTGATCACTTGATGTGATAGATATAACTTTTCTGCTCCTATGTTGACCTTGCTATATTCCTTTTACTCTGCTACTGATTTTCATTCACTTATCTAAAATTTAGCAACACCTTCTTTACATGCGAACATCAGTCTCTTCATATCTCCCATACTACAAATGATATCATACATTACATATATAGTATTCCAATATTTACAATTGCAAGGTTGGCCAAAACACAAGTGAACAAAACATTACTGAGTCGGATCAATAGTGACTAACTCGAGTTCATTGAACTAACTCGGTGACCTTCTAATACTCGGCATGCACTACATTACTTGGCATCATCATGCACTCAGTAGGAGTAGAGGCTCAATTCATACTAGCCACATAACATTGCTTGGAACTCGGTAACCATTGGTGACTCGGTAGATATAGTGTCACTCGGTAGAAACTAACTTCTTCATTTACCTTGCTATGCTCGATGAACATTGAGTCCTTCATTTACCTTTTTCACTTGGTAAACACTGAGTCCTTTGTTTTCCTTTTTCACTTGGTAAACACTAAGTCCTTTTTTTACCTTTTTCACTTGGTAAATGCTAAGTCCTTTGTTTACCTTTTTCGCTTGGTAAACATTGACTCCTTTGTTTACCTTTTTCACTCGGTAAACACTGTTGAACTTCTCATTCACTCAGTATCCTCTAGAATTCTCGGTGAGAATATTTACCTATTGAACTTATAAGGTAACCATTGAATGCTTGGTATACAATATAGACTAAGTGATGAGCTAGATAAGCATTCATAATTGAATAAATGTTTGCACTAATGACAAATATATCATAATTCCAACAATCTCCTCCTTTGGCATTAGTGACAAAAACACTTATGAGCCAAAACTTATGTGCAAACTTTGATGTAATGATTTACATATATCTCCCCCATACAATATACACAGAGTATTTACAAATATCTCTATCTTTACACATGGCTTCATTATTTACATATACCTCCCCCTTTTTGACAATAATGCCAAATTACACAATATGTATTTACACAAAGACACCAATATGAGAGATAAACATAGAGTGCACCTTGAGAATTAGAGCCAAAGTCTTATCCCAATTTTCTTGCAAAACTGTGTAGGTGGAGAGTGCTATTTGAACTTTAGCTGAAAGTTCAATCATATGATCTGCGACTGAAAAATTGTTGTCATGGATCAATGTTTTGGAGTAGACAATGTGTTTCTGCATTGTGTTCATGATAGGAAGGATCATATTCTGAATGTTAATCAAGGTAGACCTGATCCTTGCTTCCTCTCTCAACAATTCTACCTACTTTTTTGACAAAAATCTAATTCTAAAATGATGGAATGAACTAGAATTTGGGTCAAGTTGTAGAATTTGGGCATTGACCTTCATATCCTCATCAATTTTATTCATTTTTTCTTTGATCTCCTTGGTGTACTCGGTAACATCACAAAGTTTGGCAAAAAGTGAAGTTATATTACTAAAAGAATTTTCAAGATTGGCCAGAATGATGGAAAATTCTACCTGTTTTATTGCAATGTGCTGAGCAATGTGCTCAAGCACCTTATTATCAAATTTCCTTTTAGCCTTTTCAATCAATTTTTCTTGACCAGAGGTGTCCTCATTGAATTTATTTACATTCTCTTCTAACTGAATCAAAATGTGTTGAGTAGAATCTACTTCAACACCTATAGCATCTATAATTATATTCTTGGCATTCTCAATTATTTTGTATTCCTTATCCCTTTCAAATCTTGACTGCTTCTACGTAGCTTTCATCTCTATTAGTTGACTAGCATACCTCATCTCTTCAATGGTAGCATTTTCATAGTCAATCTTTGGAATCACTATCTCTATTTCTAAGTCAATATCTTTTGGAATTTCCTTTCCAGCGATCAGAAGTCTTAATGGATGCTTTTGTTTGACTTCTATGATGACTGGTTTGACCTTAGGAATAGACACAATAGTGGAGATGGAAGGACTAGTAGTAAAAACTAGGATAGGACTTGAGGATTGAATGCCAATAGAAGTATTTACCAAATCAAAAACTAAATACTTCCCAAAATTGATGATACACTTGGTAATGTAGTATCTGAACTAACTAGATTTTAAGTAGATGTAAATAATGCTGACTAAATTGTAGAACAAGCTAGAACTGAAAAAATTGTAGAACAAGCTAGAACTGACAAAATTGTAGAACTTATTGTTATACTGATTGATGATGATGGAGCTAAGGAGGCTAGCTCGGTAGCTAAAGAAGAGGGTTGTAGCTCGGTAGATGAAGTGGTAGAAATTTCCATTGATGATACCTAGAGCTGCGATGTGGCAAGTACAGATGATAAATGTGATGTAGATGCTATCAAACTGGCTGAAGCTAACTCCAACCTTGATGATGCGATAGTTTTAGGTGGAGAGTGAGGAAGGGATTTAATAATTGCTGCTACAATTTTTACTAGATCATCTTCCTCCTTAGCTTCCTCTTCAGCTTCTTCCTCCTTATCTTCTTCCATTAATGCATGTAGCTCTCTTGGTGAGAATATGATGGATGGAGTGCCATGATCATCACTGTCACTGCTATCATAATCCTTGAATTTTACTGGGTCTTCACTGGGCTTATGCAGATGACATATATTTTTCCACATGTTTGTTGCATCATTTACAACATGCCTAATGTCTTTGATTAAAATGAAATAGGTGTGAAATCTGATCATCATTTTATTTTCATGGTTTTTCATTTTAGTTTTTATTTCTGTTAGAGTGAGACTTGGTCTAAGATTCTTCAGAGATTGCTCATAAATGTCTTTTACTATTTGGGTGGTTGACTCCCATCTCGATTGCAATCTCTCTAGTAGTTCTTTTGAGATTTGAGAGGCAAGCTGGTCCGAGGAGTATTTCCATTTACCCATCTTGGAGAGTACCAATTCCTCAATCTACATTTTCTCAGCATCTATTCTTGTTTCAAATTTCAATGCCTTGAAATTTGTGATGCTTGCTCCTTCTTCCAATTTTTTGAGCCTTTCCTCAAATGTGGGTGGAGGCCTAACTAGTGTAGGTTCCTATTTTCCTTTTCTGGTTCTTCTAGTGAATACTATAGTAGGCTTCTTCTTAGGTTTGGTAATGATTACCTTACCTTTCTTCTTGGGAGGTTCTTCTTCATATTCTTGTTCATCTTTTCCTTCTTCTCCTCCTTCTTCATCACCTTCTTCATCCTTGCTTTTTCCTTCTGTTAGCATGAGAGGACCGGTTGTAGTTTTTAATTTAGCTATCTTCCTCTTGCCTTTGCTTATGGCCTGTGGTAGCCTGATTTCAAGCTCAATTCTGGCCTTGGCTTCCTCATAAGTTCCAAAGGTAGGGATGTTAGGAATAGTTGGTTCATTCACCAGTGCCTCGATGATGTCTCTTGCTTCATCAATATTTAATTCATAAGGCAATGGTTTTACCCATGCTACTCAAGGTATGACTACCTATATGTACACTTTATCACAATCAACCATAAAAAATATATCATCTTTATAATCCTCAACAAGTTTAGGAGGAATTCTGAACCTATTATTCATCCTCTCCTTGAAGTCTTCAAAATAGTTATCCATGACTTTGTCAAAATTCTCACCCATTTCTACTATAAACTCATTAATCTAATATAGAATAGGAATGTCTTTTCTCCATACTACTGTTCCTTTTGATGGAAAGAATTTTTGCACATAAAAGAATAAGAAAATTAAAAATGAGCCAAATTTACAAGGGCTATTTTTTGAAGTCCTAATACTTTCCATATTCTTGTTTAATTATTTCAACAGTAAGTCTGCCAAGTCATATTCCAAATTCTTCTTTACTATTTTAAATGCTAAATCCACAGGCTCACATGGTACAGTATTTAGTCTACTAGAACTATATAGTTTATATGCAATTACATGAATTCCAAACTTGAGTTCCATGTCAGATATATTGTTAAGCTTCAGTTCTCTTCCATCCCATTTTGCTAGGGTTTTCTTCTGCAACTCATCCCGACCTAGGGGTTTAGTGGTGTTAGCTTTGCTGAGCATAGGCAAACCCGTGATCTTATGAATCATCTTCTTGGTTATCAATATGAGTTGCTCCAAGCACAACTGACCATTATGTACATAGCTCAGAACATATCTCACCCATTTAACTTGGGAATTCCTTGGTAGGTGCAAAATGTGGGTCAAGCCTTTTTTCTTCTAAGTGTTTATGCTCATGTTTCAAGGCTCCATCACCACATAATTGTTCTAGGGCATTGTCCATATCTAATGTACCAATTTCTTGAATAGTGCATCTAAAATGAGCATGAATATCATTAACAAGAAGTACCTTAGGTGGAATTTGTGATTGAGCTCCGTGTGGGTCAAGTGATTCAACAATAGTGGGCACTAGTTTGAATTTTGGGGCTTTCCATTCAACTCTTTTCATGAGCATTTCAGAACCCCTTTTCACCTTGCTAGAGCTAGTGCTTGTGGATGCCATTTTTGCTCGGTGAATGATGAATTCTTCAAACAAATTCTTTTCAGGAGATTTTCTTCAAATAGCTTGGAATCACTGGTGTGCAACTAGAAATATTTTAGCTCTAATTATTCTTTAGTCACAGTGAAAAATGAAATTGAATTCTACCCTTTTGATCGAAATACTATCATTAATGCCTGGTACAAAGGTAGATGAAATGACATAGTTTTTTCTAGTCTATCATTGATCTACTCGGTAAAACCTTGCAACTCGGTAGTAGAACAAAATCTTTGATATTCTTGACCTAGCTCAGTAAGGTCTTTAGCCAACCTTGCTTGGTAGATGCAACACGGTGAATGATAATTTTCTTTGATCCTTGTATCTAAAATACTAATTTTATCATTTGCACTCTTTCACTCTAGAACTGCTTAAGATATGGCTAGAAGATGCAGTTCTTGATTTTTCTTAAATCTAATTATAAATGGTGGAGTCACCCACTTCTTGAGTGACATGACCATTATTTGAACTGTTTTGCTTGGTAGATTTAGGAATCCACTATTGTTTTATCTGCTTCCAAATGTTATCCACTTTAGCTTTCTTTTCATCTTCAATTCTTCCAATATTCATGCAATTCTTGGCTATACGACCAAGTTCAGTACATGTGTAACATCTTATGGTTGTATCCTTCTTTCTTAGGTGATGTCTCACACAGTTTATCCCAATGTGTCCATATTCTCCACAATAGTGACACCTTCACCAAGTGTTGTAGTCCCAACCCAATATTGCTTTGATAATTTGTTCTTCTAGATTGTATGTTTTTGATTTGCATTCAAATGCCTTGTGACCTTATTTCTTGCATTTGTGACATTTGCCTTCAAATTTTTGATTTTTTTTGCATTCATTAGCTTTGTGACCATGCTGATTGTAGTTGAAGCATTTACCATTGAATTTTTCCTTTCCATTACTCAACATTTGTTTGATGTATGACCTATCTTGCCATAGTGATTGCAAGTGGGTCTTTCATTTCTTTGAGCACCTTGTTTGGTGGATTCACCTTCTTCCTTGTATCCAAGACCAACTTTACCTTTTTGTTTATGAAGATTCTGCTCATTTTGTTGATTCAATTGATTCATGTCTGCTTGAGATTTCATCATCCTTTTATTGACTTGATTTTCAATATTTAGGTCATTTTCCAAGCTTTCATTGATTTTTCTTTCAATGATTAAATCATTTCTCAAACTTTCATTCTCAGATCTTAGATTCATAATTTCTTCATTTGCATTAGATAGTTGACCTACAAGGTCTTCATGTTGAAGGGATTGATTATTTCTTGCCTCTAAGTCTTAATTTGCCTTATTTCTCTGTTCCAAAACTTCACATAGCTTGATTGATTGTATTTCTTGTTCTTTTTAAAGCTTTCTTACTTCTTCCTTTAGAGAACCATTCTTTGTTAGGAGTTCCTTGCTTGCTTCATTAGCTTCATTTGAACTACTTGATGGCAAAAGGTCTTCAATGTTTTCTTCAACATACTGAAGAACACTCATTTGTCTTGCAAGTTCCTTCCTTCCTTTTAGAGATTGAGAAAGATGCTCCTTTGCTTCATTGAGTTGAGCCATGGCCATTTCCAAATCTAACTTTTCATTTTCAATGGATTTTTCAAGTTTGAATATCTCCATAGTCCTTGATCTTTGCTCAAGCTATCAAACTTTATCCTGAGAACAACAAAGCTCTGATACCAATTGTTGGAAATATTTAGGATAAGATAGGTTACTGAGAGGGGAGGGGTGAATCGGTAACTTATAAAACTTTTAAGAAATTCAACATTTTAACCATTCATCATTCATTCATCTAATCTACTGCATAAATGAAAGATTAAACATTCATTGCACATATACACAGAGATTTGGTGACCCAAAAACCTTCCAAATAAAAAGTAAAACTGGGGTGGGGATGATGCTTAGAAAACTGCAATACTGCAGCATAAAGTTGGCCTGTTATGGCTTACAATGATCACTTCTAGTGATCTACCCTCTTAGGAGCAAGTAGGACTAAAAGATCCACCTTGTTAGAGGATTTACAAACATACAATGAAGTATGCGCTCTGCTAGGAGATTTACAAAAAGACTATTAAGTCTACTCGTTAAAGGATTTATAAACTGATTCACCTATTAGGATGAAGCAGTGGATCTGCTTACAACTATTTTTTGATAAGATTCTTTTTGCATTGATCACCTAATGTGATAGATATAACTTTTCTACTCCTATGTTGACCTTTCTATATTCCTTTTACTTTGCTACTGATTCACTTTCACTTATCTCAAAATTAGCAACACCTTCTTCACATGTGAACATCAGTCTGTTCATATCCCCCATACTACAAATGATATCATGCATGACATATATACCATTCCAATATTTACAATTGCAAGGTCGGCCAAAACACAAGTGAACAAAACATTACTGATTTGGCTCAATAATGAATAACTTAGGTTTGCTAAAGTAACTCAATGACCTTCTGATACTTGACATCCACTACATTACACGGCATCATCATGCACTCCATAGGAGTAGAGGCTTGCTTCATACTAGCCACACAACATTGCTTGGAACTTGGTAACCATTGGTGACTCAATAGGTATAGTGTCCCTCAGTATAAACTAACTTCTTTGTTTACCTTGTTGTGCTCGGTGAACACTGAGTCCTTCATTTACCTTTTTCACTCGGTAAATACTGAGTCCTTTGTTTGCCTTTTTCGCTCAGTAAACACTAAGTCCTTTGTTTAGCTTTTTCACTCGGTAAACACTAAGTCCTTTGTTTACCTTTTTCACTAGGTAAACAGTGAGTCCTTTGTTTACCTTTTTCACTCAGTAAACACTGCTAAACTTCTCATTGACACGGTATCCTCTGGAATGCTCAGTGAGAACTATTTACCTACTAAACTTATAAGGTAACTACTAAATGCTCGGTATACACTATAGACTAAGTGATGAGCTAGATAAGCATTTAGAATTGAATAAGTGTTTGCACTAATGAAAAATAGATCATAATTCCAACACCTCCATCTTCAAGATGATTAAAGTGCTCCCTATGGCCATGACAATGAACATAGCAATATCGGGTACCTTTCTTCTTCATCCATCCACATCCTAATTGAGGTCAATTGAGTCACCAACATATTAAAACTTTCAAGATGCTCAAAAATCTATCCATCTTCTTCCATTCTAAAGAAATATAACTTCTTCCTCAAGGAAATCTTGTTCACAAGTGATTTTTCTTGATAGATCTCACTTAGCTTCTTCCAAAGCTTCTTAAAAGTAGGTTCTTCATGGACATTAATCAAAATTGAGTCTGAAAGACACAATGTAATGAGACTTTTAGCTTTTTTGTCTCTCACATCATACTCTATGGTTGAAGTTGCAGATGTGGACCTTAGGTTTTTATCATCAATCACATCACATAGATCTCAGTCAACCAATAGATCTTCCATCTTCAACTTCCACATTTCAAAGTTTGTGGCAAAAGGCTTCTCTACGTCAATCCTCCTTAATGTGTTTGACATCTTCACAATCCTGCAACACAGAAATAAAATCCTCTGCACAAGCTCCCACTCAAACCTTGATTACCTCAAAAAACCTTGTACCCAATAAATAGAACAAAAAATGGCAAGGCTCTAATACCACTTGTAAGGAAGCAAAGGTCTATGGAATCACTTCCTACACTAATCTTTGAGAGGATGATGATGCAAATTTGACTAACTATTGCAGATATCTCAAGAAATGCATAATAATATAATCAAAATCACAATGAACTCATAACACAATTATTTTCTTGGCGAAACACTTTTGGGAGAAAAATCCCACCCTTTAAAACTCATATTGTGTATTTTCAAATTTGGAATATTACAATACTCTTGCAATGCAAGTTCTTATATGAGCACATCACCACAACTCAAACTTGGACTTGAACTTAGAAAGATACTCCTTCAAGAACTAGTCTTGCAAACTAAACTCAATGATTCAAACACCTCCCCAAGCCCTCCTTATATAGTGATTTACCACTTCAGAACCATTTGTGGTTTTAGAAAACAATGAGCCAAAAATATGAGCAAAACAACATGCTAAATGTTACCAACTTGTAATTTGTAATTCCAAGAATACCATTTTCATCCATAATTTTGTCCTCTAGTTTAGACCACCATAAAAGTCATATAATGAGATGTTTACACTCTCAAAATAGCCCTTCTACATTGTTCTAGAGACTAGACATGTTTTTAACAACTCATACATCTTTTTCTAATTCATAAACATGTAAAAAATTACCACAAACAAATTCTA
>CM053792.1:320319603-320504603 GCA_028749045.1 Cupressus sempervirens | reverse complement strand
GTTTGTAATGGAACACACTTCTATTTAAACCACTTTTTAGCTAACCTAAGGATTTTTTTTGCAATCTTAGATGATAAGGATGAATCTTTATTATGAATCCCTATGCATTACATGTAGCCAATAAGAAAATGGAAGGATTAAGTGACAATATGGGTGATTCAAAATCATTGATTCATACCAAAGCAAAAAGAGAGAATGTGAGAGGAAAAAAGAGAGAAGTTTTTGTGCACAAACAGAGCATTCATGGTGACTAAGGAGTTGTGAGTTGAGATACATTATAGAACTAGTTAGAGGAGAACAAAGGAATGGATTTAGAAGACATTAGAGACACATCTGATCAGTAAGGATCAAGTACACATTAGGAGAGAGGTGATCTATCATCAAGCAATAGAATGCTAACTGAAGGATCATTGCTAAGAAATTCTAACAGGTGAATCAGTTAAATCTCTTCACCAAGTACTTGTAATAGGTTGCTGTAAATCCTTTAACAATGTTCTTACTTTATTGTAAGTTAAATTCCTTTTACTAGGAACACTTCTAACATGGTTTTTAAATCCTTTAATAGGGTAAGATCTAACAATCTTGTAAGCATTTAACATGGTATACCTTTTAGAGGGTATATCATATTTCATGATCAGAACATTATAACCTTTATTGGGTACACTTTATTACTACAACTATGAAGATTTGTGGGTGTCATCCACACCATAGTTTTACCTTATCCTTGGAGGGTTTTTGTCTAACCAAATATCTTGTGTCATACATGTGTTGAATATTTTTACTTTCATGCTATGGATGTTTATATTTAGTTTGGTATTTTAGTTTATATTCATAGATTGGGAGATGGACATGTGGTGAATGATTTTGAGGTTGAAATCTTTTAGAGTTGATTCACACCCCCCCCCCCCCCCCCCCCCAACCCTGAGTTTACTTTCCCAGTTGTATTTCCAACAATTACTTTTAGAGAAAATTTCTCTGAAAGTAAAGATTTGTAGGTTTAAGGAAAGATATTGAAGATGGAACTCTACAAGTTGGGAAAGACTATTGAGAACCAAAAGTTTGAAATAAAACTTGACCTAAATTATTAGAATGAAGCAAGAAATGTGTTAAAGTTGTCACTAAAGAGAGGGAAGGAAATAGGTATTGAAGACAATGATAGACATTACCAAGAGATTGACAATACTAAATTGTTTGCAAATTAAAATACAAGAGAATTTGATGTAGTAGTTGTAAATATAATTGAAAAGAATGGAACCCTAAATAAAGTGGTCAAAAATCTAAAGAGAGAAAAAGAAGTCCAATTAGTATTGTTGTGTGAGGTGACTCAGCAAAAGAAAAGAATTCAAGAGGAAAAAGTCATGATTGAAGATGAAAAAAGGATATTGAAGAATAGACTAGAAGAGAAAACATTAGAGATAAACAGGATGACTCACATGCAATTGAAAAAATCAAATCAAATAATGATTGCAAGTCATGAAATGAATGGAAAATATGTTGAGATCACAACACTGCAGTTGCAAAACGAACAACTGAGAAATGATCTAGAAAGAGAAAATAGTTTGTTGAAAGTTTCAACAAACCTAGTGAAACCATCAAATATTTTGAGCAATTGATGAGATCTCCTAGATCCAATGGTTATACTTCTAGATTGGGTTACACTAGTACTAAATAATGAGAATCGTCCAAAAGTGGTGAAGAAAGAAGTAACAAAGGTAAGATCTCCAAACCTACTTGTCATAATTGTGGTAAGATAGGTAATTCTGCTAATGTTTGTAGGATCAAGACTTCAAATAAAAATCCTAAGCATAAGTTCATGGGTCATTGCCACAAATGCAAAAAATAAGGACAACCTAGACATGAATGCAAAATCAAGACCTTAAGCACACAAAGATTTGAAGGATATTTCTCTAAATGCCAGAAGTATGGACATAAAGCATATGGGTGTAGATCCAAATATAAATTATCATCAAACAAGTAGAAAAAGGTAAAGAACAATGGAAACTCTTATAATTGGAATTATAATACTAAGTATAGTTGTTAGGTAAAAGTGCAAAGCTCTGTCACCTTTTAGGTTGACTTATCAAAATGAATGAATTTGAGTATTTCTATCTAAAAATTAATTTTTTTCAAAGATATGATCATATCCTAGCTAAGTTATATACAGTCTCACACTTTCCAATTGGAAATGTCTATTAAATGCATGTTTTATACAAGTTTGTATGCAATTACTAAAGAAATAAAATTATTTTAGAAAAATGGCATTTCAATAAATCTTGATATATTTTATGATATATTTTTAATAACATTTAAAAACTATTTTATAGAGCTCAAAGTCAAAAATATTCTCATATAAAGTTTATAGTATTTTAATTAGATATAGTATATTATAATTGAAAAATTATACAGGCACATATTTTAACACTTGAAAAGTTTTTGATTTTGAGAAAGAAAAAATATTAAATAATATAAAAAAATATTTTAAAATTATATTACATTCTAGAGGAGAGAGTCCTCTTCTAGAATTTATAATTTTTCTTCTAGTTAGAATAGATTTTATTTGAAATTTTTAGTGGGAGAAAAAAACTATTGATTTCAGTGATTTGGAATTTCAATCATTATAAAAGAGAAACTATAGCTCTAAAGCCAATTTTTTTTTTTTGATAATTTTAGCAATATATGTTATCTATAACATAGTTTGAGATCAGAGGGAAATAAGTTTATTTCCATATAGTTTTGTGGTGGGAACTAGACCCCTAATTTTTAGCACTTTTAAACAACTAAAAAATTGTTTATAAAAATTAGGAAAATACATCAATTACTATTCCAAATAATTATTAAAAATTATATTCCTAAACTTTTTCCACTTCTACACATTTCATTAGTTTACTTCATTTTCAAATTCTAAATAATAATACTAGTTTTACATCATTGAAGTTGAATAGTTGTACTTTTGTTAGCCTTTTCCTTTACAAAAGGGTGACACAAGTTTGTGCTTTTACTCTGTCACTATTGTTAAAAGGACAAACATGTTGCTGAAAATTGCATAAGAACACATTTTAGAAGTATACACAAAATGGTTGATTTAAGCTACATGTTTTATCTATTTGAGGACTAGTCACATAAGTAGAAATTGTCTAATAAGGTCAAAGGCACTGAGCTATGAGTTCAAAAAATGAAAAGGAAAGGAAGATGTTGAAAATATCATATATAAGATCAACAAGAACTGGAAGAGAAAGGAATATTGCAACACATCAAGTTTAGATGGGATCACTTCACCTAATGTGTCAGGTGATTACACCACCTCCAATTAAGCAATTAAGAGGTATGTGTAGGACATATATTTGAAAGATATACTATACATTATTTTCAATGGTTTAGTTTTGAAAATATTATATTTGCATGGAGAAAGATGCCAAGTGTTATTAAGAATCTGGATAAATATTTAAATTTTGTTTGTTTTCATGTTATTTCTGAGCATGAAATGTTTCACTATGGTTGCCAAGTGAAATTATAGTTGATGCTAAGCTATCAAGGGTGATAGTGTTGATCGAGCTCATAGTAAAATTTTCAAGCGTGAGGAACTTCATGGAAGCTAGGTGAGTTAAAATTCCAATTAAAGTCAAGCTTATAGTTGTGTAACCACTTAGCATTCAATGTGAGGTTTTAAGGTCTATATGATCAATTATTACTCATTTTACATCATTCAAATTTTGATAAGAGCATAAAGAGATAAAGTCAAATTGAAGAGATCATTCCAAGCATTTGCAAGTAGGATTCAACAGTTGGTCGACACCATCTCAATATATTTACAAGGTATTTATTGTGTGTTGAGCTATGCAATTTGAATTTTTGAAAACCCTAAGTTTTCATAATGGCATCTAGTTCTTCAACTACTAAGGTTAAAAAGAGAAAAAAAGTTTTGAATGTACAATTGATAAGCAATGAGATCAATCAACCCAACTTTAGAGCTATTCCTGATATTGCTTACAAGAAAGATCCATCTGGAGTGTTATCAATGGTACCACCACAAGTATTAATGATTCAAGATGTGAGATGTTACTACACATGAAAGGTGGGTAGCATAGGTAACATGGAGATTAGAGAAACCTATGGGAATATATAACAAAATAGAGTATTGAAAGATGAATTCAAAATTTTGGAGAGAAAAGAGTTAATGCATGCCCTAGATTTCCCTAGTGTATTCAAAATAGGATGGATAAAGATAGTTTTGAGTAGAAATCATGATAATTTTATATTGTTGGAAATTAAACTAGTGAATATCACAAAGAATATTTTACATAGAGTAATATTCTATCCAACCCTAGACCAACCTAAAACCATGAGGAGTGAAGCAAAAGAAGTTATTGAGAAGAATACAAGGGTAGTGTGGAACAAAAGAGGAATTAAAATTGGCACCTTCTTAGATCCCCTAATTTCTTTTGTAACAAGGATTATAGCACAAAAATTATATCAATCCACTAGGCTCAATAGTGTACCTTGTATTGTTGTTGACATTGGTACAAGATAGTTAAGAAGGATCATATTTATGACCTTGTTGAGTTGCAGTTGCAACAATTGTTAGAAAATTTGGGAGCAATAAGGAAGAAAAAGAGTTTACAACATAAATTTGATTCAATTATTGTATGTATATTCTTCTATGTACATAATACATTCCCTACTTTTGGTAAAGTTACATGGAAGATAAATAGATCTATTTCAGTGCAAATAGGTGATTTTATTGAGCAACTTGGAGAGAAATTTGAGTCTGTAATGACTAGCTACTTTGAAAATTTTAAGTAGACAATAAAGAAATAATTGATGATAATAGTTTTACTAGTTGAGAAACATTTCAATGATGTTTTCTTTCTAGTCGACACTAATTTTACACATGCATAGGTTGCATTCCCAAGAGTAAGATGGTTAAGACCACTAGCCTATGAGAATAATGTGGATGTAGCCTCTTCAACAATTAAAATATTACTTGTAGAAGAAATAGATACAAAGTATCTTTCCTTTGAAAATTATTATGTGGCTAAATCTAAAATTATAATGGATTTAAAGATTAGCTCAGTAATAATAAAGAAGAATAAAGTGGTCAAGAAACTCAAGGATAAACTTGATGAGGGGGAAAAAGAGGGAAATGATGATGATGAAGAAGGTGAAGATGTAGCTACCCAAGAATCAATGGCCATTACTTAAGGTCAAGGTGAAGACCAAGAGGAGGAGGTAGAAATTGAAGAAGGTGTTGAGGGAGTAGAAGCTAGTGAAGCACCTATAGTCACTAAGAAAAGAAGATAAAAACCAAGAATCTATTAGTGAGAAAGAAAAAGAAGGTTACAAAGCCCACACAACGTAGGCCTACAGCTCACACTACTAGAACAAGCATAAGAGCTACTGCTAAAAAGACTCAAGTAGTAAAAAAGCCAAAAGAGAAGAGGGCTAGGTTAGCTAGTAAAGAAGAAGAGTCTGAGAAGACATCAAGGACAAAGTATATAGCTCTAGTTGAATATGATGAAGAGATAAAAAAATCTGATGACAATAGCTAATTCAAACTGGTAAGTCACAATACTTATTTAGATTTAGATAATATATGTGAAAAAATAAAGAATAATTCCAATTTATCTGGTTTGACACATATTGAGTTTGATAAACTTCAAAAAGTTGAGATGAACCAAGTAGAGGAATCAATATATGCCATCATGGAAACATTCAAAAAAAATTTGATTGATATTCTCAACTCATTACTAAAGGATCTATATGATAGAGTTGAGAAAAAGTGGCAAAATAGTCTCAATATAGAAAGAAAAATTAGAGAGACTACACTTGCATAAGTGATGCCAGAATTGGATAGGGCAACAATGAAAAAGGCATTGAGGAAGCATGTAAGGAAATTTGCACCTAAAAATAGAGCATTCATCATGTTGTAGAATAATATTGAGGATGTTGTACAAAAGAACACCTAGTTGCAAAAATCATTATATAGTTTGACATCACCCAAGGAAATATAATAGACACCTATTGAGGTAGGTTAGGAAAAAGATGAAAAATAACTAGTAATTGAGGTTACCAAAGAAGATGCTAAAAAAGATATAGTTGTGCAACACACTGAAATGAACATAGACTCATAAGCACTAGCTGAGGTTGAGAAAAAAATAGAATATACTGTAGTAGGTACACTAGCACTGAGTTCTAGTCCTCAACATGAGTTGAATACAAACACTAATACTATAAATATTAAGGATGTCTCTAATACTATCACTCAAAATATCAACCCCCTTACAAAGAAAGACTTGAAGAAGATATTGATAGAATCCACATCCTAGGCCAAACTTTATGAATATCCTACACTAGTAACTATTGAAGAGATTGAGAAGGAAAACAAGGCATTTGCAAGGTAGGAAATTCAGATACAAGAGACATCTACAACACCTCCTCAGTCCACCATGGTACAAGCTGCATTATTTGTTTTAGTATATCAAAGGAAGGAGATAACAACTTATACTATCAGTATAGTAGTATAAAGTGCTCAAGTCTCAGGAAATGAAAAGGAAAAATAAAATGACAAGGATGAGAAAAATGGAGAGCAAAAGCATAAAAAAAAAGAGAATGAAGGAACACAAGTACAAATAGGATAGGATGTTGTTCCAACATCTACACCACAAGATGAAGGTGCAACTAAGAATGTAGAGAATGTAAACGATATGACTCAAGAGGTAGGTTTGACTATAAAAACTAAGGAGCATTCTAGCAATACAAACACTAGTGACTTTGCCAAAAACTTATACTCCTCCAAATCAAGCTCTTCATAGGCTAAGTATAGAAGCTATACCTTTAAAATCATCAAGGTTGAGTCCAAGCATATCTAAGATAGATGAAGTTACGTTATTTGGTGATATGAACTTGGATGAAGTGACTATGTTGCCAAAATTTTATTTTGCAATCATCACTATTGAACAAATGAACATACTATAAGATGCTCTTGTAAAGAAAAAAAACCAAGAACTCTAGCAAGATATCTAGCTAGAAACATTTTAGAAATCTCTTGAACTCCTAGAATTAGTTAGCTATATTACATGTAGATTAAGCAAAAATTAAGGCTTTAAACTTATTACAATCCAGTCTATCCTTACTCCACATTTGGAGATATTGCATAAGGAACTAGCATTTTTTGAAACACTCATGAAGAAAGTTCTGCATCTTTCTACTCATGAAGGCTAGGTACACCATTTTGCTAAGGTGGTCATCCAAATCAAATCATTGTAGCTAGCTACTTTTAAAATTATTCTTTATGTCCATGAAAAATTTTTGGACAAACACACTATACATGTATATCCCTTCAACATAAGTGTCAAAAAGGTGGGAGACAATTTTTTTAGGGGAGCTATTTTTTGAAAAAGGGGAAATCAATAACAAAAATAGAGTACATAGATCAAATTATGAAAATCTACTCAATAGGAGGAATGTTTTTTGTTTAGATATGATATAAAAAAAATTAACTTAGGAGAAGTTATTAAATTTTGAGGTATGAATTATGTACATATAAGTCAAACAAAGATATTAAATATCCGAGTTATGCTCGTAAGTGAATATCATTCATGCATGACCAATTGTTTTTTTGTCACTCATGTCAAAGGGGGAGATTTTTGATCTTAGATTGGTTTTGAAAAATGAGTGTCTATACACTTAAGTCATTTATAAGTTATGTACTTAGATCATGTTGAACAAATAATGCATGTCCAGCATAACACGTCAGTATGTACTAAGTAACTAGTAAGTTCTGAGTCACTCAAGTGTTGAGAGATATTATCTGCTAAGTTTTTTAGATGTTGAGTGATCAATTGATGCTAAGTTATTCAAGGGCTAAGTTACAAAATTGAAGTTGCAATTGATTCTGAGAATCGGGGACTTCAAGTGCTAAGTTATATAGTTTTGACATAGTTGTTTTTAATGGCACAAACTACTATGTAAACCACTTTTGATCCAACTTAAGGTTTTTTTTGTGATCTTAGATGATAAGGAAAAATCTTTATTGTGAGTGTCTAAGCATTACATGTAGCCAATAAGAAAAAGGGAATAATTAAGAGGCAATATGGGTGAATCACAGTCATTGATTCATTCCTAACACTTAGTCATCTAGAGGACATCTTAAGGAGGACAAACCATAAATATTTTGAATGAATGTGAGAGGAGAAATGAGTGATTTTTGCATGCACAAATAGAGTATTCACACTGACTGAGGAGTTATGAGTTAAGATACATTGCAAAATCATTTAGAGGAGAATAGAGGAAATGAATTAGAATGTAATAGAGACACATTTGATCAGTATGGGTCAAGTACACATCAGGAAAGAGGTGATCTTCCATCAAGAAATAGAGTGCTAATTTAAGGATCATTTTTGAGAAATTCTAATAGGTGAATTAGTTAAATATCTTACTAGAGTAGTCTTAACAAGTTGTTGTAAATCATTTCACATGGTGCTTAATTCATTATAAGTGAAAGTCCTTTTACCAAGAAATCTTCTAACAAGGTGTTGAATCCCTTTAATAGGGTAAGATCTAGCAATCTTGTAAGTCTTTAATGGGTAAGCCTTTCATAGGGTAGATCATGTTTTGTGATCAAACCTTATAACCTTCATTGGATACACTTTATTACTATAGTGGTGAAGATTAGTGGGTGTCATCACTACCCTAGTTTTACCTTCTCCGTAGAGGATTTCTAGATAACCAAATATCTTGTGTCATACATGTGTTGAATGTGTTTACTTTAATGATATGTATGTATATACTCAATTTGGTATTTCAGTTTATATTAATAGATTGTGAGATGGATGTGGTGAATGATGTTGAGGTTAAAATTTTTAAGTTTACCACCCCCCAGCCCCCTCTCAGGGTTTACTTTACCTATTGTACTTCTAAAAATTATTATAGAAAAACATTAAAAGTGAGAAATATGGAAGGAAGTAATATACAAGCATGAACATCTAATTTAGAAGAGACAAAGTACAATATATATATCAATTAAAATTAAAAGACCTAGTTGGAGAATGAGCCTTATAAAAAATACTAGATGGAATACTATTGATAGAAGATGTAACTTGATATCTTCAAAGTAATCAAATTTAATTTGTTAATGATGAAATTGAATCATCATAAAATGAACTATTCAAGACCAATGAAAAATTTGGACTAGACATATTTTCCGTCCAGCTAAGAATCTTGATGAATAATGGATTAAAACTATACTTAGAAAACTACATGGGGATTAGGTATGGTTGGAGAATGGAAAAGTGGAAATTAATAAGGAAATCATAAGTATTGTAACAAGATTTCTAGGAGATGGTTGTTAATGTGTGAAAGAATAACACCGTAAAATTCAAATTGATGGGTTAGTTAGGTATAGAAAAGAACATATTACATTTGATGCAAGAAAGATTAAGGAAAAACACATAGAGTTCACTTTGTTTGTGATTGGCTACAAGATCTATCAATTTTCTAAATTTGACAAGATACCTAGAAGAGCCATACAAGTTGCTGATGAAACCATTCTTGAAGGAAAAAAAGTTTGAATTGTGTGAGATGTTGAGAGATTAATTGATGATGAATTATGTAGGATCAAGAAACAAGGATTAAGGTATGCATATCTTTTGGGCAATACATATTTATTGTTAATCTTAGATTGGTTTTGACAAGTGAGTGTCTATACACTTAAGTTATTTACTTAGTTGATGCAAAACAAGTAACATATGTCAAGAACAATATATAAGTTAGAGCTTGTTGAGTAAATAGTGAGTACTGAGTCACTCTAGTGCCATGTCCCTTAGATGTCAAGAAGGTAGTTAGTTCCAAGCACTAGGGACTTCAAATGCTGAGTAACACAATTTTGACATGGCTATTTGTATTGGCACAAACTACTATGTAAACTATTTTAAAGCCAACTTAAGGATTGATTTACAATCTTTTGTAGATAAGGATGAATCTTGAGTGTTAATCCCTATGTATTACATGCATCCATTTAGTAAAAGGGAAGGTTAAAGTGGCAATATAGGTGAATCATACCTGTTGATTCATACCCAATCCTAGGTCACCTAGGTCTTCTTAAGGAGGACAAACCATAAATATTCTAAGTGTAGAGATGGAGAGTTTTAATGTACAACCATGACATTCATTGTAACCAATGTATTATATTTTGAGTTTCATTGTAGAATTAGCTAAAGATTAATAGAGGAAAGGAAATAGTGGACAACATATAGATATTTGATTAGAAAGGATCAACCAAACATTAGCATAGAGGTGATTTGACATCAAGCAACTGAGTGCTAATTCCAGGATCATTACTAAGACATTCTAAAGGGAAAATTAGTTAAATATATTTATAGAGTAATCTTAATAGGCTATTTGGAAATCCCCTGACAAGGTGCTTACTTAATTGTGAGTTAAAGTCCTTTAATCAAGCACACCTCTAATAGGATGTTAAAATATTTTAATAGGGTAAGACTTAATAGTCTTTGTAAGCTATTAATAGGGTATACCTTTCACAATGTAGATCATGTTTCATGATCAAACATTTTAACCTTGATTGGATAAACTTTATTACTGCAATAATGAAGTTTTTTGGGTGTCATCCCCATTCCAATTTTACCTTCTCATTGGAAGGTATCTAGGTAATCATATCTTATTTCATATATGTGTGAATTCTTGTGAATTCTTAGTTGTTTATATACTTTAAATGCATATGCAATATATGGTATTTTAGTTTACTTGTTGAATTGTGAGTTGGATGTATGGTAATTTTTTTATGGGTAAAAGTTTGAAGCACTAATCCACACCCCCCCCCGCCCCCCCCATCTCTCAAAGTTTACCTTTCCTATTGTAATTCTAACAATTGGTATTAGAGCATAGTCCTCTAAAAGTAAAGCTTTGTAGTTTTGAGTAAAGATATTGGAAATAGAAGTCTACAAGTTGGGAAAGATTATTCAAAACTAGGAGATTGAAATACAACTCATTCTACATTAGTTGAATGAAGAAAGATATGATCTTAATAAATCATTGAGGAGAAGGAAGGAAATTTCCATTGAAGAGAATGACATGCAATACCAAGAGATCGACATAATTAAACTATATGCAAATGGAAACTCCAATGAATTTGATGTAGCAGATCCATAACTAATGGACAAGAATAGTACCCTTGCTAAAGAAATTAGAAATCTAAAGATAGAGAAGGAATCACAAGCCATATTGCTATGTGAGGTGACCGAACAGAAAGAGAAAGCTATGGAAGACAAAGTTATGATTGAAGATGATAAAATAATTTTTACCTATACATTGGAAGAGAAATCATCAAAGATAATTAGGATCATTCACATGCAAATAGAGATGATGGAACAAGTTATTATTGCTAATCATGAAATAAATAGTAAGGATATCGAGATCACAACACTAAAGTTGTAGAATGAACAATTGAACAATGATTTGGAAAGGGAAAAAGAGTTTACTGAAGGATTCAATAAACCTAGTAAAGCCATGAAGTACTTTGAACAATTGATGAGATCCCCTAGATCCAATAATGATACTTCTAGATTGGGAATCATCCAAAACTGGTGAAGAAAGAAGCAACAAAGGTAAGGACTTCAAACCTACTAGTCATAATTGTTGTAAGATAGGTTTTATTGCTAATGTTTGTAGGAGCAAGACTACAAATCTGAATGTTAAGCAAAAGAACATTGGTCACTACCACAAGTGTAACAAACAAGGTCATCAGGCACATGAATGAAAAACTAAAATGATGCACACTCAAAGATTTGAAGGATACTATTATAATTATCTAAAGTATCACCATAGATCTTTTGAATGTAGATCCAAACCCAAGTGGTCATCAAGCAAGAAAACAAATGTAAAATAAAATAATGGAAAACCTTATAATTGAGCTTATAATACAAAGTATAGTTTTCACTACTAACAAGAATATGGACATATTCTTGAGAATTGTATTAAAACACATTTCAAAAGTGATTACAAAAGGTGGTTGAGTCAAACCACATGTTTTAGCTATTTGAAGACTAGTCACATAAGCAGAAATTTTCCAGCAAGGTCACAGGCACCAAGCTGTGATATCAAAAAAGGAAAAGGAAAGGTAGATATTAAGAATTTTAGAGATCATATGAACAAAACATGGAGGAGAAAGGATGATTGCAACACATCAAGTGTAGATGGGATCACTTCACCCAATGGGTCAGGTGATCACATGTCCTCAAATTGAGAAATCGAGAGGTATGTGGGATTGATACTTAAAGGGATATAGCATACATTAGTTCAAACAATTTTGAAAATATTACACATGAATGAATAAAGATGCAAAGTATTGTTAAGAATCAAGAATACATCTTTTAGTTTTTGTCATTTTTCATGTTACTATCGAGCATGAAAAATGTCACTATAGTTGCTAACTAAAATGTTAGTGGATGTCAAGATAGTAAAGTCATTAGTGAAGGCTGAGCTCATAGTGCTTGCTAAGTGTACAGAAAAAAAAATGGATGTTGAGTGAGATAGAAATTCAATTGAAGCTGAGCTTATAGTTGTGTAAGCACTTAGCATTAAATGCAATGTTTTAAGGGCTATTTGATCAATATTTTCTCATTTGACATCATTTAAATTTGAAGAAGAGGATGAAGATCTAAAGTGACTTGGAGAAATTGATCTAAGCATTTGCAAGAGATTTAAAAATTTGTTTTACACCATTATAGTAGGATTCACAAGGTATTTATCCTGTGTCAAGCTACATGGTTTTAAATTTCACAAACCCTAGTTTCATTTAATTACATCTAATTCTTCAACAACCAAGGTTTTAGAGGGAAAATAGGTTTTAAATGTGCAATTGATAAGAAATGAAATAAAACAACCTTCTTTTAGGGCAATCCCACATATAGCTTAAAAACAAGATCCCTCTAGTGCATTATCCATGATACCACCACAAGTTTTGATGATACAAGATGTTAGAAATCATTATACATGGAAAGCTGGAAGTATAGGTCATATGGAAAATACAGAGACATATCGAAATTTATATGAGAATGGAGCATTAATGGAAAAAACTAAAGTTGTTGAGAAGAAAGGCTTAACCCATGCCCTAGATTTTCCCAATGTATTCAAAATAGAGTGGATAAAAATTGTATTGAATAGAATTCATGAAAACTTTGTATAGCTAAACAATGTACTCATGAAAAGCCCCAAAAATATTGTACACAGAGTCACAGGGTATCCAACCACAGATCAGCCCAAGACAATGAGAAGTGAAGCTAAGGAAATAATTAAAAGAAAAATAGGGGGTTGTATGGAATAACAAAGGGATGACAATTCATACAATCATAGATCCCATAATATATTTTTTAGTAAGGATTATAGCACATAAGTTATATCAATCCAATAGATTAAATAGTGTACCTTGTATTATAGTTAACGTGGGTTACAAAATAGTGAAGAAGGATCATACTTATGATCTTGTTGAGTTGTAGTTGTAACAATTGATTAAGAATTTGGGAGCTATAAGGAAAACCAAAAATACACAATGGAAATTTGGGTCTATTCTTGTATGTATTTTCTTTTATGTACATGATATATTTACCACATTTGGTAAAGTTGCATGGAAAGTAAATAGACCTATTGTAGTTAAAATAGGTGATAACCTTTAATTTTTCATCATAAGTTATTTTGAAGATTTTAAACAATCAAAGAATAAAAGACTAAGGATACCAGTCTCACTGGTGAAGAAACATTTTGATGATGTTTGCTTCCTAGTTGACACTAACTTCACATATGTTTAGTTAGCAATTCCCAGAGTAAGATGACTAAGGCCTTTAGAATATGAAATAAATTTTAATGAGGCCTATGTAGCATTCACAAAATTACTTATAGAATAATTGGACAAACAAGTGACAACATTTGGAAGCTATGACATGGCCAAATCAAAGATTACAATGGAATTGAAGATTGCCTCAATGATCAAGAAGAAGGATAAACAAGTTAAGAAGTTGTTCAAGAAAGATTTGGTGAAGGAGTAGATGAGGAGGAAGAGGAAGATGATGAAGAATAAGAGGAAACAAAAGATCAAGCACCATTAGCAATAACACAAGGTTAGGTAGAAGACCAACAAGAAGAAGTGGAAATTGTAGAAGGTGTTAAGGAAGAAGAAGCTAGTGAAGCACCTGTAACTATCAAGAAGAAAAAGAGAAAAGAAAAGACACAAGTAGTGAAAAAACTAAAGAAAGTTGCTAAACCTACTCATCCTAAGCCTACAAGACCTACCATAAGGTCTAGCACTACAGTCAATGCACAAAAGCCTAAAGAAGTAGCCAAGCCTAAGGAGAAGAAAGTTGATGCTTGGAAGAGATCAAAGAAGAACTATGTTGCTCTAGCTAAATTTAGTGAAGAAAAGACTAAATTATATGAAAAAGAACAATTTCAAGTGGTAAGTAATAATCCCTCTTCAAATTTATACATTCTATGTGATAATATTAGGAACAATGTTGATTTATTAGGATTGTCTCATATTGAGTTTAAAAATCTTAGGAAGATTGAAAAGAACCAAGTTGAAGATGTAGTATATGTCATGATGGAAATACTCAAAAAGGATCCTCTAGAACATTCCAAATTTGCACCTAAAAGCTTGTATAATAGAGATGAGTAAAAGTGGCATTATTTTTTAGACACTAAGAAACAAATTAAGAAGATAGATCTTGCCCAAATTATGCTAGAACTCAGTAAGGATGACATGACTAAAGCCATTAAGAGGTATGCTACAAGATTTGAGCCAAAATATAGGACATTGAACATACTGCAAAACAACATTGATGATGGTGTACATAAGTCCAAGAAAATATGGAAAATAACATATGGACTATCAACATCTAGGGAAGCTAATAAGACACCTATTAAGGTAGGCAAGGATGAAGAAGAAGACACTGAACAAGGCACAAATATGAGCATTGACACTTAGGCACCAGCTAAAGAAGATAAATAAATAGAATAGAGTCTACAATATACACAAGTGTTGCTCAAATTTAAGGATGCCTCCAAGAGTATTGCTCAAAACATCAACCCCCTTACAAAAGATGATTTGAAAAAGATACTTGTTGAAATAGTACAAAAAAATTAATATTTTACTAAATAAGCTACTAAAAATTATAGATATGTGACTAATTTTGATCACATGACCAATGGTAGTTTATTGCCAGACATTTATCTCCCAACCAATTTGATGACCAAACTATTTTAATCATTAATTAGTTCATTGGTTTAGTCATTTACTATTGTTACTTGGTAGTTTATATGGTAATTTATTTGATAATTTTGGTAGTTTATTTTATAGTTTATTTAGTAGTATATTTGGTAATTTATTTGGTAGTATATTTGGTAGTATATTAGATAATATATTTGGTAGTTTATTTAGTCATTATTATAGTTAAATTATGGTATGATGGGATTGAAACACCATCCTCCTACTTATAAAGCAAGTTATCTTCCATTGAGCTTTTACCATTTAAAGAATAAAGAAAAAAATTGACAAATTTGTCTTCCCAACACTAGATCTACCATGATCATGGTTAGTCTAACATGATATACTCTTCTCAAAGAATGCCAATTTTAGTTATTATGAAAAACAATAATCTAAATATTTATCAATAATATTTCAACAATTTTAAATTCTTTTGTTAAAGCATTTTAAAATTATATTTCATGTTGATTACACTTTTATAAATTATTGTATAGATAGACTCTTATAGAATATAATTTGGAGCACATTGGCCACACAATTATTGTTTCTTGTGCTAACTTATCAAAAGAAAGATATCAATGATTAATTTATGTCAAGAAAATAGACATTTTCATTAAATTAAAACATCAAACGCCATTAAAAATCACATCTATTGAAAATTATGAAACACAATCAATTGAAATAATCACATTTTAATATATGGAGGTGCCAAAGGATCAAATATTTCTTCTTACTTATACTTAGGTGGGTGCTAAAAGTGTTCATTACACCTAACATTGAAACGTGTTGAACCTTAGTCTACAAACAACATAAAAATAGGAATTTGATAAAAATAAGGAACATGGAAAGAAAAGTTTTATCAATGATCTATAATTAAGTTATTCCTAGTAATAGGGAATGTGGTACCAATTCACACATGTATCAAAGAACTAAATAATATGTTTATGATAAATCGCTACAAAAGGAAATAATGGAGTAGGGAAAAAAAATGAAAAAAGGTTCAAGAAATGTGAGCTTTGATAAGACAAGATTTAGAACCTTGGTTAAATCATTATTAGCCTAATAAGAATATTAGGGACCATTTAAAAAGTCTCAGCCTAAATATTGTGTATTAATATCACCTCCTTATCCCTCCATGCTACCACAACTAAACAATCTAGACAATGAACGACAAGAGAACTAATTTGTTAGAAAACTCATGAATCTTCAGGAATGAAAATTGACAAGAAATATAGATTTTAGAATAAAAGATGATATCTTACCTTTACAAATGATGACTTGACAATTAGTCTCCATAAGAGATAGAGGAACTATGCCATTTCTACTCTAAAGAATCTTGCTGAAAGAATCAATTTCTATTCCACTCTCTATCTCCATTCTCTAAACAACAAAAATAAAGAAATATTTTTGCTTCTCTTCTAATCTCTTAACCTTAAAATATTTCCTCTACCAATATTGAAAGCCCTTGGATATAAAATCTCTAATCAATATGTTGGATAGAGATAAAGAATAGAAGAAAAAGAAGGATAATAATCCACTACTATTAATATTTAGCAATTGAATATTCAGATCAAACCAATCAGCATAAGCACTCATTGAAAGAGAAAAAATCAACATTCAAAAGGAAAATGACATCAAATTAAATACATTTAACTTACAATAGTAGACTAAAAATATTGTCATAGCACCACCTTAATAAGAAACTCTTATAATAAACAAAAAGGATTGCCAGTCATGTAACACAAAATAAGAATAAATAAGTCTAAGGAATCAATCTTAAGTCAGCAATCAAGTGAAAATAACCAGTGAGAATACTAATAAACAACAACAATAACATATTAATAATAGTTAATCAAGACTTGAGAAGAAATTATTCCCACCTGAGTTGCAAGAGGAGATATCTCCAAGATGTTCTTAGCATCGAGAGTACTATAAGCAAGCCTTCCCAAAGTGGTTGGATCAAGTTTTCTTATATCCACAAGATCTTCCAATCTACAATTAACATCAGCTTCTACAAATCGTACCCCCTCTGCATTATAGTTAACATTCAACTTACCTTGTGGGCTTAATCCAATCCTCCTTGCAAGAGGGTAATAATGCACCAAAATGTTCCTAAGTGCTTCTTTCATCACCACAATAGGGTCCTCCATTTTCATGTTTTGTACTGCAACATAGCAATAAATGGTTTGTATAATAATTGCTATATTTTGATCGAGATTTGATAGATAATATACATGACTCTATATGGCTTCTATAGGTTTAATGAGCTTAGGGTCTTGCAATTTCACCCCTAGCTTAGTCATTGATTCTGCACTCATGTTTTATAATGGTACTTAATCCTTGCATGGCCTCAAATATTAAGAATTAGAGACCTAATATATAATTACTCAATTATTATCTTTTTTCAAATAGGTTTTAGTCAATATTCTCCACTATTTTAGGGCATTGAGTGTTGTCAATACATATCCAAAATCAAGTTGGGAAGCCTCTAAATTTTTTTGCTAATGATAATCTACCCTTTTCTACTCTATTTTTTTCCATATATGTTTTTTAGATTCTCCAATAGTCATCTGTTTTAGTCAATTAATTCAAATACATAGTTAGACTTCCAATAATAGGCATATGCCAATGAAACTTTTGATATTAAACATGAAATACAAAGAACAAATCCAAAAATTGATACCCAATAACAATTCAGAAAGAATTTAATGATATGATCAAATCTTTTTTTTTAAAAATCATCATAAAATGTCCGTTGTTCAAAAATATTGTCATATGGTCAATGCAAGAGCTAAAAAAAGACAATCAAATCAAATATGTGTGAATAAAAAATCAGATTCAATAATCATGAAAATTTATGTGTGAAATCACCTGTTGCACTTGAAAAATTATTTATGCCAAGGCCATTGAGCTCCCAAATTGATATTTAAGGCTAGAAACGAAGTGTTTGACTTTAAGAGCATCCTTATTAGCAAAAAAGACCATGGATTTAAGGGTTTTTAATAGTTCATTGAGCTATCCTAGAATTTAAAGACTTGATACTAAGGATGCATGCCTTGTACCTAACTCCATGTTTTTCTTTTCTTTCATAAATCAATCTATTTAGAAAAGAAAAGAGGTAGTGTCCCAATCCTTAGGATAGAAAATAGTATAAGTTAAATACTCTTTCTGGCCAAGGAGTGGCAACCCTTTATTACCTATGAACTAGAATAATCAAGTTGATAGTTAGAATAATGCAAGCAATTAGAAAATCATGGAGCTTGATGGCCTAGATGATTTCCTTAGAGATATAGTAGATAAGAAAAATTTTAAACATGAATTACAATCATCTTTCCAAAAGTAATGATGAAAAACATGTCTATCACACCAAGTATGGAGAACATCTCCATAGGATCTAGTCAATTAATCCCAATGTTAGTTGGTTATAGAGTTGGTATTGAACAACTATGCATATGAGATAGAAAAGGGTGGAAAGTAGCATCGTAGAAAGGTATATGACTATTATACTATTTTAAATATAACTATCATCTAATGAAGAAACATGATATTAATAGATAGTCATCCAAGTGGAGTGAAGCATCAACAGTCCCATAAGCATTGACAATAAGCATCCAGTCATTTTAATTTTTGTATTTTTTTTTTATGATTGTTTGAAGATTACAATCATGATGTGTTAGGTAGATTAATAAGGGTAAGAACATTGAAAGGAAGTAATAACATCGACTAAGTATATTAAAACTAAATATCTAGACAAAGGGGACTATTATACTTTGTCTTAATCCAATATTGTTGGTCAAATAAACTAATAATAGTGAGTAAATGATGCTGATTATAAACATCAATATAAGGGATATATCAAGTGTGAATTAGGCACATGAGATATGGCATGACAAGTTTCGAATAATACCATTTACAGATGGACACAAGTGATAATATAGGTGTTTGATCAATTGATATACTTAAAGAAGATACAACTAAGTTCAATATTAAGCATCAATGAAGCAATGAAGTAGTTAGTATGGAGAAGAATTGAGTTATGTTATAAAGGAAAATTTTATAATGCTTACATTATCTACTAAATCAATAAAGAATCATTTACATGACATTAATTAATGATGTAGATCAATATTAATGGGTGATGATGATTTATATGGTTAAATTGACTCAAGGAGAAGATACATGATGGATCATTAATAAATAAATCACATTATGGGATAAAGAAATCATTGATAAAGAAATATTTTTCAGGTTTTCTCTAAGGTTGTTCTTGTATCCATTATGACACATCTATTAGAACAATGTATTTGTTAATGATTCCACCATCCAATCCTACACTGATGTATGTGTGATATGCAAATGAACCATTCTAAATTTTGTTTCTTTGTCAAGGGGTCTTCCAAATTTCTATATAATTTGTTGAATCATTTCTCATAACTTTATAGTGATTCATTTTCTCATGCACCAAGTATTTTTTCCTACTTACACCCATTTAGCATTTTTGGAGCTACAAAATTATCCAAAATAATTTTTTTTCACTTCTGCTTGGGTTGAGGCACTACATGCTGGGATAATTATCATATACCATTCAAGTTCTTTTCTTGTTGATCTACTAAAATCCAACAACTTGTCTTTATCAAGTTCTCTTCCAAGTCTTTCCCATATTGATTCTAAGGGGAATATATGCTCCAAAGCTATTGGTGTCTATTCCAAAAGCTAGAACCTTGTTTGCAAGTTATGTTATATTTGACCATTTTCTAGTTTACTATTGTGTTGTTTTGTTCTTCTATTTTGATTCACCTTCTAGTTTTCTTGTACCTTGGTTTGTATCCTTTATGTGAATCATTGTCTTGATTTCTTTGTCTTTATCTCTCATAAGTTTTATATCATAATATTCTTCCCAAAAAATTTCACTCTATTGGGTATCCTGCTATGTTCTATCTTCTCTTTTCTTCGGCACACTTCTATAGAAATCTCCTAGTTTAAGACCTTAATCGAAATGGGGTATTGGTCTTGGGATTGTGACTGCTCAACTACCTTCTCAACTTTTTGTTTGCAAATTATTTTTTCATAGTTAATGGAGTAATTCTTGCACTTAAATTTATAATGGAGAAAACATGAAAATAATTAAATAAATAATACATGATACATTTTAGTGATATTATTTTGTCAAAGCAAAGGATGGTAATTTGGAGGCTAGAGTGTAGACCATAAACCATGTGTAGGACATGCAATCTAATAGTGATTTGAGCATGATTGTGAAACATAACATTTCTTGACTGTGGGATCTCGCAACTCAAACCGTTTGTTGATAAAAGACACTAGAAATGAAGGGTGCATTTATGAATTACTATTTCCATAATTTTTTTCCATTAGAGTTGTAGGAAGTGAACAAGGAAACTAGTTCTTGTATGTTCCTTGTTTCAGAGTCTCACAACAATTGGAACTACCCACTTCATTGTTTGCAACAATCTCACTACTAGAAGACAAGTTGGTGGATGTTATTGAAGAGTAAATCTAGTCCTCTCTATCACTTGATGTTATGAAATCTAATTCTTCATCATGTATTTATAGAATTGTAGTTTCTAGTGGTTTGGAGAATATTTTGCTGCATTTTTCTCCCTGGAGGGACCCACTTGGCTAGAAAGTATAAAAGAAACATTGAAAAGGTTGTATACCATTGGTTAGAGAGATCTATTTCTAGACTAGCTCTCATTTTATGCTAGAAGGGTTAGTTAGGTAAATAGAAACATCTCCATATAAACAAACTATGATTTTTTTGTGGTTCCATTTATGAAATCAGTGCCTATTAGTGATATATGACAACTACACTTGTAACTACTTTATATAATGGTACCAAGATTCTATTTTGTATTAGCTTAACTATTAATGTGTTCATCTTGTACATGTGGAAGATTGGGTAAATGTGGTAGTGTCTAGTTTTCAACTCCATTGTGTGGGAGGAGTGTGCACATTGACCACAACATCTTTGGCTGACATAAGTAATGAGAAAAGAAAATTACTTTTAGGTTTTTCTGAGAATAGAAAGATATAATTAAATATCGTGAATTTGTAGCTGAGCATCGAGCTTCATTTAAGACATCATCAGATGTAGCTACTTTTTTGAAACCAACAAAAAAATTATGCCTAACTAAATTAATGGCATTTTGTAGTGTGTATTGTTGGTAAGAAATTAGAGATAATGATTGGATATTTGTGCTTGCTCAACTATGAAAGTGGGTAGATGTAGTGGTTAGCTTGATGAAAGATTTGGTAGAGGGTGTTAATGATGTTGTGAAGACAACTGATCGTCATAGAAATTTGGAAATTGATGGTACACTAAAAGGTATAGAAAATGTGGTTTAAATTTTGAAGATCAGTTCTATAGAATATACTAAAATGGCTATCTTCATTTTTTCTCTACTTTGTGGACTTCACAATTTAGATGTAGAAGGATTGAACTCCTCAAAGCTTGCAAAGTGGGGAAAAGTAAAAGTACGAATATTTGAAAATATACTTCAGTTGTTCTTTGCAATAGGCATAGCTAAGTCAATTGTATCAGGTTAATGTACATGAAAGAAATTTGGAGCAATTACAATGCTATCATGTCAATGTAATGCTCATTTTTGGGAATGTGTAGCCAATGTTGTGGTTGATGCTCCATCTTGAGTGAAGGAAGTAGTAGTGCATGCAACTTAGTTATGGGGGATAAATTAAGGAGTTATAAGTTCTTTATATGAGATTTTCTTTTAGATGATCCTATTCTAGCTTTGCAATTGGTAGCATATCATTTTCTTTCAAGAGATTCAATTCAACCACTTGCAGTGAAGAAAGGAGTTCTTGGTGCCTAGTTAGGGAAAAACATCATCAAATATGAAGAGGTTGTTCAAACTACACATATCCATTCATCATTAGATGAATTTTTTTTCATTAGAAAGGAGCTTTCTTATGTCCTTGGGACATCTTCATCTGATTTTCTTGGTAATGATATTATTGAGCTTATTCGGGTAATATTGAAAACTATTTTTGTACCACATTCTAAAACTTCAACTATAGGGATGGTTTTATTTGCGTTAAGACTCCTACTTCATTTTAAGAAAATAAATATAGTCGTAGTCTAGGTATCTTATGTGTATTATGTTTATGTAGGTACAATACCTATTGGCATGGTCATTATTCCTAACTTGTCTTCAAGTTATACCTTCATTATCAACAACAAGGGAATGTATGGTACAATATGCACAAGATTCAAGAGGTACTTCAACATTTTTAGATTGCATATTTCAGCACATACCAATTAAGAAAATCTCACCATCTAGCTCAAAGAAATATAATGGAATACCAATTAAGGAAAATGGCCCTACATCCAGAGAAAAATGCTTTGTTTCTCTATTGCTACAAAATGCATCTGTAACAAAGTTGTGAAGCCATTAAAAACTGATGCAAGCTAGGAGCTATCCATTTGAGGTTCACTCCCTAGACTAGTGTACATGGGATGAGTAAATTTGCATATAATATAGCAATCCATTCATAAATTAATCATTTACCATCTAAGTGTTTAACTAATTTCCTACTAGCCCAAATTTGATATTATTTTGGAGCATTAAAATCATTAAAAAAGGATTAGACAAATAAATACCTAAGAAAGCAAGTCCATTAAGAGGATTCACCAAATCCCACTTGAATTGGAATGAAAACAAGAATAGAGCTAGTTAAGATTAAAACTAGGAGTGTTCAAAAATTTAATTTGGGTTTCTTACCTCACACAATGGTCTAAGTGAATACTATATAGATTTTCCACAAGTGTCTTCAGGTGTGTGGACCTTGCCATCTTTGACTTGATCATGCTTGTACTCTATTTTTCATTGTCCCAAAGTAATGCCCTGATGTTTCAAGATTATCCAAAAATATGGAAAATTACAAGGTGCAAGAGCATTCTAGTTTAAAAGAAATTGATGTATGTTCATTTTTGTTTACAAGATTTTTTTGAGTGGGTAGAGATCCCTCATTGACATATTGAGGAAACAATGAGCTACAATGGAGGTTTCATTTCTTAAATAGCTTGTTTGTTTCAATTACTATGTCTCTTTCATTCTACAAAAAATAACAATCTTCAAATAGTCATGATGCTTATCTCCTTATGCAACTATTATTGAGAGAGATGAGAGTGTGCCATGCAAGTATGATGATAGTGTCAAATAGCTCTGCAATGTTCCTCCTATATAGCTAGGGCATATATGCTAACTAGTTACCATGAAAACATAAAACTTTATAGGACAACATTTTTTTCCCGATATGAATTGGAATGTCGCCAAATAGAGAGCCTATTGGCACAATATTTGACAAAGTTAAAAAAAATCAAATCAATGTTAAGAATATTATTTTGTTATTTAAATGGAATTTTGTTGATAATGAATTAAAGTAGAGTAATCATAACACAATTGATGTATTTTTTAAAACTAAATATAGTGAAATCTTTGGAAAGATTGAAATAGAAACATTTGATTTTTAGCTTGCAAGCTCTCCTTCACTTTTTCCAAATATAAACACCTATAAAAACTTAGACTAAGCTACCAACTAGGAATATGTAATAAGGGTTCAAATAAATGTTTGAAAATTATTATGGGATGGATTATTATAATTATGACAAGAAAGGTAATCAACTAGGGTACTTGTTAAATATCAATGAACCCCATTTATTGGAATCAACTAAAGACCACAAGAATAATCTATTTATTTTAGAATAGTGAATGTATATTAAATAAGCATAGGATGCTCACACACACGCATGCACACACACACCCATGCACACATGCACACGCACACACACACACACACACACACATTCAAAAGAGAAATTAGAATCAAGCAATATTTGATTTGTTGATGAAAATGATTGAACACTTCTTATTAACTCTTGGATTCTAACGAATGGTGCATAAGCTACTCTACTTATTCCTAGACAACATAAAAATGTTCAAATATCATAGATAAAAATAGTTAGTGTTCATAGAAAATATCACGTTCATATAATTTTTTTAATTTACCAAGTTCAAATTGAGTGTAAATATAGTATATTATCCTTGAATTTTTATATAAATAGTAGGTTAACTATAAACAATGTTAAACCTTATTATAGTAGGAATTAAAATAATAAATCAAATAAAAATCGATGAATAACTTCAATGTATAAAATGTTATATTGAATAATAAATTTTTGTGACACAAGTACACAATGAGGAAGAATAAATTATGAAACCAAAGAGAAACATAGGTGACTACAAACAAGATGGCCTTACCAAGATAAACCTTATGTTATTCATGCTATGATTTCCTTCCAACAATTATTTTCCAAGGTTTACCTACACAATAGACAAATAAGTACAATGGCGCAAATCAAATCAAGCCAATAAAAGAAAATTTCAAGAATCTTTCTCTTGAACTAGGAGATTCAAATACAATTACAAATGTATACTAAAACAGTATTAATCATTCATTTAGGTGACTAAATATTAGTGACCAATTATTTAATTATTTATTGGATCATTTTAATTTATCTAACCTTATTATTTTATGGGATGACCAAATTGGTCATTTTTTAAGTCACATATACTTATGAATTATAAAAATATAGTAGAATTTGATTAGTTTTACTAACATGACTAAGAATTTTAGTCATGTGACTAATTTTTTTGGTTATATAGTCATTTATTTTCCCCAATTCTTCTAGTGTTAACACCACTCTCCAGACCAAACTATGTGACAAACTTGTACTAATGAGTGTAAATGAAATTTAGAAGATAGATACAATAATTATAAGGGAGGAAGTGAAAATACCAAACACACCTATAGTCACTCCTCAAGTCATAACTATACAACCTTCACTACCTATAGTGGTATATGAAAGGAGGGAGACAACAAGTTCCACTATCATTACACTTGTGCAAGACACTCTAGTCTTAGGGAATATGCAAGAAACTAAAAATGATAAGGATGAGACAGTTGGAGAAGAAAAGGTAGAGACACAAGAGAATGAAGGAACTCATGGAAAAATAGGTTAGGTAGATACACTTGCATGTCTACCACAAGATCAAGGTGCAACTAGAACTAGAAAGGAAGAGAAGGACAAGATTGAAGAGTTAATTTTGATATCCAAGCTAGAGGAGCAACTATAAATTCAAACATTGGTGACATTACCATAATATGCTACTCCTTCTACTCAAGCTTTTTATATGCCAAGCACAAATGCTACACCATTAAAATTTTCAAGGCCATGTCCTAGCTCATCTAAGGTGGAAGAGGTAATTACAAATGGTGATGTTAGCCTAGATGAAGAGATTGTATTGCCTAAATTTCATTTGGAAATAATCACAATTGAGAAGATGGGTATATTACAAGAGGTCCTAGCAAAGAAGAAAATTAAAGAACTACTTAGAAGGGAGCATAGGAGGGGGCAAGCTTTGATTGACATCAAAGAGATCTTCCTAGGTGTATTTAGTCTAATAACTCTAGATGAAACAAGCCCATCATTGAACAATTAACCAATATAGTGGAAAGGGTTAATGACATGAACCTAGATACAAATGTAAAACTAATTGAATGGTATGAAAGAAGCTCCAAAATAGGGTAAATGAGAAGATATCAAGTGTTATTGCACTAACATGGGCTGATCTAGCAACCAAGATAGACAATGTGAAGAAGGTACTAGAGAACATTTTCTCTTTGTACACCAAGTTATGTAATCCTACACTCTTCACCCAAGAAATAAGGAATCACATCCTGAGTTTTGAGAGCCATATAAAATCATGTCATGCTACTTTGCCCAAGTGTCTAGCTCAAAGTGAGAAACACTTCAGGTATCTCTTACAATCCTAGAGTCCATTAGCATCATTACTAGCAAACAAAGCCAATAGCAAGACTAAACTTATCAACATCTAGTCAATATTGACTCCACACATGGAGATATTTCACAAGGAACTAGGCTATGTTGAAAACATTATGAAGAAATATCCTCATCTTTCTACACTGGAAGTATTAGTCCACCTTGCTACCAAGCTGGCCGTCTAATTCAAGTCTTTGGAGGTAGCTTGTTATAATTGGGATGCAACTCTAAAGATTATACTTGAGGTCCATAATTCTTTTTTGGAAAAATATACTATAAGTGTATAACCCATTGACATAAGTGTCAAAAAGGGGGAGTAAGGGTAATGGGGGAGCTAATAGGGGAGTAGGCAGAGTTAGACAAAAAGAAAAGAAGGAACAAAACCAAAGGGAGAGTAAGAGAAAAAGAATAAAGGTAGAGTAAGTGAACAGAGCAACAAAAGACCACAATATCAGCACAAATAGAAGTAGAGACAAAATATTAGTTTATGCAAATCTACTTAGTAGGAGAAATATTTTGATACAGAGTACAAAACTAAATTGAACAATCAACTTAGGGAATATTATGAAATTTTGAGGTACAAGTGATAAGTCATGTATTGCAAAATGTTGATATTTTGAAATTTTGTATAGAAGCTGAACATATATCTATGTTATTCTTGTAAGGATAAGAGAATTAATGCATGAACAAGTGTTTTTGACACTCATATCAAAGGGGAATTTTGTTAATCTCAAATTGGGTTTGACAAGTGAGTGTCTATACACTTAAGTCATTTACTTAGTTCATGTTGAAAACGTGTAACATATGCCAAGAATAACATATAAGTTAGAGCATGCCAAGTAAATAGTGAGTGCAGAGTCACTCAAGTGCCAAGTCACTTAGATGCTAAGCAGATAGTATGCATTGAGTGATTCAGATGTTGAGCAAGAAGGACATGTTGAGTCATTTAGATGTCAAGTGATAGCATTGAAGTAAAATTTAGTACTAAGCACCAGGGACTTCAAATGCTGAGTAACACTACTTTGACATAGTTTTTTTGTATTGACACAAACTACTATGTAAACTATTTTAAAAATGAATTAAGGATTGAGTTATGATCTTTTATTGATAATGACAAATCTTAAGTGTGAATCTCTATGTATTACATGCATCTGATCAATAATAGGGCAGGTTTAAGTGGAAATATGGGTGAATCATAACTATTGATTCATACCTAATCCTAAGTCACCTAGGTCTTCTTAAGGAGGACAAACCTAAATTTTCTAAGTGTAGAGAAGGAGAGTTTGTATGCACAAACATGACATTAATGCTGACCAAGCTATTATTCTTTGAGTTTCATTGTAGAGTCAGTTAAAGGAGAACAAAGGAAAGGAAACAATAGATAGTAGAGAGACATCTAATAAAAAAGGATCAAGTACACATTAGTATAGAGGTAATCTAAATTCAAGAAATAGATTGCTAACTATAGGATCATTGCTAAGACATTCTAATAGGTGAATTAGTTAAATCTCTTAACAGAGAAGTCTTAACAAGCTATATTTAAATCCTCCAATAGGGTGCTTAGTTAATTGTGAGTTGATGTCCTTTAATTAGGCACACTTCTAATAAGGTGTTCAAATCCTTTAATATGGTAAGACCTAATAGTCTTCGTAAGCTTTTAATGGGGTAGACCTTTCACATGGTAGATCATGTTTCACGATAAAAAATTGTATTCTTCATCAGATAAACTTTATTATTCTAGTAGTGAATATTTGTGGATTTCATCCACACCCTAGATTTACCTTCTCATTGGAGGGTTTTTGGGTAATCATATAGATTGTGTCATGCATGTGCAGATTCTTACTTGTTTACATACTTTAGATGTATATGAATTGTATGGTATTTTAGTTTACTTGTTGAATTTTGATATAGATGTGTGGTGAATGTTTTATCAGTAAAAGTTTGAAGCACTGATTCAATGCCCACTCTTAGAGTTTACCTTTCCTATTGTAGTTCTGACATTTCTATTTAGGAATTTAGTTTAAAAGTATAGGAAGTGTGAACTAGTTAGTTGGTGAACTTATTGTGCATCAAATGAGTAGATTTACTAAAACACTAGGGAGAAACTACAATAATTTGATGTGGTTTCACTTTAAGAAGATACAAGAGAAAATCAACAAAAGGAACAATATTTTATCTCAATTAGTCATCAAATATAAAAATGACATATATTTTCTATAGAGTACACAATCTTACATTGTGAAAGATATATAGCATAGATTGGTTTGGATAACACAATTTGGCTATGAAGTATTAATTGGTAAGCCTAAGCTAAATATTAAGAAACTATTGGCTAAAGCTAAGGATGGAGGAGTTGAGACATTTGGGACATATGAAGAGAAATATGGGAGAATTATTATGCTAGAAAGGAATTCTAAAGGGGAATGAAATAGTAGGAAGAAGACTACTAATAACATACCATCCAAGTATGCAAAGATAAAGACACAAAAATAGATTTCAAAGAAAAAATAGATGATACAAATAAGGTCTAAAACAACAAGAAGTTAGACTATAGGAAGATGATGCAGGAGCATCTAGAGGTATAAGGGCAATCCTGTGTCACCCAAAAAAAATGTACTTAGACTTAGTTTCTGTTTCATGTGTTTTTATTTCTAGATACCCATTTGGGTCAAATAAAGGTTCCAGCTCTCATAGTTCCACTATCAGTGTTCTAGGATAGAGTATTTGAACACCTTGGGTTATGTGTAAATGCCAAAAAAATATGAGTATGTAATTAAGCCATTATTTTGGTGAACTAGAAGGTATAAATTGGCTAGATTAATGTAAATGTAATTTAGAGCATTCCAAAAAAAGAATCAGGTCAAAAGGCCCCAGTTTTTTGTTTTCTAGAGACCTCCTAAGAATGCTTCAAAGTTAAGTGATGGGCATTAAATGACCTTGAAAAGGGCCAAAAAATGGGGGATGAGCGGAGCTGGTCCATAGAGCTATAGAGCACTTCAAGAGCTTTCTGAAAATGTAAACGGTTCATCAATTGGAGCTACGGTTCAAAAGTTATGCCTCTCGAAAGTTCGGTTACCATTTTTGGATTCTTCTAGATTTGTACCAACTTCTAATGCAGTTTCGGGAGCCTTCTACTTGGTTGGTGGATGCCTACTAGCACTTTCTAGAATGTACTCCTAGTCCTTAACCCTTCGGGGTCTATTTAAGGATATTACTAGCATTGTAAAAGGTAGTTCGGAGTGGAATTTGAGAGGAGGTACCAAAAGCAAAAATTATCTCCAGTTTTTTGTTATTGTAAGCCCTTAGGGCATGTTTTTTAGTCTATTTTCTCTATACTGAATGTACTAGCTTATTTTCATAGTTAATACAATTTCCCTTTTCCTGTTGTGTCCATTATGTGCTTGGGTTGTGTCCCCATCAGAAGATCATAGTCAAGTACATAAAAGAAGAAGGTGTTAGTTCCTAATTTGATAGGTTTTTCATTACCTTTTGAAAAGTTGAAAATACCTAGGATTCAACTACAGACCATGTCAAGTATATCCTAATAGACCAATAGGACCAAATGACAAGACAATAAAGTCTTCTTCCCTTTGAACTTTGTAAACCTTAGGTGGTTATACCTACTTTTAGTATGATTTATTTTAATCAATTTTACACATCTATTTCTAATCCCCACACAAAGTAGATAACAACCCTTAATTCTTCTAACTACAAAAAAATCCAAGGGATGAAATACATCTAATAATTTACATCCTAATGTTTTTGAGTCAAGTATGGGCTAATTCCTTTAGATCCATATTTCGACATAAAATAAAAGTTTTTGATTAAAGATTTTAATGATATGTAAGCCTAGTAGTTTTCACAAAAGTATAGCATGGCCAATGCTTTATCAATTGGACTTTTACTTATAAATATGACACTAAAACCTTAAATCCACTCCTTCACTTTGTGAAGAAAACCAATACTCAATTAAAATCTCATACTTATCAAAATATTCTCATTAAACCCTTTAATTATGCCATAACACATTGAGCATTTATATAATCATTTGATTAAGAAAAAAAGATGAGATGGGATATAATTCTAAGTGTATTTTAATAGGAATTCAATTTACTTTATATTGAATTACATTAAATTGAAGCATGATATGAAAAGTGATAAGGTCTAAATTGGGAAACTTTAATAAATTGTTCACTTTTACTAATTTTCTCATAATAATACAATTAGACTATCATATCTGTGTGATAAAATAACTAAAAATTACATAAAATGTGACAACTCTATTTTCCTTCATTTATGAGTGAGACCAAGAAATGTAATATACAATATCAAACTGACTTGAAACATAAACATGTTATTCATTCTCCAAAATTTAGACCCCTCTTCCAAGCATTAGAAATCCTTTACTAGACAAGGATTACAAAAAGATTCAGGTTGGATGGAAATGGCACATGTTACATTTCAATTGGACATAAGACTTATTACATTTAAGTCAAAATAACAAAAAATAATATTGGAGATAGTTCCTAAAATTGAATAGATGGTAGCATGAATGTTTAGGATCAGTTATTTCTTTTTAATGTATGCATATTCCTAGCAAGTGGACTAAACAAGTAAGATATTCTATTTTGATGAGTCCCCTCTCCCTTTTCCCTCTTCATAGTGTGTTCCAATTATGTTCACTAACTATCTCCAATAGGCAAGGCCTTTATCCCTTCTACAAATTCCCAAATATTGATGTCCTTTTCCTCATTTGGACATGTAGCATCTCTAGCCACATTCAATTCATTTAGATTCTTATTATACCTTGAATCTATAATGACCCTTTTTTTAGCAAGAAACTTGTTCATATCCATTTCAAATTTATACAAAGTATTAATAACATCATAGATAATGACACATCCACATCCCCATTAATATATGAGATAACTTTCCCATTATTCAAAATTTGATAAAAAGATGAAGATCATTCATGTCATTCTCTTAAACTTCTATCACTATCAACAATAGGAGAAACAAATGATGGATACCATAAAGAAGAAATTTTATCTAGTTCTGAACTTATGAATTTTTATTTGTTCTTTTGATTCTTCAATCTACTTCTCCATTACATAACTTCTCTTCAATTTTTTCTCAATTTTTTTCCTAGTGGAAACCTAATCCTTAAATTTCTAAGCCAATGAATCTTCAATTTGATCTATTTTTTCCTTGCTCAATATTGACACTACACTCATCAAACCTAGCACTTCTCCACCAGATGTTGGTTGTATAGTCTAGAAAATTAGACTTCCTTAAGGTGTATCATATATCTCCATTAACCTTGGCTTGTTCAATCCTACATTATTACTCCAAACTACCATATTTTGTGCATCTATGTTATATCTAGATCCCCTTTGTAGACCTCTAAGAAAAAATTCTTCATTAGATATTAATTGTTCCTATTTTCTAATCTAGTCTAGCATGAAAGAGGAACTCAAATCCAATCTATGGAGTAGTAGCTTTCCACTTCTCTTTACTAGGTCCCTAGCTTGTTCTATAGTGAGTGTCTCATTATTAGTCTCATAAGCTTGCAACTTACCTATATGCTCAACAAATTTCTCATCTGACTCTCTTAGTTGTAGGATCAAAGTTAATTCATTCTATTTCAACTTAGAAAAGAAACTTTTAAATTCATCAGTTTTGAAAAAATCATCTTGTAGGAACTCTTGAGCTTGGATAACACTACATCTTGGCAACTAACTCTAATTCACAAGGAGCATTCTCACTCTCTATAGCTTGCTACATCAAGAAATTTTTCCTCATTTAAAAAAGTATTTCTATTTTATAGGCAAGATTTTCCAAGCCTTTTCTTAGTCCTTTTAAGGTATATATATCAATTTCTTTTTCTTTTAGGGTGTTTCTTAGTGCATCCTGATGATTTAGGTTCCTCTTCCTCTTCCTCAAGAAAAAAATCAAGTTTAGGGGAATCAAGATTTACTCTTTCCTCATCTTTTTTATTAACCTTAGGTAGGTGTGACATTAATTTATGATTTTCTTTCAATATATTTAATAAATCTATCCAAATAATTTTCCTCACTATAAAATACAAGAAATGTTGGACCATGTTTCCTCATCTCTACCTCTAATCTTATTATATCTTTCTATTTCTATACCTTTTACTAAAAATATTATCAAATAAATAGGTGGAAATAACATCCTCCTCCTACATCCCTTGTGTTAGAGACAAGTGATAAACTGTCATATTTCTCAGGACAGTTCTAACCACATCTTCTAGGTCATAGGTTCTAGCAATAAAGAATATTGATTTATAGTGTCTAAGGAACTTATCAAATACATCTATGAAATCTTTACCAATTCTAATGTATCCTATTTTGAAACTTCTACCTATAAATCTTCATTTTCTCCTCTAACCTGGAAAATCCCTAAACTTTATGGTATAAATCTTGGAAAATATGGGGAGGATATGGATATCCATATATCCTTGTTATATAACTATTCTTGAATATAAATATATCCCACCAATTATTATTTAATCTAACCTTTTCAAAATATTGATTGGGTTTGAGCAATGTGCTCACAATTTTTTCAACTCTTTCTAAATTACAATGCAAAATATTCATAATTGAAAAAACAAAGTCATTGTAAAATGAAATTGAGTAGGAATAAGGGTAAAATGATTCCATACCCTTGTCTACTATTGCACATGGAGTGACTATCCCATCTTGTAAGTCTTCTAAATAAAATCTAGACTAGGATATAGCCAATGTTTGCATATAGGATCGTATGCATAAGCAATGAATAATGGTGGAATTTAAGATTATTCATTTCTCTATTCTTTGCAGCCATAATGTCATTATGCATTAGGGTTATTATATGCTTCACATAACCATATGCCACATTTTTATATTGATCTTGGATGTTTATGGCCATCACCTAAGCATCACTAGTTGCATTCTTGGTCATATCCACACCCAACACCTTATTCACTCTAAAACTTGTATTTTGGAAGTATGTGGGAAAAAAAATCCAATGGGATAAGTTTATCAACAATCTTGGGAATTTATCCCATCTACTTCTTTCTCCTTGGGATATTATGTCTCATTACTCAACATGTGAAATGATTTTGTGTTCTTGAAATTTCTCCTAATTGTTTTCCAAATTAATCTCCATGCTCACAGATCCTTGAAGACCAAATTCTTTAACAAATATGTCCCTATCCAATGTGCATGTTATACCCTTATCCATTTTGTGAAAAGAGTGATTTATAGTTTTCTAATCTCTAATCAAATCTTTAATAAGATCTACATCAACAAATAACTGTAGTGGATCATTTTACCTAAGTGTTTGTACCATGGATTTGAAGCAAGATGGTTCTTTAATATATTATTTTAGAAGAACATAAATAATTCACTCCCATTTGTATTTGGGACTTCACCAACTCCATAGAAGATGTGAGGATTTCTCCACTCATGTGTTGTCTAGTGTGGAGTTTGATCAATCCCCAAGTGGGGGATTGTTAGTTTGTGGTGACTGATTAGGGAAGTACTGTACACACTTCATAATTCTTTTGGGCCCTATATTATTAGGATTTTGAGCCAAAATGTAATTATTAATTATAACCCTAAACCAATAAAAAAAAATTGTATAAAAGGGCTTAGGGTTAGGGATTTTTCATAGGGTGTGATGCAAAAATTTCTTCTTGTGGCATATTAAGCTATGAAGGATTAATAATTATAATTATGTTATAATCAGGGTAAACTTCAAGAAAGCCACCTCCAAAAAAAGATATAAAATATTGGTGAATATTTCATTATTTTGAAAAAATAAAATTATTTATATTGGCAAAACTCTCAATTTTTTATTCTAAATATGATTAATTTTGGTGATTATTTTTGAATCATAATTTTTTTTGTATAAAATATTTATGAAACTCAATAATAATAGGAAGTTCATTAATCACCATGGAATATTACAAATCAAAATTGAAAATTTTTTTACCTTGAGGAATGTTATGAGAATTGTTACATGTATACTTTAAATCAATAGTGAATAATAAATATTGGTGATATATCCCTAAATTAACTAATAATTATGATAATTATTGGTCAGTTCAATTTAATTTCTGCAATAATATATTATATTTAGGTTACTCAAATCTATTCATGTAACGAATATTGTGGCGAATATTTGAGTTTAAATTTTTCAATAAAATAAATTATTGATCGATTTTAAATATTCTAGAATTTAATTTTATAAAACTATGGCGATTTAGGTTGTATCAAATCTTAAATTATTAGCCAAAATACTAGCCAAAAAATTCTAAAATTAGCCAATTTACGAATATTAGCCACTAAATTATACCCTAGTTATAATCATTGGATTGTAATAATATTGGACTTGTTGTTTGGTGGACATAGCCTAGGGTTTGGGTGAACCACATAAGATCTTGGTGTCTTGTGCTCTCTTCTATGTGCTCTATTGTTTTTCGATATTGTTTATATTTGCATGTAATTGTTATTTCTATTTGTAGTTAAATCCTAACATCATGGTTTTTTTTTTGCTATTCATTTGGAGATTCAAGTAACAACTATAGCTACTCTTTAACATAAACATTCAACTTCTTTGGTTTAACCTAATTTTCATGTGTTGAAACTTCCTCTACTTTAGCTTTATCTTTTGGTGTTCCTTCTCACACCATCTCAAACTTAAGAACCAACTCTATGAATCTCTGCAAATTTCTCAACTCCATAAATTTATGGATCTAAAGGTTTCCAAATGGCTACATTTATGGATAATTGAATAGATTTTATTATGCTAAGAAGAGTATTCATCACAATGAATTCCCTCATGCATAAATTATCCTTTGAAACTCTCTAAAAATTTCTTTAACATTGATCTTGTTGGTATTTGTACCTAAGTGTACCGTCTACTTGCATGATACTAATTCATTCGCGAAGTCAACACTTGTGATGTTGCACTTAACTATGTATTTAACCCTTATGACATCCATGCAACAACCTACTTCATCACCCCCAAGTTCATCTATAAAGATATATTCCTCTTTTTAATGCTAATCACAATATCTCCACCTTATGTATGTTATAAGTACCAATATTTGTGATGTAGCACAAAATACACACCCTAAGCATTTACCCTTGTTTAGAGCTTTTTTACCTTAAAGTATTTACAATATTGATGCTTTTGTGAAATTAGGTTAAATAGAACATCACTACTTTACAATAGTTATCCTTTAACTATTTAAGGATATTACAAACTTTCAAAATACATCATACCTTACCTTACGCAACTTCACAACTATTTTTCTTAACTATGAGGCTCAAACTGTGAAGTCACAATAAACATTCAATTTTGTTTTATCACAACATTTTTATCATTTTGTAATCTTTTAATGTAGAAAGTCACACTTAACCTTCAAAATCTTCTATCAACACATCTCAATAATTAATGCATCATGTCAAGTTAGACTGCAAATCTTAAGCTGAATGTTAAAATTGACCCATTATGGCTTTGTCACTTAGAATGTTAACTTCTTTCAAAATATCGTGAACGTGCATGGTAACCATCAAATGATGGCCCACACAATTTGACAAATTCATCTTTCAAATTTACATTTATATCTCTTCATAACATCCCAACAATTTAATTTTGGGTTATATAACTTGTAACGAAGTAGCACAGTGAACTTTTGTTAGTTTATCACAACATCTCAACCTCAAAATTGACAAGGGATTAACCATGGAAAAGTCACACTAGCCACCAATAGCTTGATACAACCACTTTTCATATTTCTAACATTTTATTTACTTAATCATCGATAAGTTGCACTCTATTACAATAACACTTTCTTGTTAATTCACAACTGTCCACTCCACATGACCAATGCCTATAGAGAAGATGTGCTTGTTTAGATTGCTACATCACAACCTAGAGAACATGTTCTTATGGGAGAAAAACAAGAGATTTTATGATTGTACTATGATCGCTACCTCACAACACTATTATCTATAAAAGACAACAAATCTTGTGAAGTTGTGCTTCCCATAAGATCACTGGATAATAAAAATAGATTTGAACATGCATAAATGACACAAGATCATGTGATCAAAAGAGTCTCACTACTTCGCAACCTTTTCTAAAACAAATCCTAAACCTTGTGCAAAGTTTCAAACTATACAAAAAGGATAATGCTAAAGTATGGGCTTAAAGTTTAGAAAATTTTAGGATTACTATGAAGCATGGGTTAAACCTAGGATTTTATACCTAGGGTAAACTTTTAAAATAGTAATATCATATAAAAATTAAACAATTCGAGTAAAAGGTTTAGCATTTATAAGCTTAAAACAAAAAAACAATTGGGCTATTGAAAATAGGGCTAATAGAAGGTAGACATGCAGTTAGTTCTAAGACAATCGACAGAAAGAGTGGAGAGAACTATTGAAGAAATAACATAAGGAATGAATAAGTATGGAAGCACTAGAACCATCTTAGATTATAAATTTAATAATTGCATAAGGAAGAAAAATTAGTAATAGAGGAAGCTATAATATACACTATACACATGTTTTCATATTTTTCAAGGAGAATAGAGAAATGAATTCATACCAAATGCTAGTATAGAATATTATTCATGTGGCACAATGTGAATTATTTGGAAAGAGAAAGTAGAAAAATAAAATTGCATATGGTAAAACTAGATGTATGAGTTAAAGAAATAGGTCAATAGTAGAGCATGCTCGAATAAGTTTTCTATTAACTATAGAAAGTCCAAATTCCTTGTGAGTATGATCAATGATGTTGCAAAATCTAGTAAGAGAATATGGAATATAATTTTTCATATTAAGGATACTACCACAAAGGAAGAACTACCAATTGGAACAATCTATCATTTAAATGAGCAATTTGGTGACTAGATTCATCTTACTAGTGAAGAAATCCTTGTAGAATTGGAAAGTGAACATTAAATCATAACAAGTACAAAAATTGAAGAAGAATAAGAAGTAGAGACAAAAGAACATGAAGAAAGAAGAGAAGGAAATAAAGAAAAAGGAAAGCAATAAATTTGAATAAGCTAGTGAAGGGAAAAGGAATGAAAGGACTATAAAAATAACAAAAGAAAAAGAAATCAATTATCAAGAAGATTACCTCTATTAGAGAAATAGTTACTAAGAAAGAACATGGAAACAAAGTAAACTATGTGAAAGATAAGAATAAATCTATGTTGGGTTACGGTATAGTAATGGTTCTCACTTTTCATTATGAAGAAATAAGATGAAGATTGAGAATTACCTAGCTTAGGTGCATGCCCTTGCTTCTTGGATATCCAATCAATTTTTTCCTAAGATCTAGATTATTGTGTTCTATGACCATACATTTGATAGTTATAACAATATCCCTCAAATCTAGGTGTAATAGGTGTATTGCTAACTTTTGTTCTACATTCATGTGCTTGGTGTCCTTGTTTCTTGCAATAAAAATAATATCCATTAAAATTTAGTTTATATTTTTACATACCAATCTTACTTCTACAAATATTTTTGATGTGTCATAATTTTCCACAATGATAGCATGGAGGTTTTCCTTTTGAGTTTGTCTCTTCACCACTCTTAGATGAATCTCTTTCTTCAATGGATGAAGAATGATTCATATATCATAGTCCAGAAGTATCACTAAGTGTTCTTGGTGATCTCAAAAATTATTCAAAGTATCTAATGGATTCATTAGGTTTGTACATCCTCTCCATTAGTTGCTCATTTCTTAGTTGATCACTTTGTGATTTCAAATTTTCAATCTCTACATCCTTTTCATTTAGTTCCTAATTAGTATGTAGTAATTGATTCATCATGTACAAGTGATTTTTTGTAAGCTTCTACACATCATATGTTCTTTCATCAGGTTTGGTTAGCCATTTGTCTTTTGTCTTCTTCATCCATGAATTTGTCTATTCTAACCTTTTTTTTCTATTCAATCACTTCACATAGCCTTACCCATTGGATTTCATGTTCCCTCTTCAATCCTCTGACATGTTCATTCAGAATGTTGTTATTTTCTAATAGGTCTCCTATACCCACATCACTTTAACTAAAATTATCATCTTCAAACATTTCTTTAGTGTCTAGAGTATATCATTTTACTAAATAGCCATCTCATTCCTTTTCTTTAACAATTTCTTCTCTTCCTCTCTTGCAACTTCAATCTACTAGAGTATGATCTGGATGTCAAGCATATGGTTTTTAATGATCTTCTCTAATTTGTAAGCCTCCATCTCCAATATATCAGCTCTTAAGTCTTCTAAGAGAAAAAAATATCTAATATTAATTGGTGGAATTATATTGGGAAAGTGAGATACTAAGAAGGTAGGTGGGTTTTTTAATTAATTAAATTTTAGTAAGATATTATATCTATTTTATCAAAATTGAGGTTAAAGAATTTTTTAAATTTTTTTAAAGTTGCAATCCAAAAGTTCATTTCTTTAGAGATTAGGTAAAGACAATATGTATTTTTTCCTTTATAATATTGTTCATCTATCAAATGGACCTAATTATAAATACACATATGTATATATTATGTCTTGTGTTTATTGAATTATCCATGTAATCAAACCTAGGCATCTAGTTTAGTAGGAACATGCCTAAGGAAAAGAATAATAATTCAAAGATCTAAAAGCACAAATCATTTATTGATGACCATACTCTAATATATCTATGAGAATTATATTTAGCTTTAAGCTCGATGCATGTGCAATAGGAATTCACTTTTCCTTTGAATTGTAAATATCTAAGCTTTATGTATCTGTAATAGATATTTGGCTTGATTTGGTAAATAAATTATAAATATTTATATGCATCTTCTTTAAATAATAAATTTTTAAGTAAAATCCAAGAACTTAGAACCAAAGTATAGTTATTTAAGACCTTGAAAACCAAGACTAATAGTTTCTATGCAAAATTAACTTACTATAAACAATTTAATACATGGTTCATAGTATCTCGTTGAAAACAATATATTAGTAGTCATGATGAAATCCTTCTTACTCCAATCAATTTCTTAGGGAAAACTTCAATTTATTTTATAAAGTATGGTACACCAAGCATGATATGACCACTAGTAATAGTAAGAAGTAAGTTCGTTAGTAGTATGTCAAAATTAGGTGTTGAAAAATTGGATCCAACCACATTAAAATGACATTCCATACCCCAACTCATAAGGAATAGATGTATAGAGTGAATAGACCTAGAAATTTTTACCTTAGTAGAATGAGAATCAATAAGTAATATAAATTTTAAACCTCAAGAGGAATTCAATCATTAGTCCCAACCAATATATTAAATCTTTAAAAAAATTCAAAATTTGTGATAGAAATCCATAATATAAATTCATTTTCAATAGATATAGGAGACAATAAATTCAGCTAGGGGCTAAGAATATTCACTGAATCTAAGATAATTACATTGATATAGATGGACTAGACTTCTAGAAACCTTTCAATAAGTTAATAGTGTTTAAAGAATCTATCTCATCACATAATTTTTGGAGAAAATTAATATGGCTATAATAGGAGATGTATAGGTGACATTATCTTAAGAAAGAAATGTGTCTATTTCCATAATAGGAAGGGTGCCATTGAGGGAAACTGAACAATTTGAGAAGGAGTCACTCCCCTATAATATCAGGCATCATTTTACCCTTGGTCACCCATGTAAGAATTTTTCTTAGGGAAAAATAACCTAAGATCAAGAAGCTCAAGCACTAGCATAGAATAGACCAATAAAGTATGATTAGAATAACAATATGAAATTAAATTAATGTACATACACACTAGGAGTGCCTGTATATAAAGGCCTCTAGAATGCTTATAGAATGTCTAAGAGTTAGTGAAGAGATAAGTTCAACAACTAAGCATGTGTCCACTAGAAGTGAATTATCCTTCATTGTGCATGAATGTATGTGCATCAATGAGAGGATAAGTATTACAAGGTGCATCTCATATAGAAATGTTCTAGAAACCATGTGCTTAAATTAGATGCTAACTCATGTGTTTTAGACACCATGTGCATAAAAGAGTTGCTAACTCCTATGTTGTCAAAAAGATAACTCATATGAATACGCATACTTCTAGCTGTCTAATCTAATAAATAATAAAATAATGCATTAACCTAAGTAAACTTAAGTAAAGTGTAAATAGTAAATTCTTATTTACATGAACACCCCCGCTTAATTGCAACTTAGGGTAATGCACTTAAGCTCACAAAAGCTAGGATCAAAATGCATGATGGGTCCCAGCTACTAGGACATGTTCGGTACCCATGTACAAAATATAATCCAATCTCTTTGAAAATGGAGAAAGAGGGAAAACCTCATGGGAAAAACCCTCTCCCAAAAAGAGAGATGAAAAAAAAAGATGCATGGATGGATGGAGTAATCAAGACCCCCCATTATGACATACATCATGTATATGCAATAGAAAAGTATGAGAAGAACACAATCCCATAAGAGTAAAAGGTCCTCCCATAAGAGATAAGAAGAAGAAAAGAGGCAAGGTAGTCCCCCCCCCCCCACCCACCAAATGAAGAATGTTGATCTATGATAGCTGATCCAAGATAAATGTAGAAGTTGATCCATGACTGCTGAATAATGTTTCTCCCTTTAGGAAGAAACAATTTCATAGGTACATATGAGATGCTTCCCCAATGTGTAGAAAGAATCTTTAAGATGGATGGTGTCTCTAAAACTTGCTCAACTATCTCTATGTTGATACTGATGATCGCCCCTTCCAATACTACTAAAAGGACCAAGTTTAGATTTAGTAAGGATGGATATAGAACATATCCCAATGAACCAACTATCCCCTTGAATGATAAAGACACCTGCTACAACTTCTGTACTTAAGGATCCATAATAATATCAACTTGGTAAGACTTATCATGTAGAGAATGGACAAGAGGGTCAGAGTATTGCCTTGTAACAATTGAAGAAGATGTGTATCATCAATAATGTCTGCCAAATCTACTATGTAGGACTCAACAAAAAAACCTAAAATGTCTATCATGTAGTCATCCCCTGATACTAGAACTAGAAGACAAGGTTGACCCAATTGTACCAAATTACATGGACCTATCACTATAGAAATGTATGCATGTGGAATGTGCTGATGTTATGACCTCATTCTGTATCTATCAATAGGATCTCACATATCTAAATCTGTTGAATCACTATCACTATTGTCACTACCAGTTTCCACAATGTATGAAGTATGGAGAGCATTAGACAATAAGCTAGGTGAACTTTCCTTAAAGTGAACATTCCTCTCTATGAATATCTCATGAGTCTTAGGATCCATAAGTCTATATGCCTTATCACTGTTTTCATATCCAATGAAAGTACAAGGCCTCGGTGGAGGTGTCTTACATTCCCTTGAAGATAGGTTTTCCCATGCTGGACAACTAATAACTTTGAAGTATTTTACAACTTATTTTCTTCTACACCATGCCTCAAAAGGAGTCATTTCATCTAAGACATTATGAGGAGATCTATTAAGGATGTGATTGGTAATGCTAATAGCTTTGACTTCAAGTAATGGATCAAGAGACTTGGCTTGAATCATGCAACTTGCCATTGAATTAAGAGTTTGAATCCTCATTGCTGCAATGTTGTCTTGTGTGGACTAAATGCTACTGGATTCTAAATATCAATACTCTCAAGTTCACAAAAGTCTCTAGTTCTTGAGTTCACATATCTACTTTCATTGTCCATACACATATCCTTGATGGATTTACTTGATTTTTTCTCAACATGACTCTTGAAGGCTAGAAACTTATCAAACACTTCATTCATGTGATCAAGAAAGTAGACCCATGTATAGTTTCAAAAGTCATCAATGAAAGTGAGAATATAGCGACCCTTTCTAATTGATGTCACTGTAAAAGGACCTGCTAGAACAATGTGAACCAACTCAAGAACAACTAATGCTCTCTAAGACATCCCCTTGTAAAAATTCTCTTCTAGATGCAAATCCATTGAACAAGTTGAACATTCACCTATAGAAAAGTTGATTGTAGGTATAGCTTTGACAATATTTTTTGAGCTAAGTTGATGAAGATAGCAAAAGGAAAGATGTCCATACTACTCACGCCATAATTTTCTTTGTGATTGAGATTGTGTCAACAAGGCATGTGAAGGAAACTTAGGCATAAAGTGGGAGAAATAATAAAGGCTAATATCATGATTGAATTTACCTATTGCAACCAATTAATCATCCTTAATATTGTTCAACATTATTGAATTAGGAAGGAACTCAACTTTATTGTTGCCTCCATAGTGAGTGATTTGGTAAATTGAAAGGAGATTAGAGCTAAGGTTAGCAACATAGAGAACATCTTTGAGCTCTCCATTTTCCATCTCAACTTGTCCTTTTCCTTCAACTTCCACTTTTCTATCATTCCCTACAAAGATGTATAGTTCTTTAGATTGATTCAATGAAGAAAAGTGTCATTTTGAAGAACCCATATCATATGAGGCACTTGAGTCAAGAATTCATTCCCTTGAAGAGCTTGAACTTTCCATAAATGCTTTCCCTTTTTCTTTTGAAGTGGATGGATTTGAATCCTTGGAAAAATTTGGCACATTGATTTTTTTCTTCCTAAGTAAGTTTTCCAACTCATCTATTCTCTTAGTCTTGCAATGATTCTCATCATGATTTGGTTTCTCACAATATGCAAATAATAGGTTATCCTTCTTCTAGTTGTTTCCCTTCTTGTTGGAAGAACAATGTCCTTGTTGTGAAGAGGAAGATTGTTGTTTCTCTAATTGTGATTTTTGTTTCCACTACATTTTCTTTCTATTGGTAAAACTTATTCCACCTTGATTGGATTGGTTCTCATTACTAGCCACAAATTTTGTAGACTTGGATGACTTGAGAATTCCCATCTCTATCAACTTGGATTGTTCCAACATCAACCTTTTTGAAAATGCATCAAATAAAGGCTTAGTGAAGGAAATTTCCATGGTCAACTTATGAGTGTTGTAACTCAAAATAAAAGATGCATACTTTGAAGGTATCTTCTTCAAGATGTGATGAATCCATCTATCATCCTTCATGGGATTACCACAATCCTTAAGTAGTGTTCTTAATTCACTGGCTTTGTTGACATAGTCTTGAATTGTGTCAAAATTCTTAGGATCCAATAGAAGTAGGTCATCCTCAATTTGGAATCCCTTTTCCTCATCCACCTTACCATACAAACCTTTAACTTTTTCCCAAGCACCCTTGGCATCCTTAAAGCTGGAAATGTGGAAGACGAGATCTCTATGAACACAACTCCTAATAATTCCTAAAGCTTGATTATCTTTAACTTGTCAATCAACTAGTGTTGTAGCATCCATGGGTTTTACAATTGTACCATCAACATATAGATTTAAAGTTTTTTCCATTTGTCTACTCCATATAATATCTTTCCATGTAGTATAATTATGTGAAGTTAGAAGTGGAGTTTTAGGTGAGCCCATGATGCAAAGAATTAAAACAACATAAGAGAGAAAAAGAGACACAAGAACACAAGACACACCCCTGCATTCACTCAATCAAAGAGCACCCCCCCCCACCAAAATGATTCTTTCATAACTTTATATGTAGTGTGCTTACAATAGGCCACTTGTCAAAATGGACAAAAGTGGGCTTCTAATTTTGTTGTTTAAAACCTCCTTTTGGAGTTCAAATCTGGTACTTAGCAATGTAGCTTAGACGTACAACAATTTTGAAGTTTTATAAAGGAAATACAATTCAAAAAATGACCTATTTCTAAAAGTGATATTTCTATCCATGCAATTTTAAAAAGATAGAACCTCAAAATGTGTCCAGATGAGCTTGTACGGAGCATTTGAAGTTGCAAAAAGAAGGATTAGAAAGGTACAGCTACCAAAAACTAAAATTTCTAACAAATTCATGTCCCAAAATTTTTTTAAAATAGCACCACTACAAATTTAGGAAATAGATGGCCAAAATCAAAAAAATTGCTCCTGATTTAGAGTCCAGAGGAATGAGATATCACCTCTCAAAGTTGGACTATCAAATCAAAGCTACATATGGTGAGGGGTCAGATCAGAAAAACACAATGTTAAATTTGCAATCCAAATGACCATTGTGAAAGTGAAATCTAGCCTACTAATGATGGTCAAATGACCATCAAATTTAGGATAGTCAAATTCTTACATCAACAAAAGAATGCCCTCCTTGGATGATGTGGTAGGTTGTATTGTACAACAAATGATGTCAGCTATATGAACAAGTGATGTGGACTGTATGGAAATGCTATGTGGCAACTACATGGTAGAACCACTTATTCATTTATGTGTCAAGGTGATGTGTCTAAAAGCCTATGTGGTTGAGGTCTCTACTATGTTGTTTGGGTGGCATTGATGTGTCATTGGCACGTGTCTGGTAGATGATGTGTCATCATGGGTAGATTGACAGCTATCTTGGTGACGTTTCTAGCTCTATCAATGCTAATTATTTGAATGATTGTCCAAGTAGGTGTATTCAACGTTATCGAAGTGCCAGTCACTAGAGTTTTATCATCAACGTTAGGAGTTTTAACAAATTTAGTGGAAGTTTGATGGTGGCCAAGTATTCAAGAAATGAAAGGTGCAATTGGGGATTAAGTCACAAATGTACTTCTCTGGAGAATGGGGATGTGTATAAAACATCAAGACTATTTGATTTTAAATTGGCTTAAAGCCACCAATTATCATAAAGTGTCATCATCAGTTGGTATGTTTGTCAAGTGAGAATATATCTTTCAAAATTTGGTAAGATATTGCCGATAGAGTTTTGAGCTTATTGGAATGTATAGTATGTCTAATGGATTTGTGAGCCCATTTCAGTTTGTAAGCTTGCCATGTATGGTTAATTTACTGGATACAGAGGAATATTCCTCCATGATAGCTAGGATTTGACCACTTGGTTCTTGCAAAAAGGAAATTCTCTATAGGCCTGATATACTGATAAAAATTTTAAAAAAATACAAATCCAAAAAACCCAAAAATATTGCACAAAAAATATAGATCTAAAAATAAATTCCATAGATCTAAAAAATAATCATATGAAATACTGCAAATCAGGCCTTTGGGTGCTAGCTTGCAAAAAAAAAATCATAAATTTTGGCTATGGCCTAGGGTAGGCAAAATTATAGTCAAAATTCATCAAATTGATGCTCCAAATCTAATGGTGAAGTCATATTTGGCTCTAGACACTTCAAGTGACTATGATACTCTAGATCTAAATTGAGGTCCTCTAAGAGGTGAAGCAAAAAAATAGTCTCCAATGGCTATGTAAAGAGAAATTCCCTCCACTCTGATACCATGTAAGAATTTTCCTTAGGGAAAAATCACCCAAGATTAAGAAGCTCAAGCACTAGCATATAATGGACCAATAAAGTATGATTAGAATAAAAATATGAAATTGAATTGATGTACATACACACTAGGAGTTCCTATATATAAAGGCCTTTAGAATCCTTCTAGAATGTGTAGGTGTTCATGAAGAGATAAGCTCAACAAATAGAAGAGATAAGCTCAACAAATAGGCACACATCCACTAGAAGTAGATTATCCTCCATTGTACGTGAATGTATGTGCATCAATGATAGGACAAGTATTACGAGGTGTATATCATATAGAGATGTTGTAGACTCCATGTGCTTAAATTACATGCTAACTCTTGTGTTGTAGACACCATGTGAATAAAAGAGTTGCTAACTCATGTGTTGTCGACAAGACAACTCATATGAGTATGCATACTCCTAGATGTATAATCTAATAAATAAATAACTAATGCATTAACCTAAGTAAACTTAAGTAAAGTGTAAATAGTAAATACTTATTCATACCAACAACACTATCTATGTTAATTTTAAACCAAATCATAGGAATACATTTCAACATCACATTGTCTCTAAAAATTGTATAAATTATGGATAGGGGCAAAAAAATCACATTAAATATGCCAATTTATAGGTCCTATTTTGTCACATTTTAAAATGATAAATTTGGGGCTAGATTGACATTGGGAAGGGGTGCCAAGTATAGGAAATTCCTTTAGAACAAGGGACCAAGAGAGGTGAAGAGAGTGATCTCTAATGAAAAACATCCAGTACACCCAACCTTTAAAATAGTAATTTTTGAAAACTATAAATTCTAGATGACAAAAGAGTGCAAAACCTATGACATGTACTTTCTGCAAAAAATGTTGACAAAAAGCACTATTATGCTTATCCTCAAACAAGAAGAATATTTTTTGGTACAAGAAATATGCTTTTTGATAACTAAGGATTTTGAAAACTAGATTCTGGTTCTAGATTAGAGATCATCAAGGACAAACTGACAACATGCTATAACCTGACAGAATTTGAAATTGAAAATTCACCATTTGAGGACCAAATCCAAATTACCATATCCTATAGTTTTCCTCCAATTATTGTCAAGAGGTTGAAAAGATTATATCATGAATGATACAATTGGTTATAGTCCCAATGTTTGGACGTTCTTTAGATGTTAGTATTTTTGGGTGTGGGGGGAATTACTTTGATTGGGACCACCATCTTTGCATTCCATTTTTAAATATAATAAATTATTTCTTAGTTTTTCAAAAATATTTGAATTCCTTCCATAAATAAGTCATTTAATAAGATGTACATAAGTTATTGCATAATAAATCATATAATTTGACAAGATTGATAAATAATAATAAGTTGTATAAGTTATGGCATAAAGTTGTAAATAAATAAATAATTTATAAACATCCTATTAAAAATATTTTGTTAGATCATAACTCAAAATAAAAATGTCACCCTTAACTTTTAGTACCCAACAAATTTGATGCCCTTCACCTCTTTCTTAGCTCCATGACCTCTTAGTCTTGGGAGGGATGGAGCTGCCCTCCACCTCTATCCCCATTGAAACCAACCCTTGTTTGCCCAAATTTTTAGTTGGCCATGAAATCCTAGAATGGTTTTTTCCTTCTTTAGGAGGACACTACTTTTCAGATGGATCCTAGTGTCGTTCCTCATGACTATGATTATTTGGGTCCCAAACTATTAGGCAGTCCCATCATAATAGCAACCCCAAAGTAAAACTAGTTGGGTGATATTGTTAGATTCAAGACTCCTGTGGACTCTAGAGAAAAACCCACATTCTCCTTAGGAGCTGGCTAGACCTTAGATTTCTTTACCTAATTTTTTGGTGCATTCAATTTCTTCAAGGTTAATCATGTGCCTTTTTTGAAAGTTGGTCTCTTTTCAACCTATGATGAATATGGTTAGAAAATTGTCCTAAAAAAAGTAGAAACTAATGAGTTGTGTATACATCTATGTGATGTTTTGGGATCTCTTGTTGTTCAAGTTCACGAATGAAAATAACTAAGATTCAATAATGGCTTGATCCTTGAAATTTGGTAAACACCACTTAATGTTGGTGAAATGGAAATCAGGTTTTAACATAGAGAGTGACCTTCATAAGTCTACCCCAATCTGGATATGCTTGCTTGGGCTCCCCTTGGAATTTTTGGACAAGTGTTTTTTTAGAAGGATTGGTAGCTCCTTTGGGTAGTTCATAAAAATGGACTTGATGATGGGCTCAAAGATTAAACTAGGTTTTGGTAGGATCTATGTGAATGTGGGAATAAATAAACCCCCAGCAACCATAGTGGATCTGAAGTCCAAATGGGGAACCTAGTCATAGTTATTGGTTCATGGGAATGCTACTACTTTCTACTATAAATGCAATAGCCTCTACCATCTATTTGTGGAGTTCCTGAAGAGTGATAAACTCAAGAATAAGGTCTCATCTCAAGGTGTGGAGTTGGATAAAATGTTTAAAATAGTGGAAAGGGTTGTTGTACCCAAAACCTAGGAAAACATAGAACCAATTGGTTCTACCAAAACCTATGTGGGGGATGCTCAGGTGAATGGAACCCCTTACATTGATGAGAGCACTAGAACTCTTAAGAAAGAGAAGGTTGTAGTACAAGATGGGGGTGACTGATTTAATGGATGCTACTAGTCAAGAAGAGGTGAAGATTGTTGACATGAAAATCCTAGGAAACTTGCATCCAGTTCAAGGTTGGTTGAACAAAGAAATGGTTGAACAAGGGGTCATGAGATACTGCAACCCACCCGTCAACTTGGGGGCTGGATCACCACTCACAAATGGAACATTTGTGGCTTCCCTTCCAGATATTGTTGAAGTTTTTTCCCCTACTTTTAAGGGCCCAAGGCTTGATTTCCTTAGTAATGAAATTCAATGGATGGTTCCAAAGAGAAAGATAAGGGGAGGGAATAAGGAAGATATTGGATCGACTAAGATTATTAAGAGATTTCTAATCAAGAACATCTATCAAAAGGAAACATAATAGAATATTTCACAAGGGAAATAAAAAATCCTAAAGGAAATCCAAAACAATAAAAGATGAAGATAATATCCTACAATTTGAGAGGGTTGAATAGACCTAGGAAGTAGTATCAAATTGGATAGAACATAATTGAACTTAACACTAATATGATTATTTTGCAAGAAGTGAAAATGATTGAGAATTTTTTTTTAAGAAGTGTTAATTATATTTGGGTGGGTACTAAATATACCTATAGTAATGCTAATGGAGCTTTTGGTGGTATTGCTACAATGTAGAATACCAATAGTGCTATGGATGTGAATATCTTCGTCAGCACACATTTTTTTTACAAAGTTAATTTTACCACCCAAACTGACAATTGAATTATTTTAAATGTCTATGTACCAAGACTTGCAATGGTAGGTATTTTTTATAGAATAAGGCCACTACTATGGTTGTTTGCATGAGATAGGAATTGTTTTTTTTGTGTATGGGTGACTTTAACACCCCATTGCACCCTTTGGAGTAATTTGGGGATTGGTGGATTTTTTGGATATTATGCATGACTTGAAGGATTTTTTAAGAAGAAATAATTTGATAGATATTGATATCTAGGGTTCTTCCTCCACCTAGTCTAATATTAAACTGTAGAACAACTTGATTCAAGATAGGCTGGATAGGGCTCTAATCTCTTCTAGATGGGTTATTCTCTAGTAAACATCCCTAAAGGTGTATCTGAGTACAATTTAAAATTGTTTTATGGTACTGCTCTCTTGGACATAAAGTTTTTCTAGTCAAAAGGCCTTGTAGGTATGAGATCATGTGGCATTCACATAATGAATTTAGAGACTATATTTCACGGTGGTGGAAGGATCTAGTGGAAGGAGTGGCCATGTTCCATATTACTAGAAAACTTGATAGAATTAGAAGGAGGTGAGAGAATGGAGAAAATCCTCATTTGGGAATTTATCCAAAGAAAAGATGGTTATTGAAGAGAAGTTGGAAGCTCTTCAAAATTAACTTGCACAAAGAAATGCATAAATTGAATAGTAGGAGGAGGAGGAGAGAGAGTGTAGAAACAAATAGAAAACACTCCTAAATAGGGAGGAAGTCTTATAGAAATAGAGATATAGGGTGTCATGGTTGAAGGAGGGAGATAGAAACGTAACCATTTTCATAGATCAATCTCAAGAAAGAAAAAGAGAAACACTATCAACATATAATGGATGATAATGACCATGAGGTTATTGAAATGGAATAGATAGAAGATAAAGTGAATTCTTATTTCAAGGAAATGTATAATCGCCCAGTTGCCAAGGTTGATAGCAACTTAAAAAGTAATATCCTGAGGTTATTTCAAGCAATGATTAATGACCCGATGAATGAGAAAATGACATGCAAGGTCAAAGATGAGGAATTTAGAATGGTTGTTTTTAGTATGGATCAGTGTAAAGCCCTAGTCCCAATGGGTTCCTTCATGGTTTCTTCCATGAATTCTAGGAAATTATTAACTATGATGGCATCCATGTTGATCATGACTCTGTTAAGATGAGAAAGCTACTAAAGGAACTTAACTAGACCTTCATTTCTCTCATCCCTAAGGTATTGGACCCTTGGTGGCTAGAAGACTTTAGACCCATCCACCTTCATAACACAATTTATGAGATTCTTGCTAAGTTTATGGGGAATCGTATCAATCTCCTCCTGGAAAAATTCATTGGTCCTTATGAGAATGACTTTGTGCTTCGAAGCAAATTTTTGATGTGGTTATAACCACCTGAGATGTAATACACTCTGTGGAAAGGTCTAAGAACCTAGCTTTGACACTCAAATTGGATATTTCTGAAGCCAATGATAAGGTTAGGTGTGATTTCCTCTTTACTATTCTTACCCAACTTAGCTTTAATGAGTAGGCTAATAGTATTTTAAAAAATATTGTTACCTATATTATTTTCTCGATTCTCATTAATGGAGGCCCTTACAATTTATACTTTTACTCCTACTATCTTTGCCAAGGTGACCCCCTATCTTTCTACCTTTTTATTATTGTAGTAGAAGCTCTAAGTAGATTACTTTCTTTGGCTAACTCTGGTAGAATTAAGGGCATTAAACCTACCTCCTTGTGCTCCCCTCAAATAATCCAATAGTTTTTGGATGATACTTTCTTATTTAGCATCTTTTCCATCCATGAAGCTAGAGAATTGAAAAAAACCCTAAATCGGTATGCATTGGTCTATGTCAATACCTAAATTACCAGAAAAGAAAAATCTTTATCTTTAACACTATTGCTAGTTTTAGATAAAAAGTGATAGGTATTCTTAGTTTCCAGGATGCACCACTCCTTGATACTTATCTTGGTCTACTACTTACAATAAAGAAAGTTCTTAAATGGTTTTGGAATGGTTTGGTTGAACTCTTCCAGAAAACACTAGTGGGCTAGAAAGGAAAAATCTTAAGTAATGTCAAGAAACTCCAGCTTCTATCTCACTATTGGAAATCCTGGGCAGATTCTGAGATATTAAGAGAATCCAAAAAAAATTCTTATGGTTTGATAGTGAAGAGGACTCTAGAATGAATTTGGTTACTTGAAAGAAAGTCTTTCAACTGAAAGCTCTTGGAGGTATGGATTTAAGAGGTATAGGATGCTTAATTAAGGCCCTATTATCTAAAATTGGCTAGAATTTCTTTTAACTCCCAGGATGGTGTAACATTATAATAGATAAATATCTAAGAAGATTCTACCACACCAATTTTTTTGGGCACATGATCTTCCCAAAAGCTCCAAGATCTAAAAGAATGTGGTTAACACTAGGAAGATCCTAAAAATAGGGTGTCACTAGATTATGCTCTATTGACTTCTATAAATATTAATGGATTTATGATAACCCCCTCATGCATACTAAGTTCTTACATCTATGTCGGATGTGTACTAGATTGTATGGCCCTCAAACTCAAAACTTTATCACCGATGATAGACAATGGATTACGTTGGAGAACCTTAAGCCAATAGAGATTGAGCTTTCTCAAAAGCTATAGGACCTTCTCCATACCTATAGGATCCTCCTCACCCCTATTGGGGAGTCCTTAGTGTGGAAACTCACACCCTTGGAAGAGTTCACAATTAATTCTTCTTCTCTCTATTATATGCAGGGGGGTTAGGCTAATTGGAGAAAAGCCTGGCACCCTTGGATCTTGCCAAAGATAAACTTCTTTTGGTAGACAAATTTTCATGGGTCAATCCTAACTATTAATAAACTCTAACATAGAGGGTATTGACTCACTAAATACTTCATTTTATATTTCCAAGATCCATAACATATTCCACACCATCTCCATTTCCCTTTTTCAACTAATGTTTAGAGGGAAGTCATTTCCTTATGTGAGGTCCAATGATGTATGGAGAGTAAACTGAAGCAATTTTTTCATCAGGAAGGTCTAGCTTCTCACCAATACCTTAGAAAATTATGGTCAATAATTCCCCCATATGTAACTTGGAAAATCTAGAAGGAGACGAACAATAGGATTTTGAAGGAGCAAGCCCCAACTAGTTGGAGGATGGCCCAAAATTTTTTTAGGCTCCTAGAACAATGCAGTTGGATCTAGCATTGGCAGTCCCCCAATTCCTAAACCCCCTAGGTGGACTAGATATGAAATGGGAATTAACTTGGAATGTTGATTAAATTGTGGCACAATTTGACAATTCAAAAGTCTTGGCTAGAAAGAAGATGTAACACCCCACTAGGGAACCTAAACAAAATTAACCAAAAGTTTGACTAACTTTTCCCAAAAAAAAATTGAAAGATAATAAACAACAATAGATATAAAATAGTCAAAGCAATAACATAGACATAAACACATACCATAAAGTATATTACAATTCTTAAGGGTCTCAAGACATTGAATCACATTTAAGTTAAATTAATACTAAAACCAATATATACCACATCCACCTTAAAAATAACTACAAGCATAAATACATTTAAATAATATACAATTATCTCAAATGCAACTTGGAAATAATCAAAATGCACAATCATCCACTATACGGGTCACAGAGTATGAAAGGCTAAAATAATATACATCATAAAATAGATTACATCATCTCTTAAGATCCATGAAATAAACTACAATAAAATAGCTATAACTATCCAGCATAGTAAACAAGAATAGAATGAAAGGAAATATAGAATAGGAAACTCTAGCCACATCATTTAATTATCAAATCTTAATGGTAAAAGTAAAAAGCACTATGACCCAACCTCATGGAACCTGAATGGTCCACTCCCACCATGTTGAGAAGATAGTCTCAATTTCTACATAGGATAATAATACAAAAAGTCAAAACTAACATCTAGGTCAATGGAAAACTAAAAGCAATCTAACTCAAGGTACCAAGACACAGATGACATCTAAACCCAGAGGCAACAATGACATGTAGGAAATCTACTATGTAAGTGGGAAAGTGTTAATGCATCAGCCAACTCTAAGGTTACCCAGGGAAACCTGACTAGACTTTGGCCCCCTAGTGACTCTATGTGGCACTAGTATCCTTTCATACTGACAAGCATACTGACAAAGAAAGGTCACAACCAAGCACCATCTCTACTCCCATCCTAGCATGTACTAGCACTTGAGGCATACGTGGAGAAAAATAATGACTCTTATTAATTAATTTTACTCTCATTTAATGAAATATTATGACTTATTAAAATAACCTACAATGGGCTACCCATGTACCCTCTTTAAGGCTCCAGCCTCCATTGCAAGCCACTTCCCAATATCACATATAGATAACCTACCCTAAGCTCTATAAAAGAAAAAGGTCTCATATCACCAAAAACTACAAATTAGTTATTAAACAAACAACTAGAAAATAAGTTAAAATATCACTAATCAAAAATCACATATTTCACAATACAATCATTTTATCAAGACTAACCCAACGTCAAGTACACAAATACAAAACTATAAAATGACCTAAAAAACATAACTCATAATCACCTTTGTCCTATACAAGGAAATAGGAAGCAATCCAAAGATAATTGAATCAAGACTCAAAGGTTATATTAGAAAAGTCACACCATTAACCACAGTTCTACACAAGAGAAACTAAAAGCAATAACCACCAATAGTTCAAACTTATCATAGAAACATGTGACACATCAGCAGTGTTGGGTATAAAATATCATATACAAAACATCATGATGACATCATAGAACAAACCCCACAAGCCTCTTGTAAATAATCCTAATTTGGTCAAAGAACTAAGTCAACCCCAAACCCAACATACAAGAAAACATGCAACTAGCAATGTAGTTTCATAGTTCCGTTTGGTTTTTAAAACACACTATCGATTTAATAGTAAGGATCAATTTTTCATTTCTAAGTTTTCAATTTTATAAAGTTTATAAATTTCCCCTATACTTGAACCTATTTTCACTTTTAAATTTGAACATATAATCGATACTAACTTAGAGAATCAATGCCTTTATTAAAACTCTAAAACAAATTAAATAACAATTATTAAAATTATTAAATAATTACTATCAATTTATTAAGAAAACAAATTATTAATGCCCCTAATCATTACTTAAAATATAATAATAAATTATTTAAAATTATTAAATAACATCTAATATTAATTTAATTAATTAAAAATAATTAGATATATATTAATTTAATTAATTGACTATATTTAATAAGATTTATTAAATATAATTTACAAAATAAATAAATTAAATTAATTAATAAAAACTATATTTAATAAATTAAATTAAATTTCAATTTAGAAAAAAAACATAAAAAATATTACAAAGCACATTTGAAGGCCAGTTGGCCTACTATTTTGTGGTGGTTATCATAGTGGACCTGGTGCAATTACAACAAAGATAGGACAATACCTGTTGCTATCACAGCAAGTGTGTTGCATATGCAACAAAATGGTCACACGAGAAGGGGAGGAGGCAAGGAGGGGAGGTGGGTTGTGGTGGCCTACCTCCTACTCACAATTTTTCATTTTATTTTTTCTATTTTCAATTAAAACAATTCCCCCCATTCCATTTCATTTTTAATTCATTTTTCTTTGATAAAATTATCACAGTAAAAGTTTTATTGGGGTAATTTTATTAACACATTTTTTTAAAAAAGGATTTCACCAAAAATCTAATAGAAGAAAAATGCATAATTTAAATGTATCTATGTAAAACAATCAAAATTTCATTTTTAAAACCTACTCATCAAAATACAAATTCTCAAAAATCTTTCATACAAGGTTTGCTACTTCAAAAATCATATACAAATAATCTCAACCATGAAGAATGATAAATTTACAATAAAAGTTTCAATACAATTTAAAACTCTAAAAATAGATTTATCCAGACATGAAGAAGACATGAATTTGAAGAATGGAAAACTATTGCACAAATAAACCACAAGATTTTACCTAAATCTAATGATAATACGATAACACATGGAGAATGCAAGTATTTCCCTTTTCTTTTTGAAACCCCATTTCTCCAAAAATTGGTCATCGAAAACCCGATTATCAACAAATGAACTCTAAATTGCTAATAATAAGTTTTTTCCAATTTAGGGCTTTGATTGTGAAATAAGGCAAAAATCCATTTATGTTTATTACTCAATTATATTTAAATATCAATGCACAACCTTTTAGCCATTTAATTAAAATATCTTTGTTAAATAATTTTCTTTCTCTCTTTAATTAATTCTTGAGACATTGTTTGAAAAAAATATTTATTAACTTAAGTAAGAATATTATTTAGCATTAATTTAAAAATTATTTCATAAATATATAATTATTAAATTAAATTAATATTATTACACCTAAAGCTAGACTTTAATAAAATCTTTAAATTCTATTCTTTTATTTAATTAATTCACAATTGATTAAATATAATTAAATATTGAACTTCCTCCAAAGAATTTCCATTAAATTAAATCATTAATTATTCTTTTCAATCAATTTAATTATCACAATAAATCATCATAGATCCATGAGACTAAATATGAAAACCCATAATAAAGTATAGAAAACTAGATAAAACTAAAGGGTTAAAGTCACAAATTTACGTCACCTGATGAATTTGGAAGGTAAACAACTCATGAAGGAATTAGACTTTAGAGTTATCTACCCTCTCTTAACATTGAGATATTGAGATAAGGTATGCTCATGCTGGCAATTCAGGAAAGTTGATACCTAGTACCTATAATCAGCATAAAATCTACACATGTACATAGAGACATATTTTAATATAAGTAGGCAATGGCAGGAAGTGGTGCATCATGTAGAGCCTAACTAGCAGGTGACTACAACTCCCTCTCTCAACCACACTACAAATATCATGCATAAAGTAAGCATATAGGTACACCACACACATGCAAGTATGAGATCAATAACCATAGAAAACACATAGCAAGGATCCATCTAATTATCAACATGAAATAACTAGAATCACTGTATACAATAATCATTGAACCATAAAAATGCATACATGAAATAACTAGTACCAAAGTAATCTCAACATATATTGAACTCAGTATGAGGTAATATCCAATAATCTACAAATCAAATACAAATAATCATCAAACATAATCATAAAGCTAGCCTAAAAGAGTTCAACAATAAAATAGAAAAGTCAATTAGGGGTAGGCACTATACCCACTCCCCCTAGACTTAGGCTAACTCCTAGAAGCTTTCTAGAAAGAAGGAACTAAAGAACTCAGTATGCGGGTCCCATTAGACCCCTTCCTCCTATAGGAGCATAAGACTCCACGAAGAACACTCCTTGTGATCTACCCCAAACTCTAACCATAGGTTCTGAAGTTGCAAGTCTGATTTGAGAACTATGATTTCCATTGGGGATAATGAGATGACTTGTGTCCATGTTGTCTACATGAAAAACATTGACAATCAAAACCCCTCTTAACTCTAGGTGCGTGGGACTATTGAAAACAAATCACACTAGAAAAAGACTAAGTACTTTATGATAGTTGGTCATATCGGTTGTGCTTATTACATCAAGAATTCCTAGAATGTAGATCACCATCACCAATCTACACTAATGGATGTGATCCATGTTAATGTTGTTGTTGATTGCCTCCTATAGGAGCAAGCTTCCTATTTTGACCAAATCCCTAGTTACCTTTGGAACCTGATGTTGTAGGTGCTCCCACAAAACCAATGTGTCCTAAGGTAACACTCTACTCTACTAGGATAGCTTGATCTACCTCATCCTTGATGGTTTTAGGTTTGAAAACTTTTACACCCCCAATAAGATAGTTGTTCAGACCTCAAATTAAGTGTTGAACCATCAATGGTGAACTATTACTAGCTCTATCATAAGACATGAGCTCATAGAATTTCTACTCATACTTTTTTATTGTCAAAGTAAATTAACTTAGTTTGTGAAATTCATTAGCCCTCTGCTAGTGTTATTCCTCTAGTAGGAAGTGTGCACTTCCATGAAATGGTTTTCATGTTGATACCAAACTTCTTTTCTTTGACGTTCCACGAAGTGGCCTCAAAGAGTTCCACATGGGTAATGGAAAACCTTTCTTTAACATTAGAGTCAAAGTACTATATAAAAAAACATCTATCTAGAGCAATACGCCATTGCTTGACCACATAACCTAAACCTATCCCATTAAAAGCTTTATTCTTGGACCTTTGAAAGTCCTTCATCTAAGCAACTACAACTGACATTTGTCTAACAATGTGAAGGTCCTTTTGAGGACTCCTTTACATATGCCTCTCCTCATTCCCTACATGGTGTGACTCCTAATGATTAGCACCCTGAGGAAATTGAGGTAAGTGATCCATGATGGTCCTCATCATTTCTTGCAAGTCAACTTCTCTAAATCTTCCTGATTCTCCCTATTATGTTCTTCCCTATTTTCCTCTTGAACAAGACTATCTAGAGCATGCTCATGTACACTAATATCCATGGATCACCCTCGGCCTCTACTATGGCCTCTAACTATAGATCTCATCCTAGATACCATCCTACAATAATATCAAAGATAATGAGATGCTATAATAACCATAAAAACATACTATTGTAAAGCATATAGATAAGAAACATGTTTTCAATACAACACACAATCAATTTCAGTTTTTCCTAGTTCTACATCTCAAGAAATTGATTCTAATGTTTTCAAGTGTTCAAGTTGCAAAAGATACATAACACTAGTTAAGTTTCATTTCTGTTTAACTAGTTCAAGTGTTCATGTTTGTAATAGATACATATAATGGTTCAAGTTTTGATTCAGTTTAAATAGTTTGAGTGTTCAAGTTTGCAATAGATACATATAATAGATTAATTTTTGTTTCAGTTTAACTAGTTATCAACTAGTGACATTCTAATATACCCAGAGCTCCAAATGTAGAGACTTGGGCTCTAATAACAAATATAATGCCCCACAAGCGAACCCAAAAGAAATTAACCTAAACTTTCACTAAGTTTTCCACACATTTTCTTTTAACATAATAAACAAAAATAGATATAAAATAGACAAAGCAAACGCTTACAAATAAACACATACCATAAACTAGATTACAACTCTTAAGGGTCCCATGAGGTTGAATCACATTTAAGTTTAATTAATATTAAAACCAATATATAACACATCCACATTAAAGAATAATTATGAACATCAATCCATTTAAATAATATTCAATTAGTTTAAAATGCCACTTCGCAATAACTAGAATGCACAATCATCCATTCTACAGGCCACAGGGTATGAAAGATTGAAACAATATACATCATAAAATAGATTGCATCATCTCTTAAGATCAATGAAACAAAATAAAATACAATATGTATAAGCATCCATCATAGTACATAAGAACAAAATGAAAAGAAAGGAAAAATAGGAAACTCTAGCCATGTCATCAAACTATCAAATCTCAATGGTAAAATTAAAATGCACTACCACCCAACCTTGTGGAACCTAAATGGTCCACTCCCACTGCATTGAGGAGAGAGTCTCAAGGCCCAAATATGATATCAATCCCAAAAATCAAAAGAAACATCTAGATCAAGGAAGACCTAAAAGTAATCTAGCTCAATGTACCAAGACATAGATGGCATCTAAACCTAGAAGCAAGAATGACATGTAGGAAATCTACTATGTAAGTGGGAAGGTGTCATCACATGAGCCAACTCTAAGGTTACCTAGGCAATCTGACTAGACTTTGGCCCCCTAGTGACTCTATGCGGGACTATTATCCTTTCATACTAACAAGGCATACAAATAAAGCAAGGTCACAACCCAGGACTCTTTCTACTCCCATCCTAGCCGATACTAGTAATCGAGGCATGGGCAAGGAAAAAAATTGACTCTTATTAATTTCTTTTACTCTCATATAATGAAATGTTATCAGTTATTAAAATAATTTGCAATGGGTTACCCACATAGCCTCTTTAGGGCTCTGGTCACCATTGCAAGCCAATTCTCAAAATCACATATAGATAACCTATCCTAAGCTCAGTAAAAAAAAGGGGTCTCATATGACCATAAATCATACATCAGTTTGCAAACAAGTAATAGGAAAATACTAAAATATCATTGACCAAAAATCATATATTTCACTAATACAATCATCCTAAAATGACTGGTCCATAATTAAGTACACATATACAAAACTATGACATCACCTAAAAACTATAACTCATAATCACTTTAGTCCTATACAAGAAACTAGGAAGCAATCCAAATATAATCTATTGAAGACACAAAGATTATATTAGAAAAGTCACACCATTCGCCTCAATTCTACACAAGAGAAACTATAGGTAATAACCACCAACAAGTCAAACTTATCATAGAGACATGTGACACATCACGAAGGTTGGATATAAAATAATGTATACAAAACAACATCATGACATCACAAAAAAAAACCCCCCAAGCCTCGGGTAAACAATCTTGATCTGGTCAAATAACTAAGTCAGCCCCAAACACAACACACAGGAGAACATATAACTAGCAATGTAGTTTCATAATTCTATTTGATTTTGAAAACACATAGTTGATTTAATAGTGGCTTGAGTTTTCATTTCAATTTTTTTGATTTTATTAAGTTTATAAATTTCCCCTTTAATTGAACACATTTTGACTTTTAAATTTGAACACACAATCAACACTAACTCATAGAATTGATGCCTTTAATAAAACTCTGAAACAAATTAAAAAATTATTATCAAATTATTAACAAAAAAATTTATTAATACCCATTATCATTAATTAAAATAATATAAAGGATTATTTAAAATTATTAAATAACATCTAATATTAATTTAAGGGTAAAAGCACAAACATGTGTCACCTGTTATAAAGAAAATGGATATCAGAATGCAACTGTTCAACTTTAATGACATAAAAAATGTTATTTTTGTTTACATTTTGAAGGTTATGTAAACTAATGAAATTTGTAGAATTAGATAATTTTTTTGGGCAAGACTTTATTCAATTTTTAAACTTTTGAAGTTTGTTTTTTAACTATAAAAAATATAGGGTGTAGTTCTTGTCAAACAAGTATATGCAAATAATCCTTTTTTGGCCCTAATTTGAAAATATTTTATAGATGACATGTATAGCTAGGGAACAAAAAAACAAATAATTATTTTTGAATCTACATTTTTTTTGTAATAAGTAATCAAGGTTGACCTTTTCAAAATCCAACAGTTTTTTCCTCCTATCAAAACTTCCTTATCAAATCTACACCTTTTGAAAAAAAAAAATACACAGTCCTAAGAAAGACTCTCTCCTCTAGAGATAAATATAATTTTTTTTAGGTCTTTGATATGATTTACTATTTGGTTTAACCTTTTTTGAGGGAGCATATTCTAATGTGTTAAAATATCAACTTATGATATTTGGAAATTATAACATGTTATATCTAATCAAAACACTCTGAGATGTATATAATGATGATATTGAATCTAAGATCTATAAAAGGCTATTTTTAGTTTTTTGAAAAAAAATGAGTTTTGATAGAGAAATGAGATTTGACGAAAATAGGTTCTGGTACCCTTAAAGGTGGCAAATCTATGCTTTTACCCTTAATTAATTAAATATAATTAAATATTTACTAATTAAACTAATTTAAAAAAACTACATTTAATAACATTTATTAAATATAAATTACAAAACATAAAATTAAAATACTAAAAAGAGTATTTTGAGGCCTGTCAGCTTGCTATTTATGATGGCTATGGCAACATGCCTAATGCGACTGTAGTAGAGTATTGTTACATCAGCAGTAGTACCTATTCCTATCATAGCAAGTCTATTGAGTATGAACAAAACTGTCACATGGGAAGAAGGGGAGGAGGTAAGGAGGGGAGATGGGGTGTGGTGGCCCAAATACTACTCTTAATTTTTTTAAAAAAAATTTTATTTGCAATTATAACAATACAGCCCCACCATATATTTCAATTTTAATTTATTTTTCTTTGATAAAATTATCATAATAAAAGTTTTACTATGGTAATTTTATTAACATAAATATTCTTTTTTTAAAGGATTTCCCCAAAAATATGATAGTAGAGAAAACACGTAATTTAAACGTATCTATATAAAACAGTTAAAATTTCATTTTCAAGCCCTACTCACATCAAAATACACATTCTCAAAATTCTTTCCAAACAAGGTTTGCTAATTCAAAAATCAATATAGATAATCTCAACCATGAAGAATGATAAATTTACAATGAGGATTTTAGTCGACTTAAAAAATCTAAAAACAAAATTATCGAGACATGAAGAAGACAGTGAATTTAAGAATTGAAAACTATTCTACAAATAACTCACAAGATTGTACGTGAATATGATTCTAATACAACAATGCATGAAGCACGTAAGTATTTCCATTTCCTTATGAAACTCTTCTTCTCAAAAATTTTCTTCCTCCATAGCTCAGTTATTGAGAAATTAACTCGAAATTACTAATAAAGATTTTTTTCCTCCAATTTAGGGTTTTGATTGTGCAATCACATGAAAATCCCTTTACCTTTATCATCGAATTATATTTTAATATCCATGCACAATGTTTTAGCCATTTAATTAAATATCTTTATTAAATAATATTCTTTCTCTCTTTAATTAATTCTTGAGACTTTTTTTGATAAAAATATTTATTAAGTAATACTAATATTTAGCATTTATTTAAAAATGATTTCATAAATATATTATTATGCCAAAAATTGGACTTTAACTAATTCTTTAAATTGTATTCTTTTATTTAATTAATTTTAGAATTAATTAAATATCAAATTTCCTTCATAAAATTTCTATTAAATTAAATCATTAATCATTCTTTTAAATCGATTTAATTATAACAAAAAATCATCATAGATCCATGGGACTAAATATGTAAACCCATAATAAAGTATAGAAAACTAGATCAAACTCAAGGGTTAAAATCACAAATTTACATCACTTGGTGAATTTAGAAGGTAAACAACTTAGGTCCTTGTCCTACTTTGTAAGATAATTAACTTAAGGATATGAATCAAACTCAAGAGTTATCTACCCTCTCTTACCATTGAGAAATTGAGATAAGGTATGCTCATCCTGGTAATTTAGGAAAGTTGATACCCTATACCTACAATCTACATAAAATCTACAGATGTACATACACATATATTCTAATATAAATAGGCAATGGCAGGAAGTGGTGCATCATGTTGATCCCAACAAGCAAGTGACTACAACTCCCTCCCTCAACCATATTGCAAACATCATTCATAAAGTAAACATATAGGTACACCATATACATGCAAGTATGGGGTAAGTATCCATAGAGAACATGTACCAATAATCCATCTAACTATCAACATGAAATAACTAGTACCAAAGTAATCTTGACATATATTTAAATCAGTATGATATAATATCCAACAATTTGGAAATCAAATATCACTAATCATCAAACATAATCATAAAGTTGGCCTAAACAAGTTTAGCAATAAAACATAAAAGTCAACTAGGGTTAGGTGCTACATCGATGGTGTGGCACCCACCCCTTGAGTCTTGGTTCAAACTAAATTTTTATAGCTTTTTCGTGATGGGTAGCACTGCAATGGGAGGTGTCCTTCATAATAGTATGGAAAACATGGTGGTTTCCTACATTGGAAACTACAGAGGAGGCTTTAACAATGATTGACAAGCACTCATGGTCTTGTTGGGGTTGACAATTGTGAGTGCTTGAGGAATCAATAAGCTTTGCATTGAGGGGGACTCTATACTTATTAAGCTTGCTAAGGGTGAGGGCTAGTGCAACTAATCGATTAAAGTCATAATCGATGAAATCTAAAGGTTGATGGAAGATTACCATGAGATCCACATGATTCACATATATTGAGAAGGGAATGGCATGGCAGATGAACTAGCCAAATTTGACCATGGTTTCATGAGACTAGTTGAATAGGAGGATGTTAGATTATTGCCATCAACAATGCAAGTTGTGATGGAAAAGGAGCATACTTTCAATAATTCCATATGAATAATCAAAATAGGTAGTAGACCATCTTTTTTTTTCCTGGGTGTGAGGAAAAGGCACTCCATAAAGCGATTGTTTGGAATGCTTGTATGATGATACACATTAATGTTTTGACTACTACGAGTATTAATTATTTCTAGAAAAGGACACAGATGATGTATTTAGTGAGATATAGAGAGTGACCTACTAATGATCAAAGTGAAAAGTTATTGATTCCTTGCAAAAACTATAGTTGGCGAGGGTCATTTACAAATGGAAAGAAATCACTCACACATGTCACAAAGTGTGCTTTCTTTTTTGGGAAACCTTGTAGAATAATTATGGTTATGCACTGCCTTTTGATTTTAATCATTGAGTTTTATATTTTATATTTGGTAACTCCCAAACTTGCAACAAGGCTATGTTATCTAAAGAACTGGTGGTCAAGCTTGGAGAAAGCATGGGCACTAGTGATCTACCTAAACTAATGGGTGTGGAGGAATGTATCCATAATAGTGAGACAACAATAGTTTACTTGTAGGAGGGCAACCTCTTACCATTTATGAAGGATATGGTGAAGCATGATGTGAATGCCTCAATGGAGTTCTTCTAGACTTGGAAGGATACAAAGTTGACTACCAATGGAATGGGATTTGAAATCTTGGTGGAAACCATTGCAAGGGTTGGAGAATTTTCTATAGAAGGAAAAAGCTGATAGAGGTAGGCCAAGATTAATGAGGAGGCCAATTTGTATAAAATTTTAAAACTAAAGGAAGAATAAATGTGAATGCATGAAGGGTTTTCTCAAGAAGCCCTTCCTAAGCCTTGGGATGCCATCTACTATGCAATTATGTAGCATATCACTCCAGATGACCATTTTTTAGGTAATCTATTATTAAAACTTCCCTATTTTGAACCACTTTAGGAATCTTGATCACATTTCCTTCTTGTTTTTGTTATTGCATTCACTAGACAATTGTATTTGTAAAGCTAGGAGGGAACATTAGAAGGGTAAAAATTTCTACCTTATCCATTAGGGGCTTATGAAAAAACTATTTATCCAACATCTAGCCCAAAACCCATTGATCTTTGTTAACCTTCTAGCCTCTATCACACCCCAAGTCTCCTTGCACCCTGGCCCTAGACTTAGGCACAAGAAATTCAATAAAACCCTTAGCCGAGTGGTCAAAACTGACCTTGAGGTTAAAATTAGCCTCATAGAGTTAGATTCAAATACTTGAAAGGGTAAATATAGTGCTAGGACAACCAATAAATGTCTCTAGTTAGATAAATTTATGTCCCCCCCCAATCATGATTCCACCTCTAAGTCTTATGAAAGTGATGTCAAACCTACAAGAAATAAGAAACTACCTCAGGACACCAAGCCTAGACCCATCCCTTTGAGCCTTTCCCATATCTCTGACACTCTAGAGGCTACCCTAGCTAGAGGCAAGGGAGAAGATATCACATCCCCAAGGAAGGAAAGCACCAAATATGTTGGGAAGAATGGTAAGCATAGTCATGGTAAGGCAAGACTGGGAAGGCTTGACCAATCTATGAGGGACTTTGCTAACAATCAAATTGGTATGTATGAGATATTTGAAGCATTGGTTGAGTTATACACCAAGGTCATACACTCTATGGCCATAATTCTCTACTTCTTGCAAGTGATTAAAGAGGAGAAGGACTTGGGAAAAGCTAAGAAGACAACCTGATCCATCTATGGGATTTTTGGCGAAGGACTGACTGAGGACCATCTTGGACAAACTAGTTAAGGTGGAGGGGGAGGATGTGGATAAGGGCATGCCTAAGGAAGAGAAGGAGGAAAAGCATGGGTAGGAAGAGGGAAGATAGCCTTGGTTCTAGTTTTTTCTTGTGTTTTTTTTTCATGATCGTAACTATGAGTTTGCTACTCCATAGGTTCTTATTGTTTATGCTTTGGATGATTAAAGGGACAAATAGCCATGATTTGTTTTGGTGGTGTTGGTCTATTTTACAGCCTTTTTTGCATATTAGTCTAAGGACTGATAGTACTATTAATTATGCTATGCTTATGTCTATTTTTTTGAAGTTTAAAGTTGGCTTAAAATAGATGATTGAGAGGTAACCTCCAACTAATTCTTTAGCTACTATCCCCTCGAACACCCCCCACCCGCACCCCACCACAACCCCCCCCCCCCCCCCCCCCCCCCCCCCCCCCCCCACCTTTTTGGCTACTATCTAATAGTTCAAAAACTCATAAAATATAAAAATAAAAAGGTGGAGTAAATACATTTATAAACTTTGAATTTTAACAAAGAACAATATCATACAACAAAAAATGACCATATATGAGTTCTAATACAGATGTAAAAGTAATTTAAAACCTAAAAATATTAAGAAATGTGAGAAAGGGAGCTAGTCAATATTATTATAATGTCTATTTGAAAAAATAATGCAAATATTAAATTATTGAATAATTATAGCATAAATTAAGATTGTATTAATTAATGCATATAATAAAAAGTATGTAGTGTATAATACAAGTGCATATGCATTTTATGAATGAATATATGTTAATCAAGCTAACCTATTTACCTTTACCATAATTAAAGTTAACTTAGGAATCTTATATTCTTGCTATCTTTTGCTACAATTTTTATGTTGGCAAGCATGTCAACCAAGTAATTTGATAAATGTTCTTTGACAAATACTGATATCTTATAACTTTTGAGCTTAATAAATAATATCAAGATATATAAGTTCTTTACAAACTGATAAATAAATAAATTTAACTTTAAAAAAAGTTATAAAGAAAATTCTAATATGTGTTGAATCATAACTCGTAAAATATATTTAGATTTTTTAATGTTTTGTAGACACAATAGAAAAGAAATAATTTATTATGCATTAAAACTATACAATATTAATAGAATAGGGATAATGATATACTATTTTGTTTCAAGTAGTTTAATTCATGGTGTGATCTTGACTAAAGATAACATGGTTTCTAAGGTACTGAGGATATTACAAGAACACTACTAAAAGATAACATCGAGACAAAGAACAACCATTGAATAACAATTGAAAAGAAGAAACCAATTTTTTAAGAAGAACTAAAGTCTTTTATTAACTACTAAAGGACAAACCAAAGATATGGAAAGTAAACCACCCTTGGAGCCTTTAGACTACTGCATACTTTATATGTAACATGTTGTAATACATTACAACATTTCACATCTTAATAAGATGGGTAATTATTTACTAAATATATGATTTTATATGATTTGAAGGAAAATGGACTATATTATTTATACTAGCTATATTTTTTTGGATGATGGTGCTAACCTCCAACTTGGAAAGCCAAATAGATGTTTTTTTCTAGGAATTGTTGTTCCATATGTTTCATTCATATCTATATCACATTCACTTCTCCAATCAAAGTAGTGAAAGATATGTCCTAGTGCAACATGAACAACTGCAGTTCCTATGGAAGACCCAGGACAACCTCTCCTTCCCGCACCAAAAGGAATCATGCTTAATTCTAAATCATTGATTTTGTTGAGACCTTTATCCATAAATCTCTCAGGTCTAAATTCCAAAGGTTCTTCCCATACTTTTGGATCTCTTCCTATGGCCCAAGCATTCATTATAAGCCTTGTTTTTGCTGGTATGTAGTAGTCACGATCAGGTCCATTCACAGTACAAGCTTCTGTAGATTCACGTGGCACAATCAAGGGAGCTGGTGGGTATAATCTTAATGTTTCTTTCACAACACAATGCAAGTATTCCATTCTTGAAATATGAGAATATGTCAGTTTCTCATCATCCTTTACAATAGAATTAATTTCTTCTTGTAATTTCTTCATCATAATTGGATTTCTCAATAATTCACTCATTGCCCATTCAAGTACAGTTGTCGATGTATCTATTGCACCAACAAACATTACCTACAAAATGCATCATATAAACGAAAGCATATATTAAAACATATGTGGCACAATAACTAAAATAAATTAGGTCACAAAAGTTTTAAAATATTTGAAATAATCAATAGATGTTTCTCTTTCTAATGATTGACGGCAAAGTATGACCTCAGACATTCTAAAGATTTGTTGAAGAATAAATTTAAACTATATATATCAATAAATATATTCAAAAGTATGCAATACAAAATATGTATATGCATTTCCCAATTCAATCATCTAGTTCAAATATTCTAACACAACCACCCTCGAACATCACATGTTAAGGAAGAAATTAAGCTTAGAAAATTAAATCTACTTTACCTATTTAACACTTTGAACCTAGAAATTTAGTCCTAATGTCCACGCTGACCTATTTAACTTTGGCAAAACTGAAAAGTTTAACTTACAAAAATGATTGCCTTCTTATCTTCTGCTGTGATTTCCATGTCGACGAGCGCGTCGACCAAGTCTTTCTGCCCCTCACTTTCCTCTGCACCGCTCCTCCTCTTGCGCTCCGCGCGGTCATCTAATATTTTGCTAAAAACTGCATCCAAGCACTGGTGGGCATTCTTCATACGTTGCCTCAGCCCCTGCAAGTCCAGCCACTCAAAAAAAGGAAAGAACTCGCCAATATTCACAGGTCCCATCAGATAAGCAACTTCCATCATCAGTTCCTCAAACGTCTTACCGCCGGACTGGAGATTGCTATTTGTGCTTCCCGTCAACATCCGCCATGTCAAGTCGGATACGTAAGATGCAACGCTCTCGGTCACATTTACGCTCACTCTCCCCTCCTCGCTCTTCTCCCACATCGATTTCACCATCGCCACCGCCTCTTCCTCCATCACCTTTCCGAATGAATCGATTTTCTTTGAACTCAGCAGCGCCACTACGCCTATTTTTCTCATGTCTCGCCAGTATTCTCCATGGGGAGCAGTAAAGATGTCCCTCCCGTTGTACAACAAGTATTTGCCAGCCGCCGAGGACGGCCTGCTTGAAAAATTCAAGTCGTGGGTTTTCAGAAACTGTTTGGTCACCTCAGAAGAAGAGGCGACCACAACATCAAGAGAACCCAACTTCAAAGACATAATTGGCCCATGTTTCTCAGCCATGCTCTGCAGAGTGCGATGAGGAAGAGCTCCCAACTGGTGGAGGTTTCCTATGATGGGCAGCGCTGATGGCCCCGGCAAACATGACAACCTCCCCTTACTTTTCCTCGTCAGAAGGGAGAGACACACAGAAAATAAAAGGATTCCAATGCTTATTGCAGAAACACTCATATTCAGATCCATTGTCAAGGAAACCCAAGATTAATCCAGAGTACTGGTTTGCTTTGATTGGGAGAGAAGCTTCTCTACATATAGAAGAATCACTGCGACTTCTGCCCTCCGATTATCAGAGCATGACATATTAGAGATTGCGTTTGCGTTATAATGTGTTACACTAAACATTGAAGTCATTGCATTGTCCCCACTTATGAAAATGACAATTTCTTCTTTGGTCATCTAATTGAAAAGATGTATAGATGATAGTTGCTGCATTTACTTCCACGCCTTTTAATTGTCAAGGAAACCCAAGATTAATCCAGAGTAATGGTTTGCTTTGATTGGGTGGGAAGAATCGCTGCGACTTCTGCCCTCCGATTATCAGAGCATGACATATTAGAGATTGAGTGGGTGTTACAATGTGTTACAATAAACATAAAGTCATTGCATTGTCCCCACTTACTAGAGATTGAGTTTGTGTTACAAGCTGTTACAATAAACATGAAGTCATTGCATTGTCCCCACTTACTAGAGATTGAGTTTGTGTTGCAATAAAATGCCTCTTTTTTCTTTGATCATTCAATTGAAAAGATGTGTATAGATGATAGTTGCTCCACGCCTTCTAATTCCTCCATTTAACTGATTATGGCGTAAATGGTTTTAGTCCTGAACATTAAACCTCGTTATTTACCAACAGCATACGACCACTATCCCACGTGAAACGAACATTGAATACGCTGAAACGACCCCTTTCCCACGTGAAACGACTATTGAACATGAATGAAACGTGGTTTTCTTTACGAAAGAAAATTCAAAGTTTTAATTGTATCTTCAGAATCCTTTTTCGTGAATTGTATTCTAAGTATATTTTTATAATAGAACATGACTATTCATTAAAAAAAAAAGTTTTAATTTATTGTTTATTGACTATATATATTTATTAATTGTTTGAATCAAAAACTCTTAGACATCTCATGCTTGAAACTTTGACTACTTAACACTTTTAGCCAAAGAATCAAACCTTAGTAGGTGATATTTAAGCCATCCACTTTAACTTAATGCTTTAAACTTTGACTATTTAACACTTTTAAACTTTGACTATTTAACACTTTTAGCCAAAGAATCAAACCGTAGTATGTGATATTTAAGCCATCCACTTTAACTTCATGTTTGAAACTTTGACTATTTCACACTTTTAGCCTAAGAATCAAACTTTAGTACGTGATGTTTAAGCCATCCACTTTAACTTTTTGTGAATTTTTGTTCCATTAGATATGAACAAAATCAAGTCTTTTAAAATTCTTATTTAAAAAATAAAGTCACATTTTTATATTACTCATTATTTATTCATTATATTTATTACGTTCATGTTTAAATCTAAATAGACTTTTTGTCCAATTTCTTTCCATAAGACATGAATGAAACTAAGTCTTTAAAAAAAAAAAATTTAAGAAAGAGAATTGTGTTTTCATATTATTTATTATTTATTAACTATATTTGCTAATTTTTTGATGACTAGGCCTTTTCCATTAATTTGTCATTTGTGTGGAACCAAACAAATTTTTTAATGCCCGTCCTTAGTGGAGGGCCTGTGTTAAGGTTCACCTTTCTAGGGACCTTAAAGAATCCATGGGAATCTAGATGCTACCACCTTTACTCAAAAGGTGTTTTATCTGAATCTCCCAAATACTTGTTTTCATTGTCAATCTATTGTTCACAAGATAAAGGATTGTCCTCTTCTTGAGCACAATTTCTCTTCGGTGCAGGAACCCAAGCTGGCTTTAGCTACTAAAAAAGATGAGTGGACAATAGTTGTTAAGAAAGGCAAGGGTGCTACTAAGCCAAACCATGTTTCTTAAGAACCTAGCCATCCCAACTCTAGTGTGGCTCCTCTTGTGCCCTTGACATTAGAGGCTCCTCTGGTTATGCTGTCACCCATTTCAAACCCAACATCGTAGGGGACAACTAGAGCTAGAGGTACGAGTAGCTTGGGTTCATGCACCTAAATTAGCTTCTATGATTTTCTCTCTATCTCTTTGTTGCTCTCACAAGCCTGAAGCCCAGAATGTAGTCACTATTACTAGGTATAACTGAAGAGCCATCACTTTGGGTGACCCCTCATTTGAATCCTCCACTTTCTTGTATAACACCTTTTCCTCGCTTGAGGACAAGGAGAATATGCAAACTAGTTTATGATGAATTTTCTCTCATGGAATGTGCACGGGCTAGTAGACCTCCCTAGAAAGTATCATGTTCATGATACCAAGTGTAGGCTTGGCAATATTGATGTTCTGTGTTTGCAAGAAGTCAAAGTCTCTAAGTTCCTTTTGAACTCAACTTGCCGTGAGATATAGTTGGATGGTGTTAGCTTTTCTTCTCACCATGAAGTTAGTTGAGGTGGTGTAGTCACTCTCCTCTCCCCTTGGCTTTTCCCTATTGTTATTTCCCATGGTTCTAACTCCATGCAAAGAGTAGTTCAGATTTTGTTGTCTTTTCAAAATCATACTTTTGGAATTGTCAATATATATGCCCCTAATGATGCAGTTGAGTGCTCACACTTGTAGAGGTAGTTAGCTGATTCTTTGCTACCTACCACCTGGATATTCTATGGGGATTTTAATATGGTTGAGCTGGCTATTGATAAAGTGGGAGTTCTACCTTTTCGATGGTGAGCTGGTGAGTGAGAAGCCTAGTTCTACATGTGGAAAAAGTTGGGTCTTTTTTTATCCCAATGTTCATCACCGCTAGACTGATGGCATCTGGGAGACATGGTCCAATTTTTGAGAGGGTGCTCACAGGGTCCTTAAAAGGTTGGACCATGCTATGATTTGTGCTTAGTCCTTTTTTTCTTTTTCTTAAACGAGTCTACTACCTATCACTCTACTCCCTAACATGACTCTTTTGGATCATTTTTCCATACACTTCTCCATTACCTGGCATTCTACTGCACCTCATAATTGTAAAACTCAATTTTACTTTAATAGTTCTGTGTTGTCCCATCCACCCACTACCTGTCATATTTTACAAACTTGGAACCTTGAACCTAGGCCCCACTCTTCCTCTAGGTGGACTCAATGGTAGAATGATTTCATCACCCATACTATGAGGTTTCTTCATATTTATGAGAGACAATTGGCCACATATCACAAGAGATCCTATAAGGCCACAATCAAAGATCTTTGTATGGCCACTAAAGCTCTTGCCATGAATATGTTTGATATGGATCTCAAGGTTCAACTTGCCAACCTTTAGCATCAAAAAAAAGTTGTAGATAATTATACTACCTGGGGAGCTCAACTCAAAGTTCACCTTTTTTTGGCTAGATTTTGGTGATCAAGGTTCCAAAGAATTCTTCAATGTGTTGAGGGCATGCCACTCTGTAGTGGGGATCAAATGCATTTGGGATAGTTAGCACACCCTCTATGAGCTTCCTGACATTCTTCAAGCTTTCGTTCACCACTATGAAAAAGTTTTCATAGCATAGGGTCCCTCAGTGGCTTGGGACCAAGCCCTATAGGCTTGTTTTACTAGCATGGCTAAAAGACTCGCTCCAAAACAATATGTGTTCTATAAGCAAAAGCTCACTCTAGAGGGCCTCAAGGAAGCTATATTTTCTATGGTGGATGATAAGGCCCCTAGTTGTGATAGCTTCCCTTGTGAATTTTACAAGGCATTTTGGGATGAGATTGGTCCAAACCTACATAAGGTTTATATTGAGGCCTAAAATTCCTATTCTCTAGGAAATATTATTAACAAAGGGAATATCAATTTCATACCTAAGGTGGGTGACCTTGAAGACATCTAAAATTGGAGCCCTATTACATTATTGAATGTCTCCTATAAGATCATTACCAAGGCTCTCTTGCTTAAAATATGTCATCTTCTTCCTCAAGTCATTTGCCTTGAACAAATAGGTTTTATCAAGTCTTGTTATATCTTGGACGATATAATTATTGTGTGGGAAGGGATGGAATGGACTCGTCATTCCAAGAAATAGATCATCTTTCTCAAAATTGATTTTGCCAAATCTCATGGTAGAATTGAGTGGCCTTTCATTCTTACAACTCTTCAGCCTCTTGGGTTTAGCCCTACCTTTTACAATCTGTCCAAATGCTTTTTGGAGATTCCTTTACTTGCATCTCCATTAATGGCCAATAGTCTTAAGCGTTTGGCATTTATCAATCAATTTGCCAAGGATGTCCACTGGTGCCCTTCTTATATGTATTGGCAGTAGAAGGTTTTGAGTATTTTCTTGCCAATACCATTTCCCAAAGAAGGGTCTGAGGTATTCCCCTCCTGGACTCCCCTCATCAACCTGTGAATGGTTATTTCATAGATGACTATTTTCTCACTCTCATAGAGGATGAAGAGAATATTCACTCTAATTTGCAATGTCTTGACACATTCTGTCTTGCTTTAGGGTCCACCATTCAGTGGCACAAAACCCTTTGTTACAGGTTGTCTTATCTTCCCCATCCTGCTTGGCTTGAGCAATATCAATGGAAATGGGTTCAACATGGGGTAGTCTTTCAATTTCTGGGTGTCCCCTTCGCTTTCCATGCCTCAGCTATTAAACTCTAGAATGTAGTTCTTGCCAGAATAAAGAAAAAGTTGGAGTATTAGATCACCAAACCTCTTTCCTTGTTGGGAAAATTCTAGATTTGCTCCAAAGTTTTAGCTGCCACCCATTTTTATATTTCTTCCTATTGAGCTCCTTCAAAGGCCTCTTACCTCAAGCTTGAGTGCCTTTGACATGACTTCATTTGGGCATCAAATACTTCTCACTAGGGCTTTCATAGAGTTGCTAGGGACTTCTATTGTCTTCCTAAGGAGTCTGGTGGCCTAGGCCTACTGTCCACTTAGAAGTAAGGTACTACTTTATGTGCCAAATGGGTGATTCGAGCTCTTTCTGACAATGAAGCCTAGAAGATTGTGTTAATAAATTGCATTTCCCCAAGCTTTCTAGTTCACTGGCCAACCTGGAAGGGAATTTGGTCTCAAACTCTTCTTGTTACCTTTGAACCTTTCGAGATTCCAGGTACTTTTGTTGCTAGGAGTATTTGGAAAGCTTGGGAAATAGTTAAGCCCTGGCTTTGCTAGGCTAGCAATGGATTTAGAGATGGAATTTCCATGAACCGCCATAATCTCTGGTGGTTACCTTTCTTTGCTACCCAAGGTGTTCCCCTAGCTAACATGCATGGGGCTAGTTTTTTGCACTTTTTAAAAAGTGGCACAAGGATCCCCAAAGATCTTTTTTCTACAGTTACTATGAGATTACAATTGTGGGAGGACATGAGAGTTCTTTCCTAACTCACTCATCTAAATCGACAGAATTTTGATCTTCTAGTTTTTGTAGTGCCTTCAAATTTGTTACATAAAGTGGGCATTTAGTCTTCTCACCCTTAGTGGAAGGATTGGTATTGGTATCTAGACACTCTAGTCACCAGCTATAAACCTAGGTTGGGCTATCAATGGTTGGTTCCTCACCTACCCATGGTTGATGTGCTCAACCAATGTTCGCATTTACAATCCTCACATCACACTTGGAGTCATAGTTTCCCCACTATGTGGCATGCCGTTATTGAACCCAAAATTATGCCTTTTGCCTAGTATATTCTTTTCTAGGGCTTGCCTTTGGGCCCCCAGCTATGGTACGTGAGAGTTCTTGACCCTTGTTGCCATTTATGTGGTCAACTAGAGTCCTTTTAGCACATTTTTTGATTCTATAGATAGGCTCAGTGTTATTAGAAATGGATCCATGATCTCTTTCGACCCTTCCACCCATAACCTTTTTCTTGGCATATGGTTCTTTTGGGTTATAATACTTTGATACCCTCTAAATACACCCAAATATGGCATGCTTTCAGATTGCAAATCTTATTTTCCATTTGGAAAGATCACAATATAGTCATTTATACTAAAAACACAATTGACATTAATGTGCTTATGTATGCTAAAGCATGTATTTATAACAATGTCATGTTGTAGGTTCAAGTACAAATGGATAAAGTGGCTTTGGAGGTGGCTCACTTATAGGAGCTTTTGGCTAATTGGAGAAATTCCCACTGTACAATTGCTCATGTTCTACTAGGTGTGGCCTCTAGTGGTTGTACCACTCCTTGTGGTCACTGTCAAGGATGTAGCAGTTCTACTCGTTGCTCGCACATGCCTCACTCTCAACTGCACTGCTCTCCTAGCGATGGTGCTTTTGGTTGATGCTACTGTTCTGGAGGTTCTAGTGGTCAACATCACTCTACCTTGCCTCTTCGAAGATTTGGTTTGGGGTGGTCCATCATGGCTCCTCCTATTGCTCCTACTACTAGTTGGCCCTCTACTCACTTAGACCTAAAGTGGGTGTATCCCTAGCTAGACTCAACCATTTCTCCTTCCAAGTCTGAGTGAAAGAAAGATGAAGATAATGCTACTTCCACTAATGATGAATGGGCTCTCCTTAATCCATCTACTCACCCCACCCTCTAGTGGGGCTCTGATGATAAAGATCCTCCTTCCTCGCCAGGTGCTGCATTGGTAGCATGAGGATTTCTTTATTTTCTACTGATTTCTAAAAGTTTTTTAATGAATAGTTGATTTCTACTTCCCTTGACCCCTTCTTTTTTGAATATGTGTTTATTGTATTTTCTTTATAATATAAGGAAGAGACTATTCATCAAAAACAATTTAAACATACATATTCACAAAAAACGGGCCAGGGGATGGCATTTGGCACACTTGGTCCAATTTTTGAGCTAGACCTAATAGAGTTTTTAAAAGACTTGACATGGCTATGATTTCTACATAGTCCTTTTGTTCCTTTTCTCAAAAGCATGCCTTGCCTATTATTCTTCTACTTGATGTGACATTGTCAAATCATTCCCCCATCCTCTTTTCCACCACCTAGTAGATAGGTTAGCCTCGCTCACAGAAAACCCTTTTTTACTTGAACACTTCTATGTTGTCCCATCCACCAACTTTTTCTCACATCCTAGATGTCTGGAATCTTGAGCCTCGACCCTACAATCACGTTGGTTGGATTAGATGATGGAATGATGCTATCCTTTGTAGTATGATATTTCTTTGCATTTATGGTAGGCAACCTCTTATGTATCACAAGAAATCTTATGAAGCCACTACTCTTCATCTGCATATAGCCTTTGAGGCTCTTGCTTAGAATCCATTTTATATGGATCTCTAGGTTTGGCTTTTCAACCTTCCATATCAGAAGGAAATCACATATAATTATGCTGCTAGGGGGAGCTCAAATCAAAGCCTATCTCCATTGGTTGGAGGAAGGTAGTCAAGCTTCTAAGGAATTTTTTAGTGCTTTGAGAGCTTGTCATTCTGCTATGGGTATCAAGCACATTTCTGAAGATCAATAGGTTTTTACTAACCTGTCTAATACTCTCTAGGCTTCCATGCATCACTATGAGTAGGTTTTTATGGCTCAGGGGCCCTCTATTGTGTGTGATCAAGTGCTACAAGCCTATCTAGTTATTAATCCCAATAGACTTGCTCCTAGATAGTATGCCTTTTGTGAACAAGAGCTTACTCTTGTAGACTTAAAGGAAGCTATCTTATCCATGGCTGATGACAAAGCCCCTTGATGTGATGGATTACCTTGTGAGTTTTATGAGATGTTTTGGGATGACATTGGCCCTGACCTACTTTAGGTTTATCTTGAAGCTTACAATTCTAATTCATTAGGTAGCAAATAACCATATTGAATGGCCCTTTATTCTTGCTATGCTTGAAGCTCTGGGTTTTGGCCCAATATTTTGTCAATTAGTGTGAACACTATTTGGTGATCCCTCAATGATGTAAGGAGTTTAGATAGTCATAACTTTTGACTTGGATCTGGGTTTTCTTAGATTTTTCTCAATTTTTATCAAAATCCATATTTGAGGTGGATTCCAATTGAGCTAGCTTTGTTGGGGCTGTTTTGATTTATGTTTGAGAGCTATAAATCCCATTTGACCTCCAAAATTCATTTTAAAAATATTTTAGGTGTTTTTTTTCCTACTTTGTAATAAATTTGAAATTTCTTTCTAAATTTTGGCAATTAGTTTGCAATTCATCTTTATTGTTTAAAGGTTAGATAAAGGAAACTTCAAATTTTCTTTCAAAGGTTTTTTATAAGTTACCAAAAATGACATATTTTTCCAGTTGTCAAAATCTACCAAATTTGGAAATTTCTTGTTTTCTCTTTCTGGAGTCGGTTGGTATTCAAATGGACCAAGGGAAGGTAAAAGTGATTCTCGAACAACCTACTCCTACAAACATAACAGAGGTAAGGAGTTTCCATGGGTTAGCCACTTTCTATCAAAAGTTTATCAGGAATTTTTGTAGCATTGTAGCACCTATAACAGATTGCATAAAGGAAAGGGATTTTGCCTAGACAACAGATGCAAAAGAAAGTTTCATGTTTTTGAAGGAGAAGATAACTATAGATCCTATACTTGCACTTCCAATTTTTGATAATGTTTTTGAAGTAGATTGTGATGCCTCACATATTGAAATAGGTGTTGTTCTTAGTCAAGCAAGCAAACCTATAGCCTTTTTTAGTGAAAAACTCAATGATACAAGGAAAAATTACTCCACCTATGATCTAGAATTCTATGACATTGTTCAAGCATTATGACATTGGAGACACTACTTAGTGCCGCAAGAGTTTGTGATATTTATTGATTACCTTGTTCTAAAATACATCAACACCTAAAAGAAGTTCAATACATAGCATGCCAAGTGGGTATCTTTCTTAAAAGGATACATCTTTATTTTGAAGCATAAATCTAGGAAACAAACTTAGGTTTTTGATACCTTGAGTAGGCATACTTCTCTATTAACCACAATGGAAATTGAAATCATTGGATTTGGTACTATTAAAACACTATATACTTTTGGTGATGATTTTTGCAAAATTGTGGAATAGTTGAATGGTTCAAGCATTGGTAGGATGTCTCATGTCAAATGTAATTATTTTCTATAGGATGGTCACCTCTTCAATGGAAGACAACTATGCATATGAGCTAGCTCTATGTGAAAAAATATTATTCGAGAATTCCACAATGGAGTGGTGGTTGAACACTTTAGAAAGGAAAAAACAATACACTTGGTGGCAGATAAGTTTTATTGGCAAAAGATCAAGAGAGACATTACTAAGTATGTCGTGAGGTGAAAAATCTATCAAATGGCTAAGCGATACTCATAGAATATAGGTTTATACATGTCATTGCTAGTTCCTATTGAACCATGGACTAACTTGTGTATGGATTTCGTATTGGGTCTTCCACACACCTAGTGAGGTAAATGAATCTATTTTTGTTCTTGTTGATTCATTTTCCAAAATGGCTTACTTTATTAACAGTAAAAGGACCAATGATGCCACTAGTACTAGTGAGTTGTTCTTTTTCAGAAGTTGTTTGCTTACATGGTTTACCCAAAACCATTACTTCTGACCATGATATCAAGTTCTTGATTCATTTTTGGAGGACTTTATGGAAGAAGTTGGGAACCAAGTTATAGTTTAACAGTGCCTACCACCCTCAAACTAATGGAAAAATGGAGATAGTCAATCAGAGTTTGGGGAATCTATTATGATGTATTATTGGTGAGAAGCCCAAATAGTGGGACTTGGCATCAACCCAAGCATGATTTTATTATAATAATTTTGTTAATAGGTCAATATGGAAATCTCCTATCCAAATTATTTATGGTAGAAATCCTTCAAGTGTTCTAGATCTCATGCCTCTACCATTGGGTGAGAGGATTAGTGATGATTGAGTGACCTTTGCTAAACACCTTCAATAACTCCAACAAGATGTCTGGCACAAGTTACAACTTAGGAATGACAGCTACAAGATTCTTGCAAATGCTAGTACAAGACACCAAACATTGACTGAAGGTGGCTTGGTCATGGTTTACCTACACCATAAGTGGTTTCTTACTGTTACATGTCACAAAAAAAAATACAAAATGATTGGGCCTAGCAAAATCCTTAAGAAAATTAAAGATAATGCCTATGAAATTAGCTTACCTGACAATCTAGACATCTCTCCTATGTTTAATGTTGTTGGTTTGCATAAATTTCATGGAAATATTCCAGAGGTAGCTGATGGGCAGGAAGTAGAGTGGTAACATGACCTTTCAAATAAGAAATAGGATACCATTGCTAGAATTCTTGACAAATAATCTACTTCCACAAGGCATAGTCAATACAACCTCTATTTAGTATAGTGGGATGCCTTACTAGATACTAAAAACACCTAGCTATCTGAGTGGGTAGTGCTATAGTTATATCCTTTCAAGTTGCACCACTTCACCAACAGTCACTTGCAGGAGTCGTGTTTCTTTCAAGAAGGGGAGAATGATGCAAGGAGTTTGGAGAGTCGTAACTTTTGACTCTAATTTGGGTTCTCTTAGATTTTTTTGGGGTTTTTAAAAAGTCTAAAGTTGAGGTGGATTCCACTTGAGCCAACTCTGTCAAGGCCATTTTGATTTATTTTTTGAGAGCCAAAAATTCCATCTCGACCTTCAAATTTCAGTTTTAAAATATCTTAGGTATTTTTTTGTTTTTTCTTATTTGTAATAACTTTGAAATTCTTTTGTTTTTTGGTTAACCATGAAGCCTAGAAGGGGATTGGTTTACAAACCTTCTTGTGACTCTAAAGCCTATTCTAATTCAAGGCACTTTTTTTGCTAAGAGTATTTGGAAATCTTGGGAAGCCATTAAGTGTTCTCTTCATTGGGCTAGTAATGGATTAGGAAATGGGCTCTTGATGAATCAACAATATCTTTGGTGGTTGCCATTGTTTTCCATTCAAGGGGTGCCTTTAGCCAAAATTCAAGGAGCTAGTGCTCTACATTTATTTTGCCGGGGCATCAAGACATCAAAATATTTATTCTCATTGGTTATAATGATCCTTCACTCACGGGAGGATTTGCAAGTGCAATTTAGCCTTGTCCTTCTAGATCAATAGATAATTGATGTTATAATTTCTGTAGTTCCTCCTAATTTTTTATACAAACATGGAATTAAGTCATCTCACTTGTGGTGGAAAGATTGGAAGTGGTACCCTACCACTCCAATGGCTAGCTACAAGCCCAGGGTGGGGTATTAATGGTTGGTGCCCTATCCTCTGATGGTTGATACCCTTAATCAGTGTTGGCATTTGCTTTCTTCTCATAAGACTTGGAGTATTAGATTTTCTAATGTCTATCATGCTACTAGTGAACCAAAGATTTCTCACTTTTCTTGGTGTCTCCTTTCCTAAGGCTTTCCTTTGGGTCCTCAGCACTAGCATCTTGGAGTTCTTGATCCTCAATGCCATTTTTGTGGCCAATCTAAAATCTTTCTACATATTTTTTGCTTGTGTAGAAGAGCTGACAATTATTGGCTCTAGATCTTTGATTTCTTCACATTTGTTCATCTAGAGGTCTTCACTTTCTAGATGGTAGTTTTGGGTGTGTTGGCTCTTGATTTAACAGTTTAACAAACAACCAAGAAACTAGACAAATGCATCTAAGGCTGGAAAATTCCTATGATGAATGCACTTGATTGTAGTCTTGGGCCAACTATAAGGCTTGACCCTTGTTCACTTTAGGCTCTAAAAGACCTAGGTGGGTTAACCTTGAGGTTCTGATGAATGGTACCAGTGCATTTAAAACACAAATCTAAACCTAATTATTTTAGATGAAAACCCCTTATATCTCCTAATAACTCATGTAATAATAGAGATATTCAGTACCTAAACACAAATCATGAGTTGAGTGAGCGTTAATCATTTTCAGCCCACTACAAAACATGAAATACTAAAATGATTTTGATTAAAAATTTTTTGTGCAAATAGCCTTCATATCAACTTGCATCTGATTTAGTGATCAGTGCCTTATCCTTTGAAACATAGAGTCATTACCAACAAGATGACCTAACCTACTTGCATTATAATCAAGTTTATCAACTAAAATCCCTAAATCTCATTCTTAAAAAATATCCGCTTCATACACTCAGAAACCCTATCAAAACACTGAAGCATTTACCTAATCTCCTTGAGTTAGAAGCAACAATAGATCTGATACACAACTCATTCAAGCTGTCTTAAATTGAATAAACCTTATTTACTCAATTACAAAGATAATGGCATATGAAGAATCAGGAGACAAAATAAGAAAACCCTGATAATTCATTGTAAATCCCCTTTTGTATTTATCCTCAGAAAGACCAAATACATAAATTGGTAACACTGACTGAAACTCTAGACAATTCACATAATCTAGCATCAATCTCCATTTATCTCAGAAAACAATACATGAGAATGAACTAAAAATTTGCACAGGTGTGGGTGTGTGGCCTTCACTGCTAGAGCTCAACTCAATAAATAGGAAGCAAAACCAATCACATCCATGGTTTCACAATAAAACACTAGAACCCTATTGGTATTACCCAGAGAAAACTGCCAACCCTTACAATGAATGAAAGATATAGAGATATAGGAGAAGATGAATTCCCGGATCTAATCTATGCCTAACATGTGTCCACTTGTAATCCAATCTTTTTCAGTTACAAAACCTCCTTCCTCTTTCCATACATTGATCTAATTTGGTTTCATCATTACTTTGTTATTGATTTGCAAATATCTTTGATGAAATGATGAAAAATTTTATGCATCTAAAATATCTAAAAGCCTATTAAAATTATTGGTAACATTTGAGCTTTTACTTATTGAATTTGATCAAAGTCGACCCCAACTACATTTTTAGCATGTTTTATTGATCCCACAACTTCATTTTAAATTTTAGCTTATACCACTGAGAAGGTCCCAAATTTCACATTTTTGGCTATAACTTTAACCCTTCAATTCTTGTGCAAAAACAAACTGCATAATCGAAAAGATCGTCTTCTCACGATTTTGGCAAGATATAACATTGCCATGTTAGCCTCTTAGAAACCTCTTAAATATCAATTTGAAAAATAACCCTCTATTAGAACACTCAGGCATGCATATCCTTTAAAATTTAAAATTTGAAATATTTAAATAAATCTAAAGTCTGACTTTAGATTTAAATTCCGTGTTTGATTAGAAAAACTTGCACATACATACACTTTGAAAAAACATTTTAAAATGACCATTTTAAAAATATTTTTCTTTGTTCTCACCCCCTTCAAATTTAGGGTCAAACTGGGTTTGATCAACCCATTTGCCACATGGTAGCCTCTGATTGGCCTGCCAAGTCACCACATCACCACGTAGAATGCCACATCAGTTCTCAATCATCACTGCCTTGTCATCATTAGTCGAGTTTGCTACCACATGGCACATTCCCGCATACCCGCATTGTTTAACTACCTTGCACCTTTGTTTTGTGAAATTGCTCAGACCACTCAATCTACCACATGGCACGATCTGAGCACTTCTAATTTGAATCTTCTCTGGATCACCACCTCACTGCACATGCGAGACCCACTACCATGTGGCACTTGTAGCTACTAACTATGCAAGAAGGGAAGCACCATTGTGACATGTGTCCTCATGCCACCTATCATCTCTGGAATCTATACCACTTGTCACTGTCTAGTTCATTCGTAGGTTACACATCACTATCCAGTTTGTCCTCAGGTTACATGTCACAGCTGGCATCATCTTTGCTTGTTCAAAATTATTCTATGTTTTGCCAAACTGGTCAGGCCCACCGAGCAACCTATGGATGGCTTGAAAAGGCACATCTCGTAGACATTAAGTCTATTATGTTGAATCATATTTAAACCTTTGCAAACTCACCCACTTGGTGAATGTGGGATAAGCGAGTTTCTAGTTTTCCTCCTCACTTTGTGTTCTCTTTCACATGCACAACTTCCATTATTGATGTGGTCCTATATTTCAATGGCTTCCCTACCATGAACACCCCTGTGCTTGCTCTTTCTTGGACTGGACAGTGGCTTTTCCTTTGTCTTGCGCAAGTTCAATGGCATCTTTACTTGTTGATGCCTCTTCCTTTGACCATGTGCATTCCTCCATTTTAGATGTGGATCTACTCATTTTATTTTCATTGTGGCTTTCTTAGAATGGTTTCCAACATCTACACATGAGATTTCCTTTGTTTACACTACATTCTCCTATCATGGGGCTCCCTTTGTTAAAATGTTGTATTACTCCTTTAGCTGCATTTTGTCCTCCATCTTCACCTGCGTGGGTTTTCCTTTTGGCCATGCACTTTGACTTCCATGGCATCTTGCAGCTACACGTGGAGCTCATGTGGCTTCATTTTGTTCTCATTTAAGCTTCACCATGTCTCCTTGTAGCATTCTAATGTGGGGGTAGAATTTGGTCAAACTTATTAAAAGATGCTTTCTCTGATTTATAACTCAACTTCCTCTAATTTATGCTGATCTAAGTGGGATTACCTTTACATTGTGGTTTTAGATTTCATGTGGCTGCTTGTTAATGCTGTTGGTTGCTTCATAGTCACAGTCTATCTGCTCCATCTCTTTTGCGAAAAAGTCTCATGCCAATTTCTAATCATGAGCCTCACTAGAAAGTTCAAGGATCCGTTTATCCAATTGAAGTGAAAGTTTCCTTCTATTCTCTTGTAGTCTTCATCATTTTTGAAGTTTGTAGAGATTCATTTTCTTGGTCCTCAAGGTCAAAAATTCTACAAAGAAGTTGTCAATTTTGCTTCTTTAGATAAACTAATGTATCGATGCCTCCTCTGTGTTCTTTCTCCTTTTCTATCATGCTTGCCTGATTATCATCCACAGAGACAATATTTTTTATACTAGAAAGCTAGTGAATATCAACATCCATGTTCTTATCTTCATCCACTACAATGTCCTATGTTTGTTTGACATCCTGCAGTTCATTATCTTGTGGCTGGATGTTTTTTAAGACTACAAGGAAAACTAACACCCTAATTATTCAAATATGTAGTTGATTTTTCATCTGTATCTACTTCTTCTTGAACCTTTTCTGCAACTAGGTGTGTGTACTCTGATGTTCCTTTTCGAACATCTGGAATACAAGTACTTGCCTTACTAGAATCTTTGCCTGTAGTCAGTACACCTGACTCCTCTTTAAAAGGCATCATTTGACCATCTCTAGTATTCTTTGTCATATCATTGAACAAAATAACCTCAGCATTACATATTTCTATAGGTGGTTGAGCTCCTTGGTCATCCTCATGCTTCGTACATACATTTGGCACTCTCTTTTGATAAATTATGAAAATTTTTTGCAAGAGGCCCAATGGAATGCATTTATATTCTCTTCTTTATATGATTGCAAACCCATTAGCTCATATTTTGAATTATCAAAAATTGGTGTAATATCATCTAGAAGTAGAGGTTTCCAGTAGTGTTTATTCTGATTATTGAAAGAGTTTGGATTTGAAAAGATATTTGTAGCCATAGAATTTACATTGGAATCTTTGGCTGATAGAGAATTCTGCACACCTGAGCTATTTTCCCTTAAAATGATTTATATTGAAGACCATCTTAGATTTTGCCCTGATTTCTGATTTGTGGTAGCTCACTCCTAGAAAGTACAAATTTGCAATCTGCAAAAGTCAGTTGGGCCCCAAAGTGGGTTTAGCTAAAAAAAATTTATTTTCAAACACATAATTTCTCAAACTAGCCTATTGAACCCATCATACTAAGTGGAAATAAGTTCAACCACTTATCAATCAATTGAAACTCATTTTACCATTGATCTTCAAATCGTCACTTTTGCATTAGAAGGTCCTTTTACTAGCCTTAAAAACTTACGCAAACACTTGACCGAGCTTTAAAAATTGGCACACTAGTTCTTTTCTCCGCACTCTTGCACCCTATTGAATCTTATCTCATGATGAATTCAAGGTAAAAAGATAGTTATCATTAAAGTTTACCTCTCAGAATTATCTGCAAGAAAACATGTCATAATACTACAAATTGGGTTCGGATTTAGCTTTGAAAACTGGGCAAACTAACACTCGGGAGAATGAAAATTGGGGCATTGGTTCTTTGTCATGAGGACAATATGAATCTACATTTTAGGCTCATGAGGAATAACTAGGTGCAAATGGTGAGCTGTCAAAGTAGGCTACTTGGATTTTGTTGATTGAAACAATGTCAGAAAAGCAATTTTTGCAAATGGAATTGACCTAGAAAAGTGTGCAGACAGATTCGTCAAGATATAAAAATTGGCACATTTAAAGTATTTTTGGAGTACAACATAGTGGTACAATCCATTTTATCTAACCTATCATAGATCTCAAGATATAACATCATGAACAAGGGTTTTGACAAATCTACAAATGCTAACACAAGTAAAAAGATAGACATTGCATTAGGAATCGCGTTTGAAAACTGGGAAAATGGATTCTTCATAAGCTAAAACTTGAAACATAACAAGTATCTTACATTTAAAATGTAATGCAAAATTAAATTTAGCATTTTGGTCAACTAGGTCAAAGTTATAACTCATCAAACAGGGCCTCCTAGAATTATGTGCAATGTGCATTAGCATGAAAACATTAAATGACCAACTTTGAGGGATGCAAAACCTAGTCAAAAAAACTCAAAATGACTTGAAATCTAAAACATAGGCTCTTAGGTATGAACACTAGATACTCCCAAAGGGGTAAGTCAAAAAAGTTTTTTGGGTGTGAGATATTCACATGCAAAAAGGCCTCCTGTCACAAACTGACACTTAGGGTGAAAATGCAGATTTGACACCAGCTGAAAATGAGACTTCATGGAATGGCTCAAAATGTCAATTTATCATCATGAAACATGTGGAAATATTGAATGAAAGGTGTTAGAATCATTAAACACCTCTTAGGGCTCAAATTGACAGCTGGGTATACATGCATCAAAAGCTTTTATGGGGCTCAATTTTCTCAATGGTACTCAAAATTAGGAAGGCAATTTTGAGTCCCAACAGTGGCTCTGTTTGGGGATGCATGTAACTTGTGGGCATGGCAAGGATTTAGATCTATGGAAGAAGCAGACCACACAATTGAACTCAAAAACTCTCTCAAAAAACTTTATTGAAAGCAAGGAAAAACTACACTACTATGTACAAGTGATGGCCCCGGGCCACCAAAACATTTTCAAAACTTCTTACCTCTATAAAATACATGATTCTCATTTGCACTTTCATGAGGTAAATTGAAAATTTCTTTTTCATCAATTCTACCAATCATATTAACATCTTGAAACAAAATATTAGGCAAAATTGAATTCACATCTTCATTCTCATAGTGCATGTAGAAATCATCATTAAACTCTTCATCTTGCTCACTATGAAAATATTAATCAGCATGATCATAACTATTGATATTAAACTAAAATTGATCATCACTAACTAACTCACAAACACCTTCAACTATAAACACAAAAGCTTGGTATTCTACTTCATTCAATGAGTTACATGAATTGGATGGTAACTCACCTTGTGCATCTAAATATGAAGAAAATATAAAGTCTAATTTATCCTTATTTTCAATATCAGTACTCCATAAATCAAACTAAACATATGCTGCATTTTTTTCACATTACAACAAATGATTAGATACCAAATGACAAGAATCATCATGAAATTTCCTATTCTCAATATGCTGATCCGTATCAACATTTCCCTCAAATAACTCATTAGAATAAATCACTTCATTAGTATTACTTTCCTCATCACATGAGCAATCTGAATGTATCTCATTCTTATGAAAACAAGAAAACCATGAACTAGAAACAGACCTTATCTCTACATCTTCATTCTCAACATAGAAGTCATCATGTGTATTGATGTACATATTACCATCACATACACCTCCAAAACTTGGCATAGCATGTTATAAAACTATATCCTCTTTAGCATGAACTTTAGGAGAGCTGACTTTACTATATGAAAATGCAAAATTTGGCAGAACACAAGCATCCATAGATAGATTAGCACACCTTTCAAAATCATGAGCCAACAAATCAGAAATCTCATCAACACTTAACAAGATTTCATTACTAGTTTCTTTTCCTTGGATATGATTATCATCTAGATAGCTTGACACATTTGTAACAACAGACTTGTTAGTAATAGAGCTTGAAAAACTAGAATTATGATCATCCCATACATCTTCCTTTTCAGAGAATACCTCAATGACCAACATTGTAACACATTCACATTCATGAGTAGAAGGAAGACTATTACTACTCTCACATTGTGCCTCTTCTTTATATTCATTATCATAAGAAGAATAATCCACATTATGCCTACTATCAAATTGCTGATTATTGTCCTCTGATTTATAAAATAGAGACTCTTCATATTTAGTATCACCTTCAACAGACTCATTACATTCACTATTAATAAATTCATTAGCATTCAAAGAGCTTTCAATTTAAATGATAAAATCTTGGATTTCACACATCTTGTCTAATCTTATCTTGGCTGGCCAATCAACCGAATGTGGCATAAAAAATTCTAAGAGTACGATTGGCCATGAAGACTTCTTAGGTCTGAAAAACTCATCAACATTCATAACTACTAATTTGAACTTCATGTAAGTTTGAAATCCATTACGACCCTTAATATCACCAATCGTACTTCTTAACATTAAGATAGTCTTATCATGAATCTTTCTTTTCAATCTAGCAATATTTGCATGAACACTTTCAAGAGTTGGCACATCATTTTCAGACCTAAATTCTAAATCCATCTCTTAAAATTTAAACTCCTACCTCTATTTTCTTAGTGCTAAAACACTAGATGGAGGCAACCATTTCTACCATTCAACTTTCATGAACGACAAAGACATGAAAATTAGAAATACCTTTATGTGTTGCTGTCTAAAACCTCAGATCTGTTGATTGGCTTGGTGCAAATATGAAACCCTTAATACTGTAGATAGAATCCTTTATAGAGTTGCCACCTCCTTGAAGAGGAAAATGAAATCACAATAGTGATTCAACCTTTGAAATGAATTTCTTTCGTAGATACAAGCAACCACATAAACCATTAATCAAGAAACTTACAATTTCTATTTCCCAAAAAACTAGATTTGGCCACAAATACTGAAAGCCTCTAATATTAAGACAAAACATGCATTGGTAAAGAGATTTACTTCAGAGTCACCACTCACACTTAGTGAGAAAAGATTTGAAAACTATTTACCACTTATGAATTTTGAACCAAACCTTCAATATGGAAAACTTTGCATACTCACAATTTGTAGCAGATCTATACGACCTTGAAAAGAGCAAATACTTCATGAATTGATTCTTGATTCTAAACCCTTTTGCAACAGAACTTGCAAAAAATGAACTGATTGAAGACAGACTTATAATAGTCATAGAACATTATCTTCAACGTTACAACCTACTACCAAATAAATTTCTTCAAATACACTTCAAAACTTTATACAAGAAGTTAAAACTTAATCTTATGAAGGGTATGGAACTTTATCAAACTATTCTCCTTCCCTTAGTGCTGAAAACCACTTGATGGAGAACACATACGTATACCACTTTCTTTCATGACAAAAATAGCATCATGAAAACTAAAATACCTCAAAATCTAAATGACTAGAAGTTCTCTATTCACTACTTACAACAGTAGACCCAAAATCTCACAAATTCTTTGCTGAACCTTTGAACCAGCACAACACAAATCTAACCAAGCTTTTGAATGTTTCAACCTCTTTAGATCTACTCTTCTCCTATAGTAACTAATCAAAATTCATATATAATACTACACTGATTCAGAGATTGATTTCAAGTTTCCACTCACATTAAGTGAGACATGAATTGAATTAGTCCTAAAGATACCATAAATTGTTTTGAAACAACAATAGATAGAGGACATCTCTTCAAATTTATTTTGAATTTGAAATCTCTACACAAAGCTGAAACATAACTTTCTTGACTCTGAAATCACAATAGGACTTCGAAAACAACAACCAACTAGATTAACTCAAGATGAACACCTTTTAACAATACCATTTATATTCAACCTCAAAGTCACTATTGCAAATGGATAAAACTTGATTGGGGAACATGAATCTTCAGCAAAGCAATGAAAAACACTTCATGACAGTGCTATTTATACTAGACATTCCAGTACTTCTACCAATGAAATTCTTCACAGACTCCCCAGTAGAGTTGCCATTTTGTTGGCTCTTGATTTAAAAATTTTAAAAATAACCAAGAAACTAGACAAATGCATCTAAGGCTAGCAAATTCCTATGATGAATGCACCTGACTATAGTCTTGGGCCAACTATAAGGCTTGACCCTTCTTCACTTCAGGCTCTGCAAGACCTAGGTGGGTTAACCTTGAGGTTCTCTTGAGGTTCTGATGAATGGTACCAGTGCATTTAAAACATAAATTTGAACCTAATTATTGTAGATGAAAACCCCTTATATCTCCTAATAACTCATGCAATAATAGAGATATATAGTAGCTAAATGCAAATCTATGAATCACATAAGTTGAGTGAGGGTTAATCCTTTGCAGCCCACTACAAAACATGAAATACCGAAATGATTTTGATTATTAATATTTTGTGAAAATAACCTTCATATCAGCATGCATTTGATTTAGTGATCAATGCCTTATCCATTGAAATATAGAGTCATTACCAGCAGGATGACCTAACCTAATTGCATTACAATCAAGTTTATCAACTAAAATCCCCAAATCCCATTCTTACGAAATATCCCCTTCATACACCTAGAAACCCTATCAAAACACTAAAGCATTTACCTAATCTCCTTGAGTCAGAAGCAACAATAGATCTAATGCACAACTCATCCAAGCTAGATCCTAAATTGAATAAACCTTATTTACTCAATTGCAAAATTAATGGCATATGAAGAATCAGGAGATAGAATAAGAAAACCCAGATAATTCATTGTAAATCCCCTTTTGTATTTAACCTTGGAAAGACCAAATACATAAATTGGTAACACTAAATGAAACTCTAGACAATTCACATAATCCAACATCAATCTCCATTTATCTCATAAATAATACATGAGAATGAATGGAAAATTTGCACAGCTGCGGGTGTGTGGCCTTCACTGCGACAGCTCAACTCAATAAATAGGAAGAAAAACCAATCACATCCATGGTTTCATAGTAGAACACTGGAACCCTATTGGTATTACCCAGAGAAAATTGCCAACCTTTATAATGAATGAAAGATAGAGGGATAAAGGAGAAGATGAATTCTTGGATCTGATCTATGCTTGACATGTGTCCACTTGGAATACAATCTTTTTCAGTCACAAAACCTCCTTACTCTTTTCATACATTGATCTAATTTGGTTTCATCATTACTTTGTTACTGATTTGCAAATATCTTTGATGAAATGATGAAAAATTTTATGCATCCAAAATATATGAAAGCCTACTGAAAATGCTAGTAAAATTTGAGCTTTTACTAATTGAATTTGATCAAAGTCAACCCCAACTGCATTTTTACTATGTTTTATTGACCCTACAACTGCATTTTAAATTTTAGCTTATACCACTAAGAAGGCCCCAAATTTCATGTTTTTGGCTATAACTTGAACCCTTGAATTCCTATGTAGAAACAAACTCCATAATCAAAAAGTTCATCTTCTCACAATTCTAGCAATATATAACATCACCATGTTAGCCACTTAGAAACCTCTTAAATCTTAATTTGAAAAATACCCCTCTGTTAGAAGACTCAGGCATGCATATGCTTTAATATTTAAAATTTGAAATAGTTAAATAAATCTAAAGTCTGACTTTAGATTTAAATGCCTTGTTTGATTAAGAAAACTTTCACGTACATACAGTTTAAAAAAACATTTTCAAATGACCATTTTAAAAATATTTTGTTTTCTCCTCACCCCCTTCAATTTTGGGGTCAAACTAGGTTTGACCAACCCATTTGCCATGTGGCAACCTCTAATTGGCCTAGCAAGTCACCACATCACTACCTAGAATGCCACATCAGTTCTCAATCATCATTGTCTTATCACCACGAGTCGGGCCCATTGCCATGTGGCACTTGCCTACATACCCGCATTGTTTGACTACCCTTCACCATTGTTTTGTGAAATTGCATAGACCACTCGATTTGCCACATGGCATGATCTGAGCACTTCTAATTTGAATCTATCATGGATCACCACCTCACCACATGGCACTTGCCTACTTTCCTGCATGCATAGTTAGCAGCTACTGATTATGGAAGTGGGGAAATGCCATCTCAACATGTGTCCTCGTGCCACGTGTCATCTCCAAAATCTATGCCACTTGTCATTGTCCAGTTTGTCCTTAGGTTACATGTCATAGTTGGCATCATCTTTTCTTGTTCAAAATTATTCTGTCTTACACCAAACTAGCCGAGGCCACCGAGCAAGCTGTGGATGGCTTTAAAAGGCACATCTCTTAGACATTAAGTCTATTATGTTGAATCATATTTAAACCTTTGCAGACTCACCCACTTGGTGAATGTGGGATAAATGAGTTTCCAGTTTTATTCCTCACTCTGTGTTCTCTTTCACATGCATACCTTTCATTATTGATGTGGTCCAGTATTTCAATGGCTTCCTTGCCATGAACACCCCTACGCTTGCTCTTTCTTGGACTGGACAAAAACTTTTCCTTTGTCTTGCGCAAGTTCAATGACATCTTTACTTGTTGATGCCTCTTCCTTTGACCATGTGCATTCCTCCATTTTAGCTATGGATCTGCTCCTTTTGTTTGTTTTGTGGCTTTCTTAGACTGGCTGCCAACACCTACATAGGAGATTTCCTCTATTTATGCTGCATTCTCCTATCATGGGGCTTCCTATTAGGATAAACCACAGACGGAAATAAAAAACTACATGCAAATATAACCAATAACAAAAATAATAGAACACACAAAAATGAACACAAGGAACCAAGATTTAACATGGTTCACCCAATCCCTGGGCTACATCCACCAAACAGCAAGTCCAATCTTATTACAATCCAGTGATTACAACCTGATTACAATCTGTAATCCCTTACAGCTCAATACCGCTGCAAGAACCAATTTTGTATCACCACACATAAAAAATACCCAACCCTAAGCCCTTTTTATACAAGTATTAAACTGCTTTAGGGTTATAACATGTCGGCCATATATCACCACTATTTATGAAGTATGTACAGTACTTTCCTGATCAGTCACCACAATCTAACAATCTCCCACTTGGGGACTAATCAGGCTCCACACTAAACAACAATCTGCCACTTGGAGACTGATCCTGTAGCAATACAACTACCGCATGGGGCTCCCACTGGATCAAACCACCCTGGACTCTGTCGTTCTTTTATTCACATTTAGTCTAAAAGACCAACTGAAGCTGAAGAGGAGTTCAGCTTCTCCCTTGTGACAACCTTTGTCAACATATCTATTGGATTTTCATTGGTATGTATCTTCTCCAGCTTTAACTATCCATCCTCCAAAACTGACCGAATGAAATGGTATCGCAACTGTATGTGTTTGGTCTTAGAATGCAGAGCTGAATTCTTAGCAAGATGAATGGCACTCTGACTATCTGTGAACAAATAATTATCCTTCTGAGGATGTCCCAATTCTTCCAAGAAGAACTGAAGCCATATCATCTCTTTGGCTGCCTCTGTAGCAGCAACATACTCTGCCTCTGTAGTGGAGAGAGCATTAATCTTCTGTAGCCTAGAAACCCAGCTCACGGCTGCCCCACCAACAGTAAAGACATAACCTGTAGTACTCCGCCTGGTATCAATATCCCCAGCCAAATCTGAGTCAACATAGCCCTGTAAATCAGTAGTAGAGCTCCCAAAGTGTAAACACTTATTGGATGTTCCTCTCAAATATCTGAGAATCCACTTGACAGCATTCCAATGCTCAAAACCTAGATGACTCATATACCTGCTAATGAATCCCACTGCATGTGCAATATCTGGCCTAGTGCATACCATAGCATACATCAAAATTCCTACAGCTGAAGCATAGGGTACCTTGGACATCTTATCCTCCTCTTCCTGTGTCTTGGGACACATCTCCTTAGTCAATTTCAAATGACCAGGTAAAGGTGTGCTGACAGCTTTAGCATTCTCCATAGAGAAATGTTGCAACACCTTCTCAACATAATCAGCTTGAGATAGCGTCAATGTTCTGTTCTTCCTATCTCTGCAAATCTTCATACCAAGGATTTTTTTTGCTGCCCCCAAATCCTTCATAGCAAATGCATGTGCTAACTAGAATTTTAGCCCCTTAATATGATGCATGTTAGACCCAGCTATAAGCATATCATCAACATATAGACATAAAATAATGTAGCTATCATCATCCAACCTCTTAAAATAAACACAGTAATATGAATGACACTTGTTATATCCATGCTCATGCATAAAACTGTCAAATTTCAAATACCATTGCCGAGGTGCTTGCTTCAGGCCATATAAACTTTTCTTCAATTTGCACACTAAGTTCTCCTTACCTTTGACCTCAAAACCCTATGGCTAAGCCATATATATTTCTTCATCCAAATCACCATGAAGAAAGGCTATTTTAACATCCATCTGCTCTAAATGCAAATCTTCAGTAGCCACAAGACTTAAAATAGTATGAATAGAAGTCATTTTAACAACAGGAGAAAATATCTCATCAAAATCAATTCCCTTTTTCTGTGCAAATCCTTTTACAACTAACCTGGCCTTAAATCTTTTCTTACCTCCTTCCTCTTCTTTCAACCTGTAAACCCATTTATTCTGTAAAGCCTTTTTACCTGCAGGCAACTTGCACAAATCCCATGTCTTATTTTTCAGCAAAGAGTCCATTTCATCTTTCATTGCAGACTCCCACTGAATCTTAGTATCCACCTGCACAGCTTCATCATAACTTTCAGGTTCACCAACATCAGTAAGTAAAATAGAATACAAAGAGGGAGAAAACCTTTGTGGAGGTCTAATTGGCCTTGTTGACCGTCTAACATTCACTGGTGTGTGTGGTATTTTTTGTTGCAGTTGTTGCACATCATGAAGAATGGCTGGAATATCAGCTTTTGGAGTATCATCCAGCACTACATAATCATCTTCTTTCTTCTCATGTTGCTGCAACTGATCTTTGTACAACACTTTTTCATTGAATATGACATCCCGGCTTCTTATAATTTTATGATTTTCAAAATCCCAAAGCCTATAGCCAAATTAATTAATGCCATATCCAACAAAGACACATTTTTTTGATTTCGCTTCTAGCTTGGTTCTATTTTCAGAGTCTATATGAGCAAAAGCTTCACAACCGAAGGTCTTGAGAAAAGAATAACTCACCTTCTTACCAGTCCATGCTTCTTCTGGAATACCACAGCCCAAAGGAGTAGAGGGACCTCTATTAATCAAATATACTGCAGTATTGACAGCCTCCACCCACATGTGTAAGGGCAACCTAGCATGCAACCTCATGCTCCTTGCGCGCTCCATTATAGTCCTATTCATGCGTTCAGCCACTCCATTTTCCTGTGGAGTCCTTGGAACAGTTTTTTGTCTACGAATACCATTAGTGGAGCAATAATCTTGAAATTCATGACTGCAATACTCACCACCATTATCAGATCTGAGACATTTTAATTTCTTACTAGTCTCATTTTCAACCAAGCATTTCCATTTCTTAAAAGTTTGAAATACATCAGATTTCTGTCTAAGGAAATAAACCCATACTTTTCTAGTTGCATCATCAATAAATGTAACATAATAATGAGAGCCACCAAGGGAAGATACCTGAGCCGGTCCCCATACATCTGTATGCACAAGCTCTAATTTCTCCTTTTTGTTTTCCTTCCCTGTCTTTACAAAACTCACTCTCTTTTGTTTTCCATACACACAACTTTCACAGAAATCCATATTCACAAATTTTAGACCTGGTAAAACTTTCCTTGAATGAATTACTTTCATACCTTTCTCACTCATGTGCCCAAGTCTATTGTGCCACAGCGCTGTATCAGAATCTACATCAGCTATTTGTTCTCCCTGCTCAACTACAGTAATTGTTCCTGAATATTCATTTTTCTCTAAAAAAATCAAAGTAGAAGGAACAATATGACCTGTACAAAGATATAAGGTGCCTACTTTCACACCTTTTGCTACTACAAGGGAACCTTTTGAAACCTTCCAATTTTTATCATTAAAAGTAATTACACAACCCTCATCACCGAGTTGCCCTACTGAAATTAAATTTCTACTTAGCTTTGGAACATGTCTTACCTCATGTAGTAGCCAATGATTCCCATTCTGCAACTTAATCTTAATTTTTCCCTTTCCAACAATCTGACAGGGTTCATTATCCCCCAAATAAACAAGCCCAAAATCCCCTTGGACATAATCAATGAAATAACCTCTATGAGGTGTAGCATGAAAAGAAGCACCAAAATCTAAAACCCATGAATCATCAACACTCTCTAAAGACAGAAGCAAAGCATCCTCTTTGGATTTATTACTTACCACGTTTGCCTCTTTGTCTCCATCTGATTTATCTCCTTCATTTTTCTTTCGAGTCCAACAATCTTTCTTTTGTGCCCTGGTTTCCCACAGTACCAGCAATCATTTGGTCCTCTCGATTGAGACCTCCTCCCCTTTGACTTTCCTCTTGATTTCCCACGATTTCCAGAGTTACTTCCTCTTTCAGTCGTTTTGCCCCTGCTTTGTGCATTTAAAGCACTTCCTGATGTAGATCCACCTGAGGATTTTCTACGAGTTTCCTCACTTAAAATAACACCGATCACATCATCATATTTTAGGGTACTTGATCCAGGAACAGAATTACTCACCGCCATTACCAAGCCATTCCAACTTTCAGGCAAAGAACACAAAATCAAGATTTAACGTGGTTCACCCAATCCCTGGGCTACGTCCACCAAACAACAAGTCCGATCTTATTACAATCCAGTGATTACAACTTGATTACAATCCGTAATCCCTTACAGCTCAATACCGCCGCAAGAACCAATTTTGTATCACCACACATAAAAAATACCCAACCCTAAGCCCTTTTTATACAACTATTAAATTGCTTTAGGGTTATAACATGTCAGCCATATGTCGGCCATAATATGTCGACTACTTCCAAAAAAAAAAATTTTATGAAGTATGTACAGTACTTTCCTGATCAGTCACCACAATCTAACACTTCCTTTGTTAAAATCTTGTATTACTCCTTCAACTGCATTTTGTCCTCCATCTTCACCTACGTGGGTTTTCCTTTTGGCTATGCACTTTGACTTCTATAATCTACAAATGGAGTTGTAACTTGTTATCAGATGAAACATTACTTTTACTCTTTAATAATTGTATTAGTCTAGGGTAAATCCTTTGGATTAAGGTTGACCTAATAGTCATTTACATAAATCCTTTAACCAGGTGACATTCCAAGTGAATGGTCCCAAGTCCTCTAACAAGGCTCACTCCTAATAGGGTATTGAAATCCTTTACTAGGGTTGTAACCTTTAATAGGGTTGGCCTTATAGGGCATCACTTCAGAAGAGTGAAAAAGGGTAGCATGTTACTGGTGGTTTTTTAAAATTGCATTTCCACATAAATTATTGCATCAAGTATGTTGCTGAATTTTTTATGTTTCATGTCTACATTTGTACAAGTTGATTCAATAGTAACATAGAAGATTTAAAAGATTGCATAATCTAATGGATGCATGCATGATTATAATTTTTTTATGGGTTAACTAAGCTATTCAAAGTTTTATTTATACATCTAGACCTCTGATAATTGATTCATTCCCACCCTCACTGCCCCCGCCCCCACCCCTTTCTTAGTTATTCTAAAGTATTCTAATAATTGGTATCAATATCATCTACTTAAGAGGACTAGTTTGAAGGTACTGGAAGCACAAATATCAAGATGTCAAAAAGAGAAGTAACCAAGCTTAATAGAGATAACTTTCCTGCATGGAAAAGTTTGATGAGGATACACCTTGGAGGATTTGGAGATCATGCACAATCTATGATTACTACTAAGCATTTTGATCTTGCTAGAGCTCCAACTACTGAGGATATGAAAAAGAAGAAAGAACATAACTAGGCAATGCTGAAAATTGCCTCTACCCTAAGTTATGTTGAGTTTGATGATATTAAAGGTCTTGATAGTGCAAAGAAAATATCTGATGCCTTAACCACCATCTATGGAAGAGACATTAATGTTCTGATAGCCAAACTTGAAATCCTCATAGGTAAGTTTGATGATATGAAAATGGAAGAAGGTGAAAATATTTCTAAATAGGTTGCAAGGATAAAAGAAGTTGTTAATGCAATAAGGGGAGCCACTAGTAAAATAGATGATAATATTGTACAAAGAAAATTTTTGAGAACATTTTTTCCTATATGTGCTATTATAATTTCTATAATTCAAGAACTAGGACGTACACTAGGGAATAATCTTGCTAGAAATGATCAAGACTGGTTAGGTTATTGAGAAGGGAGGGGTGAATTAGTAACCTTCAAAACTATAAAAAAATTCAACACTTAGGAATATAAATCATTCACCATTCATTCATTTAATCTACTACATGTATGAGAAAGATAAACATTCATAACACATAAATATAGTATTTTGGTGACCCAAAAACCTTCCAAATAGAAAGTAAAACTTGGGTGGGGATGATACCCACAAAAATTCACCAATGTAGTATAAATTTTCCCTATTAAGAGCAATTTGGACTATTGAGTCCACCTTGTTAGAGGGTTTAAAAACATACAATGAAGTATGCACTCTATTAAGAGATTTATACAAAGACTATTAAGTCTACCCTATTAAAGGATTTGGAAAATTGACTCACTTGTTAGGGTGAAATAATAGAACTGACTTAAAAAGTGATTGCTGATTAGATCCTTGAAGTATAGATCACCTCTTATGATTGATATGTCTTTGTTGCTCCTTAATTACCTTGCTATTGACTCTAATTTGCTATTGATTCACATGCACTCTTTTCAAAAATTACATGTTCACTATTTGATACATCAGCCATGCATTGCAAATGATACAATACATTACATATATACCATTCCAATAATTACAATTACAAGGTTACTTAAAACACAAGTAAACGAAATATTACTGAGTTGGCCAAATAGTAGAAAACTCAGGTTCTTCAAGTTGGCTTGGTGAATTTTTGATACTCGACATCCACTGCATTACTTGACATCATCATGCACTCAGTAGAAGTGGAAGCTTGGTCCATACTAATCACATGATATATCTTGGAACTCGGTAACTATTGGAGACTCAGTAGATATAGTGTCACTTGGTAGATACTGAATCCTTTGTTTACTTTGTTGTTACTTGGTAAACACTACACATCCATCACTCACTAGAAACTTGCTACATATTACACAAATTGATGACTTGATAGACACTATGAAGCTTAGTATACACTGCTGAACTACACACTTACTTGGTAGGTTCAGGAGTGCTCGGTGTGAACTGCTTGAGTGATGAACTTACTTGGCAACCACTAAATGCTCGGTATAAGTTGTAGACTAAGTGATGAGCTCAGTAGGCATCTAGAATCAAATAAGTGCTATCACTAATGACAAATAAAAAATAATGCCAACAATCTCCCCCTTTGGCATTAGTGACAAAAACACTTATCAGCCAAAACTTATGTACACTAACATACTGATTTTTTATTTTTCAAAATTGATCTTTGTAAAGCTACTGTATATACATATCTTACATATCTCACATATCTCCCCCATACATATGGCATAGTATATACATAGCCTTTATCTTTACATATATCAATCTATTTTCTACCTTCTTTTTTTGCAAGTCTCTTATCATTTCTTACTCCCATGTCTCTTACTATCTCTTACTTCCCCTTTTAGACAGTAATGCAAAAGAGTATATGCAAAAATAATCAAATAGAGACACCAAAATATGAGAGAAATTTAGAGTGTACCTTGAGAATAAGAGCCAATGTCTTATCCCAATTGCCTTGCAAAATGTTACAGGTGGAAAGTGCCACTTGAACTTCTACAAAAAGTACAATCATATGATTTGCTATGGAAAAATTATTGTCTTGGACCAATTTTTTCAAGTATGCAATGTGTTTCTGCCTTGAGTCCATAATTGGAAGGATCATATTTTTTATATCAATCGGTGTAGTCCTAATCCTGGCTTCCTCTCATAGATATTCTACCTTCATTTATAACAAAAATTTCACCTTCATATGATGTGATGAGCTTGAACTAGGGTTAAGCTATAGCCTTTTAGTGCTTGCTTTCATATCAACATCAATCTTACTTAATTTCTCCTTTATATCCTTCGTATACTTGCTAACATCAAAAAGCTTGCCAAAAAGTGATGTTACATTAGTGAAGGATTGCTCGAGATAGCTCAAAATTGTAGTTTGTTGTACCTGATTAATGGCAATGTGTTGAGCAATGTGCTTAAGCACCTTATTATCAAACTTCTTTTTTTCCTTCTCAATGAGCTTTTCTTGGCCAGAGGTATCCTCATTGAACTTATTTATAACCTCTTCTAATTGTAACAAAATTTATTGAGATGAGTTAAAATCAACACCTATAGCCTTAGTTATTATGTTCTTAGCATTTTCAATTATAGTAAACTCTCTATCACTTTCATCTCTAAGCTATTTCTACCTTACCTTTTTCTCTAAAAGCTTACTAACCAATCTCATTTCATCAATTGTGGCATTTTCCAAATCCAACTTAGTAATAACAATTTCCTTATCCAAATTGATATCTTCATTTATTGCCTTGCTAGTAAGAAATTTTTTTAGAGGAGTCTTTGGTTTTACTTTTGATCTTACTCCCTTAGACTTAGAAATGGAAACAATTGTAGAAATTGTTGGACTTGTGAAAAAGACTTGAAGGGGTCTACTTGAAGGAAAACTTAAAGAAGTGCTAATTGTATCCAAAATTGATATGCTTCCCAAAAATGAAGTACCAATAGTGATTTATGTTTCTCTATTCGTTGTCATCTCAGGCGAAGGCATTGGGATCAGAGGGCCCTACCCTGGAGATAGAGAGTTCAAATTTAGATAGACCCTAGAGGATGGAATAAGAGATAGAATAGTCATAATAATGGACCTTACTGTATCGGGGATATGGAGAAGCACCCATGTCGACCTTAATGGACAAACTAAAATGTCAGCTCCGTTGCTAACGACGCTCTTCCCTGCTGGTACGGATCCCATAGCATCATTGTACCATATGACCTTGTCAAGTGCAATTCAGCCCGTGGGAGCCCCGCAGCTGCCCGTGCCAGGCGTAACCATAGTAATCGACGTGAGCCTATTTCCAAAGATGTCTAGCTTTAGTGCCGCCCTGTGATCGGCCTAAAATTTTATAGACCCTACTACCTATAAGGCAAGTAAGAGGTGGATCTAGTTTTCAGGCATATTGGTGTTTTTACCATTGTTCTATTGCCTATCCTTCCTATGCTTCTCAAATTAGAAGAGCTGAAGCACCCTACTATTCTAAGGGACAAGTTGTGCTAAGCTGGATACTATTGTCTATTATCTACGTCACGTGATTAGTTCTTCTAGCAGGTTGATCGAGTGGGTGGGAAACTCCCCTATATTTGAAAGGGGCCATTGTAAATCCCTAAAATAGATTATTCAGGGTGGCCCTACTAGAATATTCACAATTGAAGAACTGACTAGCACAAAGGTTGGTGCAATTAAAGCTATAGGTGAAAAAACTGTAGAACATATTGGAAAATTTATTGTACATGGTGCTGCAGAAATTGACACAATCAGAGAACTAGCAACTATGTATACTACTGAGGTAGATTGCTTAGGGGCTGATGAAGAGGGCTATAGCTCGGTAGATGAAGCAACTAACACTTCTATTGCAGATACCTAGAGCTATGAGGTAGCAAGTGTAGATGATATATCTGTGGTGGTGGCAATCATACTTGCTGAAGCTATCTCCAACCCTGATGATGTAGCAGCTTTAGGTGGAGAACGAGGAAGGGAAGAAATGACTTCTATTGCAATTTTCATTGGATCATCTTCTTCATTTTCTTCCTTGTCTTCCTCTTAAGCTTCTTCCTCTTTCTCTTCATCATCAACCATTAATGCCTAATAGTCTTCAATATCAAAGGTAACACATGGAGTGTTATCTTATTCTTCATCATTGTCACAATAATCATCCTTGATTTCCACTAGATCATCGCTAGGCTTATGTAGATGATAGATGTTCTTCCACATGTTTGTTGCATCTCTAACAACATGCTCAATATATTTGATTAAAATAAAACATGTATGGAATCTAATCATCATTTTACCTTCATTATTTTTCATCACTACCTTTACTTTTACATCAATGAGATTTGGGAATAACTTCCTCAAAGATTGTTCATAAATATCTTTAGCTACTTGTACAACTGATTCCCACCTTGGTTGCAATCTTACTAACAATTCTTTTGAGATTTGAGGAGCAATTTGATTCGGGGAATATTTCCATTTTCCCATTTTGTTGAGTACCAACTCCTCAATTTGCATCTTATCAGCATCAGTCCTTGTCTCAAACTTGAGGGCCTTGAAGTTTGTTATACCTGTTCCTTCTTCCATCTATTTCAATCTTTCCTAGAAGGTAAGTGGGGGCTTTGTGAGCACAACTTCACCTTTTCCTTTTCCTTTTGATCTTCTAGTGAAGACAACTATGGAGGCCTTTCGTGGCTTGGTAATGATTACCCTACCCTTCTTCTTTTTTGGCTCTACCTCCTTCTCAGATTCTTGCTCTTCTCCTTCTCCTTCTTGTTCTTGTTCTTTTTCATCTACCCCTTTACCTTTTGTAAGCATAAGAGGGCTAGAGATGGTTTTCATCTTGGCTATCTTCCTCTTTCCTTTGTTGATTGCCTAGGGTATTTTGATTTCAAGCTCAATTCTGGCTTTGACCTCATCATATGTTCCAAAGATTGCTTGCTTGGGATCTATAGGCTCATTTACCAATGCTTCAATAATATTCCTAGTTTCATCAATATTGACCTAATATGGGAGAGGTTTTACCCATGCAACTTGGGGCATGACTGCCTAAATGTACACTTTATCATAGTCAACCATGAAACACACATCATATTTATAATCCTCAATAGGTTTAGGAGGAATCTTGAACCTATTGTTCATCATTTGCTTGAAATCTTCAAAATAGTTGTCCATAATGCTGTCAAAGTTTACACCCATTTCTACAATGAGCTCATTTATCTGGTATAGAATAGGAACATCTTTTCTCCATACAACAGAACCTTTAAATGGGAAAAACTTTTGCACACAGAAGAAAATACATGTCAACAAAGAACCAAATTGGCATTGTTGCTTTCTTCCAAGTCTTCATTTGCCTTATTCCTTAGTTTCAAAATTTCACACATTGTCATTGACTAAATTTCTTCTTCTCTTTTCAATTTTCTTAACTCTTCTTGTAGAAAACCATTCTTCTCAAGGAGTTCTTTGATTTCCTCGTTAGCCTCATCTGAACTACTTGATGGAAAAAAATCTTCAATATTTTCTTCAACATACTAGTGGTCATTCATCTATCTTGCAAGTTCTATCCTTCTTTTTAGTGATTGGGAAAGATGCTCTTGTGCTTCCTTGAGTTGAGCTATGGCCATTTCCATATCTAACTTCTCATTCTCAATAGCTTTATCAAGTCTAAATATCCCCATTTTCCTTGATCTTTGCTCAAGCTGTCAAACTTTATCTTGAGAACCACAAAGCTCTAATACCAATTGTTGGAAATAATCAAGATTGGCTAGGTTACTAAGAGGGGAGGGGTGAATCAATAACCATGAAAACTTTAAAACAATTCAACACTTAGGAATATAAATCATTCACCATTAATTCATTTAATCTATTGCATGTATGAGAAATATAAACATTCATAACACATGAACATATTATTTTGGTGACATGGAAACCTTCCAAATAGAAAGTAAAATTTGGGTGGGGATGATACCCACAAAATTTCACTTCTGTAATATAGAGTGTTAGGATAAACCACAGACAGAAATAAAAACTACATGCAAATATAACCGATAACAAAAATAATAGAACACACAGAAATGAACACAAGGCACCAAAATTTAACGCGGTTCACCCAATCCCTGGGCTACATCCACCAAACAACAAGTCCGATCTTATTACAATCTAGTGATTACAACCTGATTACAATCCGTAATCCCTTACAGCTCAATACCGCCGCAAGAACCAATTTTGTATCACCACACATAAAAAATACCCAACCCTAAGCCCTTTTTATACAAGTATTAAACCACTTTAGGGTTATAACATGTCGGCCATATGTCGGCCATAATATGTCGGCTACCATGTCGGCTACTTCCAAAAAAAAAAAATTTTGGGGTGATGCCCTGAACCCCACTATTTATGAAGTATGTACAGTACTTTCCTAATCAGTCACCACAATCTAACACTTCCTTTGTTAAAATCTTTTATTACTCCTTCAACTACATTTTCTCCTCCATCTTCACCTACGTGGATTTTCCTTTTAGCTATGCACTTTGACTTCCATGGCATCTTGCAGCTAAATGTTGAGCTCTTGCGGCTTCATTTTGTTCTCATTTAAGCTTCACTAGGTTTCCTTGTAGCATTCTAATGTGGGGGTAGAATTTGGTCAAAGTTATTAAAAGATGCTTTCTTTCATTTATAATTCAGGTTCCTCATTCTTCATCTACTGCTGATTTAATTCTCCACATTGTGTGCTAATCTAAGTGAGATTCCATTTACATTGTGGCTTTTAGATTTCATGTGGGTGCCTGCTAATGCCGCGAGTTGCTTCATAGTCACACTCTATCTACTCCATCTCTTTTGCAAAAAATTATTGTGCCATTTTGTAATCACGAGCCACACTAGAAAGTTCAAGGACCTATTTATCTAATTCAAGGGAAAGTTACCTCCCATTCTCTTGTAGTCTTCATCATTTTTTTAGTTTGCTAAGATTCATTTTCCTAGCCCTCAAGGTCAAAAATTATACCAAGAAGTTGTCCATTTTTCTTCTTTAGATGAACTAATGTATCAGTGCCTCCTTTGTGTTCTTCCTCCTTTTCTGTCATGCTTGCTTGATTATCATCCATAGAGGCAATACTTTTTATACTAGAGAGGTACTGAATATCAACATCCATGTTCTTATCTTCATCCACAACAGAGTCCTGTGTTTGTTTGGCATCCCACAATTCATTATCTTGTGGTTGGAAGTTTTTTAAGACTGCAAGGAAAATTGACACCCTAATTATTCAAATATATAGTTGATTTTTCATTTGTATCTACTTCTTGTTGAACCTTTTCTACAACTAGGTGTGCATATTCTGATGTTCCTTTATGAACATCTAGAATACAAGTACTTGCCTTACTAGAGTCTTTGCTTGTAGTCAGTACACCTGACTCCTCTTTAAAAGGCATCATTTGACCATCTCCAGTATTCTTTGTCATATCATTGTACAAACTAACCTCAGCATTACATATTTCTATAGGTAGTTGAGCTCCTTGGTCATCCTCATACTTCACACATACATTTGGCACTCTCTTCTGATAAATTAGGAAATCATTTTGCAAGAAGTCTAATGGAATGTATTTATATTCTCTTCTTTATATGATTGCAAATCCATTAGCTTATCTTCTGAATTATAAAAAATTGGTGTAATATCATCTAGAAGTAGAGGTTCCCAGGAGTGTTAATTCTGATTATTGAAAGAGTTTGGATTTGAAAAGATATTTGTAGCCATAGAATTTACACTAGAATCTTTGGCTACTAGAGAATTTTGTGCACCTGAACTATTTTCCCTTAAAATGATTTAGATTGAAGACCATCTTAGATTTTGCCCTGATTTTTAATTTATGGTAGCTCACTCCTTCGAGAAGGTACAAATTTGCAATCTACTGAAATTGGTTGAGCCCCAAAGTGGGTTCAGCTAAAAAAAAATTCATTTTCAAATGCCTAATTTCTCAAACTGGCCGATTGAACCCATCATATTGATTGGAAACAAGTTCAACCACTTATCAATCAATTGAAACTCATTTTACCATTGATCTGCAAATTGTCACTGTTGGGTCAGAAGGTCCTTTGACTGGCCTTAAAACTTGACCCAAACAACTGACTAAGCTCTAAAAATTGGCACACTGATTCTTTGCTCTGCACTCTTGCACCCTATCAAATCTTGTCTCATGATTAATTTGAGGTCAAAAGATATTTTCTATCAAAGTTGACCTCTCAGAATTATCTACAAGAAAACATGTCACAAGACTAAAAATTAGGTTCGGATTTGGCTTTGAAAACTAGGCAAACTGACACTCAGGAGAACAAAAATTGGGGCATTGGTTCTCTGTCACAAGGATAGTATGAACCTACATTTTAGGCTCATGATGAATAATTGGGCACAAATGGTGAGAAGTCAAAGTAGGCTACTTGAATTTTGCAGATTGAAACAATTTCAGAAAAGCAATTTTTGCAAATAGAATTGACTTGGAAAAGTGTGCAGACAGATTCGTCAAGATGTGAAAATTGGCACACTTAAATTATTTTTGGAGGAAAACATAGTGGTATAATCCATTTTATCTTACCTATGATAGATCTCAAGATATAACATCATGAACAGGGGTTCTAACAAATTTGCAAATGCTGACACTAGTAAAAAGATAGAAATTGTATTTGGAATCACATTTGAAAATTGTGTAAACGGATTCGTCATAAGCTAAAAATTGAAATAGAATAAGTCTGTTACATCTACAATGTAATGCAAAAGGAAATTTAGCATTTTGGTCAACTGGGTCAAAGTTCTAGTAGGACACAACTACGTTCCATGAGGAGGAATGAACATATTTAATTGTAAGGAAACTTGCAAGAAAAAAATTAACCATTTCCACATAACCCATAATTGATCTAAATTAAACATGGAATTAAAATCCACATGCAAGAGAATACTAAACATACCCACAAAAATGTGACACAAGATATAACCTTAGAAACCCTCATTGAGGGAAAAACCCAGCCTCCAAAGGCATCTATCACTATGTATTATTTAGCAAAAATACCATTGCAATACAACCATGGAAGCCTTCAAAGCAATAGCCACAACCAAGCAAACTATGTTAACAAGCATGAATCCACACATCCCATGTCATGCTTCCAACCTTCACAAATGCTCCCTTGGGTAACTTATCAAGCCTTGTCCTACTCAACTCTTGTTTTGTTGTCTTTCTCCTTTACACCAACAACTAACCTTGTGGCTACTTATATAGTAGCAAGTCCCACAAAACCACTAACTAGTATTACATAAACCTTGTGCTACCTAACCCACTAACCCCACATTTAATATTGGGCATTTAATTCATTTCTCCAATATAAAATAATTACATAAAATATTTTCACAATGTTACAATACAATTCATCAAATATATCCCATGGGAATCATTACATGTTGCACATTTATCTAAGAGCTCTTAGAAACAACAATACATAATAAAATAAAATAACACAAAATATTATTCAATGTGTGCAACACCCATTATCTCAACAATCTCCCACTTGTTATATGCATTGCATAGGATCAATCTGTAGCCACATAAATGAACAAGGAAACAACCCTTCCTAGCACATCCACTGTCATGGATCAAAGTACACCATGTGCTCCATCTTGGTACCCACAACAAAATCAAAGTATCTAGCATCTCAAATATGAATGATCTCACCTCCTATTATTTCATTGCCATTGGACATACACAGAAGTCATCCAAAGAGAAAACCACCCAACTTGTTACATTAGAATATCATAAAATCTTGTACCAACTAAAATTTCAAGCACGAAAACCTTATCCAAAGGCAATAACATGTATCTATAGTTGTCAAAATTTCCATAGTTGAAAAAGAACCCACAGCAAGTGCCAAACCCATCCAACTATCCATACCTCGAAAGAGTATACCAAGTGAATCTGATATCATCAACATATCTAATCTACAACTTGCCATCCCAAGCCTCAACAGAAATACTAGCCACATATATACCAAGAAGCTCCCACTACAAAGGATAATGTCAAATCTATAACCAATCCACTTTCAACATCTCAAAGAAGTGAATCCATGTAGTCTCAAGGACATCCACAACACATAAACCAATAACTCTCATAACAAGTCTCCAACACTCTCCGAAGTTCTCCCCAACCAACAAAGGAAAGAGATAAAGGAATAACCATGTCATCTCTCACATGACATATATGAACACAAACTAGTGATCACAATCTCTAACCAATCTCAAATCCAATGTAAGTCAAACTAAACATCAAGGAAGATAACCAAGACCAAAGAGAAACTATGCAAATCATAACTGTATCATGTCCTTCTACATACACTTCTAGATGTAAACTATATAAGTATGATCTCCTCTATAAAAACCCAACCAAGGAGCCACAAAAACACCCAAACCATACCATATAACTAATCATGGATGTAAGCCTCTCACAAGAAGATCAAACTCATAAACCATTCCTAAATAAAGGAATATACCCAATATAATACCATCTCCCAAACTCAACTATCATAACAATATATGCAAATGGAGATAAAAAATTCTAAAACATCTCTCAAATGAACCCTCTAGAATCAACTCATGTACCATAGCTCAAGATCCATATCCATGAAAGATGAGTATAAATATAATGCACCTAAGAAAAATAATGTGCTATACCTCTCAAGTAGCAAACTGATAAGTAGACCAAGAGTGGGGAATGAGAATGCTCATCAAAATATCCAAGTCTTCAAACAAGACTCAACTAAGAAAAATCTTCTCTCAAATCCATATCAGGTGACTGCCCCTTGAACTTCCTACTAAAACCATCAACCATCTCAAAAAACACTTCTCTAATCCAAGGGAAATCAACATCACCACTATATCTAAGTATCGATAAGCACCTGTAACCAATCAATCCATGCCAACTCCAAATGAAACATAGCAATATCATGAAGTATCCAACTTATGATCAATATACTCAATACCAAGAAACTAAACCAAGATCAATGTCAAAGTTCCAACCATGGCCTCAAAAACATAAACATGAAAACATGATCTAAACCATCTCAACCAAAGAGATAACATGCTCCATAAGAACATACTATAACATGTCACAACTCTAAACACGTATCAAGAGTATATCATGACATAATAGTGAAACCATCCTCACACTAAGGATAACATGCCAAATGAAAGCATAAACCACACCTTACCAAGAATTGCATAAGTCCTCAAGATGTAACCATCTCCACACACTATGAAGAAAACCCTCTCCACATACCATGAAGAACCATATCCACACACCATGAAGATAACAAGTGCACCATGCAAATGTCAAATATGCTTCTACTGCAATAGGATCTAAGAAAAACCTCCAACATCTACAAACACTCAATAAATATATCAATGCCAACAACTCCAACTCAACCATGGTACCAAGTCACCTATATCCATCTCCTACATGAAGATCCTCTAGGTCTATAATCACACAACCAAAAGTGTCAATACCAAGTGAAACCAAGATCTCCTAAAAAAGAAGATACAAACAAAACTAGAAAATAACCCTGCACTATCACCTCATCACTATCACAAGCTCCCACAAAAATGTGTATCTAAACTATCCATGAAATCATGATGAAAAGCCATTCTCTAACCATAAGAATCAACCAAGGCATCAAACTATCAAAGAATGCAAAGTGCACATAATGAGCTGCTCAAAAGAAACTAAATAACCATGATTCTCAACCAAGAAGATAGACCACCATGACCAAATTAGAAATCCAAGCCAATGAACATCAAGGATTTACTTGTATATCCAATCATGTCATGCCAAAATCCATGACCATGATCACATCCATGAACTAAACACCTGACTGTCAATATTTTGAACCTGTCAGCATAAAATAGTCAACCATAATCCTCCACCATGACTGTACCTAGTAACAACATCTCATCCCTTCTACATGAAGAAAAAAAAAGCAAATTATGTGAATTAGGTCATAGATAACCCAAATCCAAGCCACCAATTTGAATATACATCAATAATGAAAGATCAATGGACAAAGACAACCCATATACAACCTATAAATGCAGCCTATAAGTATAGACCACTTACAATACTATACCACTTGTAGACCCAACAAGTCATCATACATATCCAAATCCAAACACTAGTAATCACATCATCGTGAGACCAATCTGAAATATGAATTGAGTATACAATGACATTAAATCTTAAATCTCTAAACATACAATGTCATAAACTCATAATGTTACCATAGTCAATATATCACTAATAAACCTTGCCAAACTTGCACCAAATCTAAACCAATGTTTAGATCTCTCCAAGAGCTTTTTCTTGACAACTCAAAGTCCAAAATCTGACTTTGTATGCCCAAGTTATGCCCTACTTTGTGCTCCAAATAAACAATATCTGACTTTTGGGCTCTTAAAACTTTAAAAGAATTCAAAATCATATAACCAAATCTACACCAAGTTGTAGTACTCTAAATTAGCTTTCCAATGCCTATAAGAACTCTAAAATTTAATATCCTAAGAGAAAATTATGGTCATTTTACTAAGACAGTCTTTTTACCATTTTCACTATGATTTTTTTTTTTTGTGGCAAAAATTTTGATAGAATTAAATTTGATAGCCATCATGGGCTAAAACTAAAAAACTCTTTCATTTCCTCTAAACATGGCAAGTCTAGGGCATATTATATATCAAAATTTATGGAAACATTGACTTGGATCTAATGGTGAGGTTTGGTTTTTTCCTAGGAGGTCATTTCTGCAAGCCACCCCCTAAAACCCTTATTTAAATAAAACATCCAAAAAATCCATTTGTTTAACAATTTCATATGTCCAAAATCTACCAAGATCCCATCATAATAGCAAACCCAAAACCCTCAGATCTATAATAAATCACTCATATCTCATGCCCTTTCTTTTATCCTATCATGCATTCCCATGGATTCAATCTAGGATTACAATAATAAAACCATAGCTCTGATACCACTTGTAAGGAAATTTGCGAGAAAGAAATTAACTATTTCCACATAACCTATAATAGATCTAAAATAAACACAGAATTAAAATCCACATGCAAGAGAATAGAAAATATACCCACAAAAATGTGATACAATATATACCCTGGGAAACCCTCATTAAGGAAAAAACCATTCTCTAAAGCATCCATCACTATGTATTATTCAACAAAAATACCATTACAAATCAACCATGGAAGCCTTGAAAGCCATAGCCACAACTGAGCAAACTATGTGAACAAGCATGAATCCACACATCCCATTCCATGCTTCCAACCTTCACAAATGCTCCTTTGGCTAACCTATCAATCCTTGTCCCACTCAACTCTTTCTTTTTCATCTTTCTCCTTCACACCAACAACTACCCTTATGGCTACTTATATAGTAGCAAGTCCCACAAAACCATCAAGAATTATTACATAAACCATGTGCTAAAACCATGTGCTACCTAACCCACTGACCCAAGATTTAATATTGGGCATTTAATTCTTTTCCTCAATATTAATTAATTACATAAAATATTATCACAATGTTATAATACAACTCATTAAGTATATCCCATGGGAACCTTTACATGTCAAACATCCATCTATGTGCTCCTAGATACAACATTACATAATAAAATAAAGTAAAAAAAAATGAAAAAATTTATATTATGCAATGTGTGCAACACCCATTATCTCAACACTAATGTTCATTTAGACCCTTTAGCTTATCTTTGTAGAATGAGGAGATTGAAGAACAACTAGAGATGACCACCAAAGAGATCATATCCCCTTGGTTGTAACTAGGTTTTCTTCACATTTGGTTCCTCCAACTCATCTTGAATATAATTAATGGACTAAGTAGTAAGAGTTTCATGTTTATTATTCTCTATGGGAACATATTTTTTTAGCTTATTAATTTGATTCTTTTTGTATACTTAGTTGTTGATATTTTGAAAAAATATATCAAATCTTCCCAAATACTCATATCTCCCTTCCTCTGTTTCTAATTCACCACTCTCTTGTCCACCTTCACTACAACGCCTTCCCTATTAATGTTTCTCCTAGAATTTGAAGCTAGATAACAAGTCATTTTCTTAGAAAAAATTTCTTGATATTAAACTATGGAGATTAATTCCATGTATACATCAAAGTATAGGTTGAATTTGACCTCTACCTTGATATGCCAAAAACTATGGTGCTTAATTCCATGTATGTCACTAGTTTCAAATCTCTTTGAATATAAATATGTAGCTTCTTCACCTATTCTTACATAGAATAAAAATGTGACATTTTTGTGGAGAAGGGGGTTGTGTTTGTCAAGCACCTATACAGGAATCAGACCTAAAATAAAATTTAGTAATGCATGTAAAAGCAATACAAAATGTACCTATTCACATTGATTTTCAAACCCTCATTGATGAAAATGAATCTAATTATCCCATGAAGATTATGAATTTTTGTTTGAGATAGTTTAGGGATAAATGGAATCAATCATTATAATAGTGTAAGCTACAAGAGAGAACTCAGTAGCTAAACATATTCACACTAAACCATTTAATATAAGAGAAAGACAGGTTTCCAAACATAAAAATCTATAAAACTTGGAATTTATATTAGCAAACGCAAATAGGATGAAGGTATGCCAATATTAATCTGAATTAAAATAAGGAAGAATGCAAGAAAATCTTCTTTTATGAAATATTCATGAAATGTTCAATGTGGATACATAAATTAAACCAACTAATTAAGTGATAGAGATGAGCTAGATCTAGAATAAACATGGATGAAATTAGTCTAATAAAAGTATAAAAAATAAATCTATGATACAAGATGATTAGAAGGAAAAATACTAACCTCAAAATATGCAATGAAAAGTTCTTTTCTACTAAACTATTTGTAGACTAAAACTACTACAAAAAAATTGCATACAGATTTGTGATCATAAAAGAAAACCCTAAATGTCCTCAAAATCTAGGATCTTTAGGTACAAGTAAATTTGTATGACATGAAAGATTAGGTTTATGAGATGAAAAACATGTTCAAAGACCACAAAAAAAGGAAACCCAAATTTTTCCTAAAGCTCTTGACTATTAGTTTATGGATCCAAATTCATAGTCCCAATAACCTATTCCTACGCAAGGAAAATTAATTTCATTTTTTGGTAGGATTTTCCTTGGCCAATACCTAGATTGAGGAATCAACCTTTAATTGAAATAATAATATTGATAAATGAAATGCTATCATAAAGTAGAGATGAACCAAACAATGAGGAATATAGTTACTTTTGTAGTTGAGATTTAATTTAGTATCTGATCAAATGTGTTAGTGTGATAGCCTTGACTTAAAGAAATAAAAATATAAATATAAAAGTAAATACCTCGCAATTGGAAAATATTTTAATGTCTTGATTAAGAACAAAGGAACTTTAATGAATGAATAGAAGATCCCCTCCTTGGAAGCCAAGCTCCACTGCCACCTTGAAGGGAGAGTCTTTATGTAAGAAGTAAATGATACATATCTTACAAATTCTTAATGAATTCCTTGAATTTAATAATTTTTTGATGTTTCATTTACCATTGAATTATTGATCATGTGTGTCAAGTGATAGATTAATCAAATTACCAAGCCTCCTTATATACTACTATTGGGATGAAAAAAAAAAGTAAGTTGATTGGGCCATAAAATAATATAATTTAAACATTGGAGACACATTAGGACATGTGACCTAAATCTCTCTTCATAAAAGTTGATCAAGTTGACCTATACTAGAGGGTGCCCAAAGGAAAGGGGACTTTGAGGTCTTGTCGAAAGGGTGGAAATATTTAGAAAACATTGAAAGAGTCAAAGGATATGACCAAAGAGGTTATAAATTAATGCTTAAAGGGCCATGCATAGAAATGTGTGATGATCTATAAATTTGGGAAAGATTTAAAGAAGAGAAAATGAGAAAAACTACACTAAAAAGGGATAAAAGGTCTCAAAACTAAAATATTCAATTTGAATATATCACATAGGTGTATTGAATAAACATGGATTTATTCACCAATTCAAGGAATATAGACTTGTACAAGCTTGGATTCAAAATATATTTATCTTTGGTCACTTTAATGATGAAGAAGGATGGATGTGGATCTTTGTTAAATTTTCTTTTGACTTTTTCTACTTGGCTATCATGAAAGAGTGAAAATTTCATAAATGATAGAAAATTTCCATTGAATATACAAAGACCTAGATATCTTGAACTAAGATTATTGAAATTTTGAATCCATAAGAGATTCATTTCACTTTAAATCACCAAATTTTTCTTGCACATTGATTTTATTACATGAACATGATATACTACTTATGATTGGATGTAGATATTAAAATGAGGAACTTGAATGCACTTACATACTCATTTCAAGATTGAATTTCTAGAGGCCAACCAAATAAAGAGATAGAAAATAAATACACATGCATTGGATTTGGATCCCATTTTATAATTACCTCTTAAGGAGTTAGATGACTTTATTTGGAATTGACTATGTATAGTCAAACTTAATTTGACATATATGCAAGAAGAGGCACTTTCACAAAGATGAGGAAGAAAAGGTGCCAAAAAAATTTTGTCCCACATTTTATGTAAGGTGAATGTCTATGAGGGTGCATGACCTAATGGATCAACACATTTTATCGTTATGCTTGAATTTTAAGATAATTTTATTTTAGCTTAAATGAAAGAATAATCATCCTGAGCCAAACATGTTAGATTGTGGTGACTGATCAAGAAAGTATTGTACCAAAAAAATTTGGTACTATTTTCCATTCAAAGATTCACCACTAAAGTTATGGCTAATTATGGCCGACATGTTATAACCCTAAAGCAATTTAATAATTGTATAAAAGGGTTTAGGGTTGGGCATTTTTTCATTATGTTGTGATGCGAAATTGGTTCTTGTGATGGTATTGAGCTGTAAGGGATTACGGATTTTAATTAGGTTGTAATCACTGGATTGTAATAAGATCAGACTTGTTGTTTGGTGGACGTAGCCCAAGGATTGGGTGAACCAGGTTAAATCTTGGTGCCTTGTGTTCATTTCTACATAATTTATTATTTTCTGTTATTGGTTATATTTTCATGTAGTTTTTATTTCTATCCGTGGTTTATCCTAACAAAACCCTCAAGAAATTTTTTTACCTTCTCCTCATGAAAAAAAGAATAAAGAAACTAAACTCCAACCTCCTTTTTAAATCCATAGACTTCCACCTAGAACACAATTAAAATTGATAAACCAAATAAAAAGTGGGAAGTCAAAACTAGATTATTTAACTGGGAGGTTAAAATAGTCTATTTATACAAATCTTAGAAGGGGAAAACTTTCTAAATCATCAGAAACAATCTTTAACCAAATAGGTTCAGTTAGTGGGAAACTAAATATAAGGTTAGGAAAATGATAAGAAAGAAAAATACCTAGTTAAGTTTTCAGATAAAAATATAAAAAAGAATAAAATACTAAAAGGTGATATTTGTAGCCTCTTTCTAAATCCAAAATAAAAATAAAAATCATAAGAATACTTGTGGAGGTTTCTAGTCCATTGGTAAATACATAAAGAAATTTAAAAAAAACTTTGGGATAGATGTTGGATGCTATTTGATACCCCTCCATGTAATAATTATGATGTTCCAATAATTTATTGAGGAAATTATATTGTGATCTTGTTCTTAATGAGATCCAAACTTATTTTGGCTTTTTAAAATCTCATGGTAGAAGCATGGGGTCATCATTTGATAGAATGAGGGCACAACATGACCCTAATGCACTAGATGATAATGATAGAATGATGACAAGTTATTTTTTGAAATCATCAATTGGTATTGATATAAAGGTAAATACTTACACAAGGTCATATAATTCATTTTATTATATTTAATTTATAAATTAATAGATAACTAACTTATCATTTATTGATTATGATCAAAATTTATGAAAATATTATCAATTGTTCTTGTAGTATTCCTCCATCCCCCTTTTACCTAATGTCATCAAGCTCACAACTATGTATCTAATAAATAATTTTAGGTCATACATGTAAGTAGTATGTAATGATCCCACTTGGTATTTACCCTTGGTTTGATTTAATCCCAAAATTAGTTTTGGATAGTGTAGATAGTTATAAATATGTTTACAACTTCTTTCTTTTGAATATAAAAAGAAAAATTTCCATGAATATACAAGTTTCCTCTTCATGTGATTTTTTTCCTATTTCTTTTATTTCTATATCTTAACCTAAATACTTATTTTGAATATATTCTTTACTTTCTCTAATAATTTTTTCCCTTTTGAAGGCTTATTATTATTATTTAATTAATGCATCTCCCTAAAAATCCTCATATGAACCTCCTAGCTATGATATGTTAGGATGGTAAATTACTTAGTAATATTCCTTATTGATTTCTCCCTCTATTATTTATTATACCCAACAACTTTTCCACTCCTCTTCTCTTAATTTAATCTATTGCTACCTCTATTCAACTATATTTATGTGTTCCTCATTTTATATTTCTCTTTTACACTCCTCAATGCCCTCAATTATTAGTGGCCAATAATATTCAACATTTTCTTAGATTGGTTGAGTATGTATGATCTTTTTACTCTATCAAATTCTTTATTAATGTCCCTCTTTTCTCACCACATACTTGAAATCTTTCTTATACCCTCTCATGGGTAACATCATTCCATTTTGCATGGATCCTCTCTATCTGAAGTGGTTACACCCTATTTTTAACCCAAAGGGTATAGAAAAACTCATGGTAAATTTATTATATTACAAATTATTAAGACTATTAATTTTAATTTATATAACTAGGAAATAAAGAGCTATTAGTATCTTGAATAAAATATAAATTCATAATTGAAAAATAATGAAATATTATTAATATATAAAGTCCATTATAAAAAAATCTATAGATTTGTTAATGATTTTACTCTAATCATTTAATGTTGACCAAACCCTCTTCCATCATTAAGGATGATCCATAATTTTTTTACATACATACACGCACACATACATATATGTATGTATATATATGTGCAAGCTTATATCCATATATATATATATATGTATGTATGTATATATACATACACATATACATAGATAAACACACAAATATAATGGATCTACAGACATATATAGACCTACATATATAATTATATATATATGTATGTATATATATGTACAAGCTTATATCCATATATATATGTATGTATGTATATATACATACACATATACATAGATAAACACACAGATATAATGGATCTACAGACATATATAGACCTACATATATATCTATGTGTGTGTTTATGTATGTATGTGTGTGTTAATAATGATAGTTGGATTAGATACTAATTATATGTTTATCATAATATAGGAGTATTATCCTTTAATATTTAATATTTCTTTTCTAATCATTTATAATTGTTGGCTTTCACTCTTAGAAGGGTCATGAAAGTCCAAGCTTCTTGAAATTTCTTTGTTGGATACAATTCATTAATTGTGTATTGCCCTTGATGTTACACAAATGTCATATTAGTTGATAGATAGTGCATGCCAAGCTCACTTGGTCAATGGAGATAGTTTTAATAGTCTACTGAGTGTTCCTAAGTTTACTCTATATAGAAGGCAATTTCTACCGACCTCACTTAGGTGTCAAAAGAAGTCAAGCAAAAAATAGTGCTAATCGAGCTCACTTGGTTAACAAAGGGAAAGTTGAATAGAGTTAGTGCTAACCAAGTTCACGTGGTTATTGAAGGAATTTTGTAAGTTCACAATGTTAACCAAGATTTTGTTGGTTAACATAGGTAATCACTTTAGAATTAGTTTCTATCGAGCTAGGTTGGCTACCAAAGGATTTTCTTATTTTGGCATATAAAGGTTAATTAATTTACCTATCGATTTTAGCTAACTGAGGTGATGAATATTGGTTATTCTAATTTGTATTTGAGCTGACTTAACAATCTGAAAGGTATAAATAGTAGGTCAAGTTTTAATTTCAAATGTGTGATGTGTGCAAGTTGAATAAGTTGAAAGAGATAAGAAGAGGAAGCAAACTTGAAGGATAGAAGAGATATCCTTGTGGTGTAGAAAAGTATTATTCGATCATGATGGATGAAGTATGAAGCAGAGTAGAGATCTAAAATCAGAAATTCAATTGCATCACAATCAAGTCATTTCATTGTTACTCTCTAACTATTGTAGTAGTGATCTAAAATCTCTTAATAGAGTTGGTTTAATAACCATTGTAATCCTCTAACAAGGTGGCAATTCCTTTGAATTATTTCAAGACCTTTTGCAAGGCCACTCCCAATAGGGTGATCAAATCCTTTAACATGGTCATGCCTAACAGTGTGTATTTAACTTTTAACAAGGTTGGCTACAAGCACTATTCACTTTAGAAGAATGAAAAATTGTAACTAGTTACATTGGTGTTTTTTCCCAAATTGGGTTTCCACATTAAATCCTAGTGTCTCATGTGTTCTTGTTATTTCTTTCATGCTTGAAAGAAATTAATAATAACATCTTAAAATTAAGTAAAGTAATTCACACTCTACATTTACTAAGTTACATCATTTTTTGTGTGTTTACTGAGTATCAGCAGTAACTAGTTTTTTCAGTTTGAATTTTATAGTTGACATCCAAGGCATTTGTGAAATATTTTAGTGGTAATTGATTCACCCCTCCTCTTAGTTACTCCTCTTATACTTCAAACAATTGGTATTAGAGCATTTGGTACTGGTAGAGAATGTTTCAAGGACCTAAGCTAAAGATTAGGATGTCTTACAAGAGATAGATTCCAAAGCTGAATAGATATAACTTTGTAGCATGGCAAGGATGTATGAGGCTTCATCTAGCTACCATCAATGATTTAGGATGCAAATATCTTGATGAAGAATATAAAATTCCCATTAGAACATTATTAGTTGATGATATTGCTGAGAAGAAAAACCATAACATCATGATGATTGACATTGCATCTACTCTCAATTATGCTAAATTTGATGAGGTCAAAGACTTTAAAACTACTTTTGATATGTGGAACAAGTTGAAAGAAATCTATGGAGGAGATGACAATATAAGAAGAGCCAAATTAGAAAGCCTTAGAGGACAATTTGATCAGACAAGGATGAGAGAAGATGAAAATATTGCAAAATATGTGGAAATAATCAAGGCTAGTGTTAGTACAATCAGAGCATCTGGAGGAGAAATCAAAGAAGAAACTATTGCAAGTAAAGTACTTAGAGAATTGCTTCCTATCTACATAATTAGAGTATCTGCTATTCAAGAAAAGAGATGTAATCCAAATCACAAGTTAATTTTTGATGTCCTAGTAGGAAGATTGATAGCTTTTGAACTAGATAATTTTGATAACTATGTTCCTACTTCCAAGAATATTGAATCTACATTTGAAGCAAAACTCTCAGTCAAAGAAAAAGGCAAGAAAATAAAAGACAACCAATTAGAAAGTGAAGAAGAAACTGAAGAAAGTTCAGACAGTGATCTTGAAATTATTGAAGCTTTACTTGCAAAGAAATATTCTAGGATTAGAGGAAAGTAAAAAGGTAAAATCCCTCTAATATGTTTTCCTTGTGAAGAGATTGGTCATATTGCTTCTAGGTGTCCAAACAAAGAAGACAAGGAAGTGAAGAAAAGCCAAAAGTACAAAGGCAAGAAGGAATTCAGAGGTCACAAATCCTATGAAGATAGAGGAAAGAAAACATGTTTAATGGCTAAAGATTCTAATAATTTTCATGCCCAAAATATAGGGCACAAACACATCGACAATATATTTTTTAAAGTGATAATAGGATTAAATGTAATAAATAAGTATTTGAATAGAATCGCTTAATTTCCTCATACACATGTAAAATTATGAAGTTTGAGTACAAATCAAATGTGAATTTTTTCTTAACATAGTTTAAACTTAATTTTCATTACTTGATATATATCACTATGTTAACTAATTAACCTCAATCAAATGAATATGATTTTGAAGCATAAGAATATCGCAAGAAGCTAAAACATCAATTTCTCCATTTTTTTGATACACACATACATATAAAATAATTATAAGAAGAAAATCATATGGAAGAACCATACTCCATTTTAATTATTTTTTAATTCAATCATCTAATTCAAAGACTCCCTTAGAAAAGAACGAGGGAAGAAAACCCAAGATCATACTCATATCCCCAATAAGTTTAATAATCACATTTTTACAATAGAATCATTATCTTGAGGATAAATCTCTCAACATTTGAATTTCAGTACAACTTTGAATTTTCTACTTGGTTCCACAAAAGGGAAATCATTATAAAGTTTGCAACACATCAACGTAATCATGGAGAGAATAAAAACTAACTGGGAGACAAACCAAAACATGAAGATAAATTCAAACATTCACTCCCATAAAGGTTTTCACAATAGGTTCATCATTGAACTAGACTAGGGAGAAGGTGGATTTTTCCAACAGGAGATGTTAGCCACAACACCATAAAATATGCCCTTTTGGGCCTAAAATGTCAAGAACTTCCATTCTTTCACAGATGCCCTTTTGAGGCTAATATCACAAGGACTTTTATTCTTTCACTTCTCAAATTTAAAAACTCAAAACATGGTTTGTGCTAACAAGTGGGGGCCCATAACACCCTACTCTCTTTCCCTCTTCTCGTCCTAAGAAGAGGCTCTACAATATTGGAGTCCAACTAAAGACCTCCTCCCATACATGGCCACTTCTACCCTATCCAAGGGTGAGTAATGCCAATACAACTCATATAATCCATTTTAAATTCAAAGAAAAATACAAAGGAAAAGCATTTAAGAAAACTTATTTCAATCGCTCCCAAACATACTAAACACACACACGAACATACATATGCAATAAAACTAAAACATGAAACACAGCATAAACAGAATGAGGTGAAGTATTCCTACCTTCCAAGTAGGGTTATGGCAATTGAAAAAGTTTGAAATGAGCATTCCCTTCCTTCTCTATCTCCTTCAATCCTAATTTTCACTTTAAAACTAGAGGTGGGGCGAACACTCAAATTCTCTCAAATTTGCCTCTAAATAAGATCCTAAACTCAACCACTCCAAAAAGAAATAACTCCCTTACATGCCCAAAAGTTCTAGAGTCTTTTAACTCAACTAGACATAGGCTAACCTCAAGGTGGAGTTAAAGTTATCCAACCAATGACAAAATCATTCAATTTATGCAATAAAGAAAAAATGGGATATTTTGGTGACCATAAAAGTTATCCCTTGGGTACTTAGATTTCATGATTTTAGGCATTTATGATTAATTAGGGACCTATCAAAAGCTAGGAAAATTTTAGGACTTTCTAACAACATTCAAAAAAATGTAGAGTACTCACTAATCTTGATTAGGGTAATTAACCACTATTACTAATAGATTAGCAAAAAGGTCACTACCTAGTCTGACTTAGATCTTTAGGTTACTTGGTTAACCCTAAGTTTCATGTTGGAATGCATATACAATTCATGAGTGTTAAGCGACACTATAAAAAAACTGTTATGAAACATTAACATTTAAAGATTACAAAATGATACAATCATTCATTTCACAACACAAATAAAATACAAACAACAGGGTCTGCATCTTTCACTAGATTCAACCCTGGTTTCCACAATGGTACATAGGGTTTAGTTTCATTTCTTAGTTAGATTTTCCTAGCTGAAATATCCTGTACACTCATTGCACACATCAGTAGCTTAAGAAAATCATATGCATATATTCAAAACTTTTCCGGATAGTTAAATAAATCAAAACATGAATTTTTCAAATAATTAACTATTTAATTCATTTCTACTCACATTTAATCATTAGCAAACACATATCAATAAACTTATTCATTAATTTAGATTAAAATACTAGAATAATCATCGTTAGGCATGCATATACCTAACATCATAAAAATCACTAGTTAAGGAATACTGAACTATCTAAAAGTATAAAACCTAATCATCAAGGTACCAAAATCAACACCCTTGTCATTAGGTGAAAATGCCTTGTATCATTCCTAGTGAAATTATAATGTTTAGTTAGTCGAGATAATGTAGTAGTTCTCAAATCACCGAGTATTTAAACATGAATGTATCAACTACTCTAAATTTTGTTAGGACATTCACAATATAAAACATTACTTCATATCCATTCTAATCTCCTCCAACATATTCAATAGAGGAATTCATATTCAACAAATAAATACAAGGAGGGATCTTACATCCTCCCTCACTAGCTTTTCACTTGCTCCTAGAAGTTGCACAAATAAAATGTTTCTCATATGCTAGACCTTTTCTAGGCTTATTCCAAAATTTACTCCTATTTTAAGGAATGATTAATAACTCACATACATACACATGGATTATAATGTATTTTCTAGATTACCATTACTAAATGTGAAGTTTTCTCCATAACTCTGACATGGTTACATTTTCCAGGGTAAAACACTTCTTCAAATTAAGTCACATATCAACAACTTTTTGATATAATATAAATATACCTATAGAGTCTCTAGCAATAATAATATCATAAGATGTTCTAATTTTCACATACCAACTTTTCAGGGTAATAGTTGTATGAGACTCCCTCGAATGATGTTTCTTATAATGTAACTTGGCTCTTTATGTGGGGTTAATCACTTTTCCTTTAGATTTTTCACATCATATTCATTTCTTGATAGGATACTAAAAATTCATCACTACACCTACACCTTTTCATCTAGAAGTCCATTTGGTTAACTCATAACCTTAACCATATTTATGTTGGGGTGCAATCTATCACTCAAAATGGTCAACAAATATTTACTGGTCCTATTCTCAATGTCTTGGGAGAGGGTGGGGCATGCCCACTCTCACTAATAACACAAAACCCTAGTGTTAAACATCCACTTAATCATCAGGAATCCCTTTTGGTAGGCCCATCATATGTCACTTTGCCAACAAAATTTCAAAAGAAAGTGCCTCACAATTTAAATTCAACATCAAGGATGAAACATCCAACACAAAAGTCAGAAATCATGAAATAAAGAGTGGCCACAATAGTAAAATTTAATCAAGAAATAAAGACATAACCAGGAGGAAAAATATAATCATCAATAATACAGTTGGCTAAATAGCCCCACATCATACTGTTGGCAAAAAGGAAGAACATTAAAATACCAAAATCTAAATTCAGACAAATAAGGAAATAAATCAAGTTACTCACAAAATTTACATTACTGACACAATGCGGCCATACTAGGGTCACTGAGGAAAATGAGGAGTCTTAGGTCTTCAAAATACATTGCAGGGATCTTGAATCAATTTTAGATGGTGGTCTAATGACCATGTCACTCAAACTCTAATTGATCCCACCTACTAACTACATAACTCACTTTATCAACATTGCCCTGTGATTAGGGTTTACTATACCAAGGGGTTTGGCCGTATCGAAACTCTCTCCAAAAATGCAAATGTGAGGATACTAATATAAGTCCCCTTCAATCCGATTGTTGTTACATTGGTTTCCTTTCAAAGAATCTAAACATGTGGGGACATTAATGTTAGTAGAGTTGTACTCTAAGTTGTAGTTACAATATGAAATCTCTTATCCTTAATTCACTAAAATTATATATTAGGGCTCCTATCCATAATATTTCTTAGGTCAAAATTTACCACAATATATTGACTCAAGCTATGTTATCATTCTCACAAAATTTGGTATGATCTTGAATACATATATACATCACTGCCCGTGTTATTCCATCATTTACACAAGTTCTAATTATCATCTGATAATTTACTAAATTTTATTGTTCTTATCTATAATTCCATATTCCATGTCTCCCAGTCATGGATGACTTATGACTTCATCCTTAAGTTGTAAGTTTACAACTAGGTAGGTATAGAACCATTATTAGGATGTTGCCAATGTATACTCATTCATTCTTGCAACTATCTTCTTGTTGATGATATATGTCATCGTTATTGTTCTTATCATATGTCATGGCTTATAATTTTCTTATTTCTTAACTCTAATACCTGAACCTTATTTCATGTTAGGTTGATGACCTCATCATGACTTTACTTACTCTATATTGTAGGGTTATAACTGGTCCAAGAATCTCAATGTTAGAGTCTATGAGCATTCAATTGATACTTAAAATTTAGTATTACTCATGCTTATTCAATAAGCCTATTAACATAATTAAACTCACATAACCTTATCTCAGAAGTTTGCATTTTCTATCTTACCCATTCAATACTATATGTTGCATACTACACTGCAATGGTTATGAGAAGTAGATGAAGGATTAAGAGTCAGTTTCAAATACATATCATCAATATGCAGAGGGGACATCTTCCATATGATGTATGAGTTCGAACCCCTAAAGTACTAACTCTATGGGAACATTTAGTTTGGGTTGAATGAGTTGATCGAATAACATCTAGGTTCAAATGCAAAGGTGTGATTTCCAACTCAAATTACATTTGAGGGTTTCCAAGTTCACATGTCAACTATGGTGCTATCCCTTTAAGACTATACTAGATCAACCCTTAGGAAGATCAAATTCTACATTTAAAGGTTAAGCCATCATAACATACTAAAACTTAATCTAGATATTATCATAACTCATATAGAACTAATTAACATATTAAAGCATCTATCATTAAACTATTTACAACATTAAACTCATCTTCTATCATAACCCAGCTTATCATATTAGGTTACCTAGTCAACTCAAGTTATGATATTTCACCATCCAAAATCATCTTCTTGGTTTTAAAATTCAAATAAAAGAACTAATAATACAAAATTTCTAACTAATTCATTTCCAATCCTATACTTACACTTAATTTTTAACAAAACATTTATCCATTAACAACTAATACTAGCCTTAAATGCAAAATATTTTAATTTTTTTGCAACTTTGAGCTTGCTAAACTCATAATTAAATCCATAGTATTAATTATGAAATTATTATAAAAAAATTCCCTTGATAAGATATAACATATTTCAATCATGCTCTACTACAGAGTGAAAATATTTAAACGTATTATTAACATCTTATACTTTCCATTATAAAGACACCAACATTTTTTATAAATAACAACACTATTTACTAGCACTAAATTCAAATATAAATTTATAATCTTAATCTTAAAACATACCAAAACATTTTAAGATTATAAAATTCAAAAAAAATTTAACAACATCAATGTGCTCTTATTAAAAAAAATTTAAACTAAATTATAACTAATTAAAACTATACTAAAATACCAAGATTTATTAATAATTAACTTTACTAACTAAAATATTAAAAAATAATAATAAGAAGAAATAACTAATTCTAACATCTCATAATTAACAATTAATGTTAATTTACTAACCCAAAACCAATTATAATTCTAGCACTAAAACATACTAATAAAATAACCTAACATAAAACTAAAACTAATCATTAACCTACAATTTCTAACAATGATTATTATCTTACACTAAATAATAACAAAAACAAAATATTAACCACAATAATAAACTAACTTTACCACTAACTCCTAACTACACCTCAAACTAACGCCAAATCCTTACTAACATCTAACCCCTAACTTAACTCCCTAACCCATCTTCCCACACCACTTGGCCACTTGCCAAGCTCCCCTATCAAATACTATGGCTCCTCCCAAAGCTTGGCATGTTGCCCAAGGAATAAATGGATTGAGCATATGGGACCATCTCTTTTTCTTTGGATTCCTACAAGAGAAAACATTTAAGGCACCAACATTTAAGGGGATATCCTCAAAAAGGTGGATGTGACTTGGGACAAGGCATCATTCCCAAACGTAGCCCAAGGACTAGCAGCCAAAAAGGTATCCATGGAGGAGTGGGATAAAAAAATTAAGAGAAGAAGAAGCATTTCCTAAGTCAACAAAGGTGGTTTAGATTTTTAGGAGTCTGTGTCCATCTTTGGAGGGAGGAAGGGAAGTGGTTTTCAATGCCACCAAACCCCATACGAGTCTCCTTCCTTTTAATCATCCCCAACCCACATAGAGACATATCCCCACATGGGATATGCCTTGTCCCTCTATCACTACAGTTGGAAATTACAGAAATACACATAGGACCATTAAATATGTAGTTATCTCAGGGTTATCAAGCTAGTTTTATATTGAAAATAAATGCAAAATACACTTACATAATAATTGTGTGTGTGTGTGTGTGTAAAAGAAAATAAGACACAAGTTTGTGAATACAACACATAAGGGATATATATATAATTTAAAAGGTATCATATCTTATTTCCTTAACAAAAACAATATAGATTTTGCTGCAAGAAGAGGCCTAAATTTTTAAATGATTAGAGATTGCAAAAAGTTTGAAATTGCTCATGGTTAATACCATGGCTAATAGTTTGCATTTCTACAATTAATTACAAGTTCTCCATAAAGGTTGTTATGGATGGCATATTTTCACATGATTAGTAAATTTCTACAATTAGCAAATATTAGCCCTCCAAAGTAAGTTATGTATCCAATATCTTTTGCAAAGGTCATCGAGTTCACATTAAGTGTGGAAAGTTAATATCAGTCTCATAATCCTAAAAAAAATGTCATGTTGATCAAAGAATTTCCTTTGTAGCATTACAAATGACTCCCTCTTATTTATAGAATCATGTAGCTCATAGAGGTAGATAAGCTGTGTAGGAAATGAAATCATGAGAAAGCTCCACTGAATATTGCTCAAAGTAGTGTAGTCCTATTAACAAAAGGAGAAGATTTTAAAGTGGCATGTGAAACATCTATAATTGTTTCTCTTTTAGTTTCAATGCTCATCAATGTAGCTTTGATCACTTATGGGAAAGGTACACCATTTTAATGCTTTGCTGAATATAGTCCTTGTTCATGCCAATCTGTTAAGAAATGGGAAAAAAATATAAAAAATTGAAATACAATCCTCCCAACCCACATGCAAGGGAAGGCCAATATTCAAGGGAGGTGGCTTTCCAAGTGGGTAGGCTGCCCAAAGCTTGGTACTTTCCCAAGTCTTCTCACGTTGACCAAGGAGAAAGCACATGCCAGATATGGTGAGCACTTTGAATGGAGGTTTGGACGTCTTTAAAGGTGGTGGCAAGGTTTTGAATGAAAACTTGCTCCTTTTTTGAGCTTGCTAACACCTATTTCCATGTCTTTTCCCCATGTTGCCCAAGACAGACCAAAGTTGCCCAAGGACAATACTAAGAACGCAAAGAATGGGGAGGAATGTGGTGTGGTCAAGAGGAGATTTGCACAAACCAATGTTCCACCTCCTCAATTTATATGTCACCCCCCTCTTGCCAATGTTGACATAGCACGTTTTCTTCAAAACTTGTGCTTATCCCTTTGACAGGAGATGTTATCACTTTAAATGCTATAGAAGGGGGGGGTTCATATTATAATTGTCTAAACTCGAGGGTGACATTGATGTTTTAAAAGTTTATGGTTGGGGAAGAGAGATAGGATAGAATTATCTTATTTCTAAATTTATTTATTTATTTCAAGTATTTTATTTATTTATTTTGTTAATATCTAAGACATTTTAATAGATCCTACGAGAAAATTCTCTGTGGTTTTTTTTTTTTGAATGCAAAAAATTCTCATGTATTAACTAGCATCGTGTAGATGATTATTTTGAATTTATTTTTTATGGGCACACAACCCAAGAACAAAATGGACACAACAGAAAAGGGAAATTATATTAACTGAGAAAATAAGCTATTACAAATAGTACAGAGAAAATAAACTTCAGAACATGCCCTAAGGGCTTACAATAGCATAAATCTGGAGAATATTTCTCCTTTTAGCACCTCCTCTCAAACTCCACTCCGAACTACCTTTTACAATGCCAGAAATCTCTTTAAATAGACCCCAGAGGGTTAAGGACTAGGAGTACATTCTAGAAAGTGCTAGTAGGCATCCACCGACCAAATAGAAGGTTTCAAAAGCTGCATTAGAAGTCGGTGCAATTCTAGAAGAATCTAGAAATGGTAACCGAACTTCCGGGAGGCATAACTTTTGAACTATAGCTCCGATTTGATGAACCGTTTACATTTTTGAAAAGCTCTGGAAGCGCTCTATAGCCCTATGGACCAGCTTTGCTCGTCCCCAATTTTTTGGACCTTTTCAAGGTCATTTAATGCCCCTAACTTGACTTCGAAGCATTCTTAGGGGGTCTCCAAAACCCAAAAAACTGTAATAACTTTCAAACCGTGGGGCCTTTTGACCTGATTCTTTTTCTAGAATGCTCTAAATCACAATTACATTCATCTGGTCAATTCACACCTTCTAGGTCACCAAAATGATGGCCAAATTGCATGCTCCTACTTTTTTAGGATTTTCAAATGCACTGATAGTGGAACTGTGAGAGTTGGAACCTTTATTTGACCCAAATGGGTATCCAAAAATGTAAACACATGAAACAGAAACTAAGTCTAAGTACATTTTTTTGGGTGAGAGAGGATTGCCCTTATACCTCTGGATGCTCCTGCATCAGACACCTAGGGTAGATTGAAAAGTGACCCTGTCACTTTATGGATGGTAGAGGAAATCCCAAATGGGAAACCTCAGCTACTGAAATCCAAGTTGAGTCCTTGATTGACCATCCTTTCCATTTGACCAAATACTCTTCATACTACTTGTTTCTGGTACTCCTACCCACACGATGATCTAGAATGTCTTCTATCTCCTCCTTCTTAGAAGCAGGAATCGGACATGGCTCTAACACGAGCTCCTCATCTGCACCATCATCATGATACTCTGTTAAATTTTCAATGTTGAAAATGGGAGAAATCTGAATACCATCCGACAACTCCACTTCATATGCATTTCCTGAGTCATGTTTCTTCAAAATTTTGCAGGGGCCAAATTTCTTCATTTTTAGCTTGTTGTAAGTACCGGCTGGAAATCTTTCTTTTCATAAGTGTACCATGACTAAATCTCCTACTTGGAATTCCTTATGTCTTCTCCTTTGATTAACCCTAGCTTTATACTCTTGATTCATCTTGGTTATGTGTGCCTGAACCTCCTCATGTAGATGCTTGATATGTTCAGCAAATTCCTCAGTTTCAGCACTTGTCCTCTCCCCTTATTCTATCTTCCTTAGCTCTGGTGCAGTCCTTGGGCTATTCCCATATACAATTTGGAATGGTGATTTTCCAGTACTCCTTTTTATAGAGTTATTATAAGCAAATTTTGCCTGTGGTAGAATCAAATCCCATCCCTTGGGCTTATCCCCAACTAAACGTATCAGCAAATTTCCTAGACTTCTATTTACCACTTCTGTTTGGCCATTAGTTTGCACGTGATGCGTGGAACTGAATTTCAAGTCTGTTCTCAACTTTTTCCACAATGTCCTCCAGAAATACCCCACAAATTTAGTGTCTCTGTCAGAAACTATACTCCTTGGAAGACCATGTAGTCTTACCACCTCTTTGAAAAACAAGTCTGCAATATGGACAACATCATTAGTTTTGTGGCATGGAATGAAATGTGCCATTTTGGAGAACCTATCAATCACCATGAATACTGAGTCATTACCCCTTTGTGTCCTTGGCAATCCAAGAACAAAATCCATACTTATGTCCTCCCATGGCCTTGATGGAATAGGCAATGGCTAATATAGACAAGTATTGTGACTAAATCCCTTGGCAACTTGACAAACCTGGCAACTTTTTATGAACTTCTTCACATCCGGTGAAATTTGAGGCCAAAAATAATGTTCTCTAAGAATGGCAATGGTCTTATCTCGACCAAAATGTCCTGCCATCCCTCCACTGTGTTTCTCCTTAATCAGATTTTCCCTTATGGAACTCCTTGGAATGCACAATTGACTACCTTTGAACAACATGCCATCCTGAATCAAATAATCTAACCACTTGGTTCTATCTACAGCAACAGGCTCTTTACAAGCTTTCCATGCTTCAACAAAATTAGGATCCTCGGGGTACAAATTCTTGAGTTCATCAAACCCAACTACTTCAACCTGCATTGCTATAACTAGTGACTATCTCCTACTTAGTGCATCTGCAACCCTGTTAGATTTTCCACTTCTATGCTTCAGCACAAATGTATAACTCTGCAAGAATTCTACCCACTTCATATGCCTCTGATTCAATTTACCTTGGCTATTTAGGTACTGCAATGCCTGATAATCAGTATACAAAACAAATTCCTTTGGTAATAAATAGTGTCTCCATTTCTTTAAGGCCTGAACTATTGCATAGAACTCTTGATCATAAACAGAATACTTCTTCTTTGCATCATTCAATTTTTCACTAAAATATGCAATAGGCTTACCTTCTTGGCTTAATACAGCCCCAATAGCGCTGCCACTAGCATTACAATCCACCTGGAACACTTTTCTAAAATCTAGAATTGCCATCATAGGTTTTTCTGTCACCTTCTTCTTCAGCAATTCAAAACTTCTCGCAGCTGCTGTAGTCCATTTGAACTCTTTTCTATCCCCTCTTATTGTAGCAGTTAGGGGTGCACATATGCCACTGAAATTCATAATAAAATTCCTGTAAAAACTAACCAAACCATGAAATGATCTTACCTCAGTAGCAGACCTTCGAGTAGGCCATTCCAAGATGGCTTTTACCTTTTCTGGATCCATTTTAAGACCTTCAGGTGATATAAAAAACCCCAAATAGACTAACTCCCTTTTTGCAAAGATACACTTCTCCAGATTAATTAACAGTTTCTCTTCCCTTAGCCTTTCAAGGACACTACGAATATGTAGTAAATGTTCTTCCAAAGTCTTGATAAAAATTAAAATATCATCCAAACAAACAATAATAAATTTTCCCAAGAACTTCTTAAGTACCTCATTCATGAGTTGCATGAAGGTGCTTGGGGCGTTCGTCAATCCAAAGGGCATGACTAACCACTCATAAAGACGCTCCTTGGTCTTGAAGGCTATTTTCCACTCATATCCTTCTCGAATTCTTATCTGATGATAGCCACTTTTAAGATCTATCTTTGTGAAGTACTGAGCTCCACTCAAGAAGTCCATAAGATCATCCATCCTTGGTAAAGGAAATTGGTACTTGATGGTTATCCTATTTATAGCTCAGGAATCTGTACACATCCTCCACTCTCCATCCTTCTTTGGTGCGAGTACTGCAGGTACTGCACATGGACTCAGGCTCTCTCAAATCAAGCCCTTCCTCAACAGCTCCTGAACCTGTCTATTTAGCTCCTCTGTTTCAGTAGGAGTCATGCTGTGAGCAACCTTGTTAGGCAAACTAGCTCCTGGAATTAGATCTATCTGATGACTGATTTTCCTTACTGGTGGCAATCCATCTGGAACATTATGAGAGATAATATCTCCAAATTCCCCTAGTAAATCTGAAACTTCAAATGGTATTTCACTACTAACTTCTTTAACTTTCCTAGGAATCAAAGCATAGCACATATGTTGATGTTTCATGCCATCTAAAAACTTCCTTCCATCAACAAGACAAATACTAGCACTGCTACATACCTTTTCACCTTCCTTTTTCATGGGCTTCAATTTGTGGTGAACTCCATCCTTTGTTAGAGAGTATGTGTTTGCATGTCCATCATGTATTGCATGTCTATCAAACTGCCATGGTCTACCCAAAAATAGATGGCAAACATCCATCGAAATAATGTCACAGAGAACTTCATCATGGTAACTCCCATTTTTTAATTTTACTAAACATTGTTCACTTACTAGGACCTTATGATCATCTTTTACCCAAGAAATCCGATAGTGCTGGGGATGTTTCTCCCTTTTGAGCTTCAGCTTAGAGACCATCTCTTCTGATACCAAGTTATCAGTGCTACCACCATCAATGATCACATCGCAACATTTATCCTCACACTTGCATCTGGTACGGAACAAACTCCTCCATTGTCCTGGTTCATTTTCACCACTTAGTAGGACTCTTTCATTTACCAATGTCTCTCCTCTTTCTGCATCCTCTGAATGTGATGATTGTGCATCCTCATCCACATGAGAAACCCTAGCTTGGCCCTCAGCTCTCCTATCTGTCCTTCCTTGTCGTTGAGGGCATTCAAAGGCACGATGGCCTTCTTCATTGCAATGGAAATAGGTACCACAGAAGCCTCCTCTTCCTTGTCCACATCCTCTACCTTTTCCTCTTTGATTTTCGAAGTCTTGATCGTGGGAGCGGTTGAAACCCTCATTTCTCTGGTTTCTGCTAGTACCCACATCTTCATTTTTCCTTTGGGTTTCATTGCGGCCTCCAGATGATCTACTGCTTCCCCTTCCTCCTTGACTGTGAACTCTTTGTCTTCCTTCAAACCTTTTACTCAGCTTCTCTACAACTCGTAGGGCAAACTGGTATGCTTCTTCAACACTGGTCATTCTTACCAGACTTAATTCCTCCGGGATGCTAGGTCGCAACCCATTGATATAATGAGCAACCTTCTCCTTATCTCCTTCTGCATGCCCCGCTCTAATCAAGAGTCGGTAAAACTCCTCTGTATATTCTTGGGCTGATCTTCCTTCTTGCTTTAACCCATGCATCTTCTTAAATAGATCAAGCTCGTAGTCCATAGGAATGAACTGCTTCTTCAATTTGTCCACCATGCGATCCCATCTTGTGATCTTCTCCTTTCCTCTTCTAAGTCTTTCCAGTTGAACCTCTTGCCACCAAATTTTGGCATGGCCTTTTAGTTTGGCCTAAGAAAACTTAACCCTATCTAGGTCCCTTATATCCTCATACTCAAAGTATTCTTCCAGTTTATTGATCCAATCGATCAACTCATCTGGTTTCAGATTTCCTGAAAATATACCCACTTCAATTGTAGGTCTTTTCCAAAACTTAGTAATGGCCCTAAAAAGCCTTTCATCTATAGGATTTAGAACTTCCTTGTCAACTTCCTCTTCTGGTCCCATTACTTCCTCTTCATTGTCATCCTCACTGTTGTCACCTACGGAAACATTTGCTCCTCTACGAAGCTCCTCTTGCAATGCTTGTACCTACCTCTAGAGGGCTCTAACCTCCTCAACATCCATAGCTCTAGCCCTTCCACCACACTCTCTGCATGGAGGCATCTTCTAACTTGAACCCACAACCACACAGTCCTAGTGCAAACTGCCTCACAGTCGGCGCTCCGTCTACATACTCAGGAAAACCCGCTCTGATACCACTTGATGGGGACACAGCCCAAGAATAGAATGGACACAAGAGAAAAGGGAAATTATATTAACTGAGAAAATAAGCTAGTACAAATAGTATAGAGAAAATAAACCTCAGAACATGCCCTAAGGGCTTACAATAGCATAAATCTGCAGAATATTTCTCCTTTTAGCACCTCCTCTCAAACTCCACTCCGAACTTCCTTTTACAATGCCAAAAATCTTCTTAAATAGACCCTAGAGGGTTAAGGACTAGGAGTACATTCTAGAAAGTGCTAGTAGGCATCCACCGACCAAATAGAAGGTTCCGCAAGCTGTGTTAGAAGTCGGTGCAATTGTAGAAGAATCCAGAAATGGTAATCGAACTTCCAGGAGGCATAACTTTTGAACTATAGCTCTAATTGATGAACAACTTACATTTTTGGAAAGAACTCGAAGCGCTCTATAGACCTATGGACCAGATTTGCTCATCCCTCATTTTTTGGCCCTTTTCAAGGTCATTTAATGCCCCAAACCTAACTTCGAAGCATTCTTAGGGGTCTGCAAAACCCAAAAAACTACAATAACTTTCAAACTGTGGGGCCTTTTGACCTGATTCTTTTTCTGAAATGCTCTAAATCACAATTACATTCATCTGGTCAATTCACACCATCTAGGTCACCAAAATGATGGGCAAATTGCATGCTCCTATTTTTTTGGGATTTTTGAATGCACTGATAGTGGAACTGTGAGAGTTGGAACCTTTATTTGACCGAAATGGGTATCCAAAAATGTAAAGACATGAAATAGAAACTAAGTCTAATTACATTTTTTTATGTGACACAAGATTTCCCTTATACCTCTGGATGCTCCTGCATCAGACACCCAGGGTAGATTGAAAAGTGACCCTGTCACTTTATGGATGGTAGAGGAAATCCCAAATGGGAAACCTCAGCTTCTGAAATCCAAGTTGAGTCCATGATTTTCCATCCTTTCCATTTGACCAAATACTCTTCATACTGCCTGTTTCTGGTACTCCTACCCACACGATGATCTAGAATGTCTTCTATCTCCTCCTTCTTAGAAGCAGGAATCAGACATCGCTCTAACACCAGCTCCTCATCTGCACCATCATCATGATACTCTGTTAAATCTACAATGTTGAAAATGGGAGAAATCTGAATACCATCTGGCAGCTCCATTTCATATGCATTTCCTAAGTTATGTTTCTTCAAAATTTATCAAGGGCCAAATTTCTTCATTTTTAACTTGTTGTAAGTACCGGCTAGAAATCTTTCTTTTCATAAGTGTACCATGACTAAATCTCCTACTTGGAATTCCTTATGTCTTCTCCTTTGATCAGCCCTACCTTTATAATCTTGATTCATCTTGGTTATGTGTGCCTGAACCTCCTCATGTAGACGCTTGATATGTTCAGCATATTCCTCAACTTAAGCACTTGTCCTCTCCCCTTGTTCTATCTTCCTCAGCACTGGTGCAATCCTTGGGCTATTCCCATATACAATTTGGAATGGTTATTTTCCAATACTCCTATTTATAGAGTTATTATAAGAAAATTTTTCCTATGGTAGAATCAAATCCCATCCCTTGGGCTTATCGCCAACTAAACATCTCAGCAAATTTCCTAGACTTCTATTTACCACTTCTGTTTGCACATAAGTCTGTGGGTGATGCGTGGAACTGAATTTCAAGTCTGTTCTCAACTTTTTCCACAATGTCCTCCAGAAATACCCCACAAATTTAGTGTCTCTGTCAGAAACTATACTCCTTGGAAGACCATGTAGTCTTACCACCTCTTTGAAAAACAAGTCTGCAATATGGATAGCATCATGAGTTTTGTGGCATGGAATGGAATGTGCCATTTTGGAGAACCTATCAACCACCACAAATACTAAGTCATTACCCCTTTGTGTCCTTGGAAATCCAAGAAAAAAATCCATACTTATGTCCTCCCATGGCCTTGATGGAACAAGAAATGGCTTATATAGATCAGTATTGTGACTAAACCCCTTGGCAACTTGACAAACCTGGCAACTTTGTACGAACTTCTTCACATCCTGTGAAATTTGAGGCAAAAAATAATGTTCTCTAAGAATGGAAATGGTCTTATCTCGACCAAAATGTCCTGCCATCTCTCCACTGTGTTTCTCCTTAATTAGCTTTTCCCTCATGGAACTCCTTGGAATGCAGAAATGACTACCTTTGAACAACATGCCATCCTGAATCAAATAATCTAACCACTTGGTTCTATCTACAACAAAAGGCTCTTTACAAGCTTTCCATGGTTCAGCAAAATTAGGATCCTCAGGGTACAAATTCTTGAGTTCATCAAACCCAACTACTTCAACCTGCATTGCTGTAAGTAGTGATTGTCTCCTACTTAGTGCATCTGCAACCCTGTTAGATTTTCCAGTTCTATGCTTCAACACAAATGTATAACTCTACAAGAATTCTACCCACTTCATATGCCTCTGATTCAATTTACCTTGGCTATTTAGGTACTGCAATGCTTCATGATCAGTATACAAAAAAAATCCCTTTGGTAATAAATAGTGCCTCCATTTCTTTAAGGCTTGAACTATTGCATAGTACTCTTGATCATAAACATAATACTTCTTCTTTGCATCATTCAATTTTTCACTAAAATATGCAATAGGCTTACCTTCTTGGCTTAATATAGCCCCAACAGCGTTGCCACTAGCAATACAATCCACCTGGAACACTTTTCTAAAATTTGGAAGTGCCAACATAGGCCATTCTGTCACCTTCTTCTTCAGCAATTCAAAACTTCTCGTAGCTACTGCAGTCCATTTGAACTCTTTTCTATCCCCTCTTATTGTATCAGTTAGGGATGCACATATGCCACTGAAATTCTTAATAAACTTCCTATAAAAACTAACCAGACCATGAAATGATCTTACCCCATTAGAAGACCTTGGAGTAGGCTATTCCAAGATGGCTTTTACCTTCTCTGGATCCATTTTAAGACCTTCAGGTGATATAACAAACCCCAAATAGACTAACTCCCTTTTTGCAAAGATACACTTCTTCAAAATAATTAATAGTTTCTCTTCCCTTAGCCTTTCAAGGACACTACGAATATGTAGTAAATGTTCTTCCAAAGTCTTGCTGAGAATTAAAATATCATCCAAATAGACAATAAAATTTTTTCCCAAGAACTTCTTAAGTACCTCATTCATGAGCCGCATGAAGGTGCTTGGGGCATTTGTCAATCCAAAGGGAATGACTAACCACTCATAAAGACCCTCCTTGGTCTTGAAGGCTCTTTTCCACTCATCTCCTTCTTGAATCTGTATCTGATGATAGCCACTCTTCAGATATGTCTTTGTGAAGTACTAAGATCCACTCAAGCAGTCCATAAGATCATCTATCCTTGGTAAAGGAAATCGGTACTTGATGGTTATCCTATTTATAGCTCAGGAATCTGTACACATCTTCCACTCTCCATCCTTCTTTGGTGCGAGTACTGTAGGTACTACACATGGACTTAGGCTCTCTCGAATCAAGCCCTTCCTCAACTACTCCTGAACCTATCTATTTAGCTCCTCTATTTCAGTAGGAGTCATCCTGTGAGTAGCCTTGTTAGGAAAAATAGCTCCTAGAATCAGATCTATCTAATGACTGATTTGCCTTACTGGTGACAATCCATCTGGAACATTATCAGAGATAATATCTCCAAATTCCCCTAGTAAATCTAAAACTTTAAATGGTATTTCACTACTACCTTCTTTATCTTTCCTAGGAATCAAAGCATAGCACATATGTTGATGTTTCATGCCATCTAAAAACTTCCTTCCATCAACAAGACAAATCCTAGCACTGCTACATACCTTTTCACCTTCCTTTTTCATGGGCTTAAATTTGTGGCAAACTCCATCCTTTGTCAGAGAGTATGTGTTTGCATGTCCATCATGTATTGCATGTCTATCAAACTACCATGGTCTACCCAAAAATAGATGGCAAACATCCATCGAAATAATGTCACAGAGAACTTCATCATGGTAACTCCCAATTTTGAATTTTACTAAACATTGTTCACTTACTGGGACCTTATGATCATCTTTTACCCAAGAAATCCGATAGGGCTGGGGATGTTTCTCCCTCTTGAGCTTCAGCTTAGAGACCATCTCTTCTGATACCAAGTTATCAGTGCTACCACCATCAATGATCACATCACAACATTTATCCTCACACTTGTATCTAGTATGGAAAAAACTCCTCCGTTGTCCTGGTTCATTCTCACCACTTAGTAGGACTCTTTCATTTACCAAGGTCTCTCCTCTTTTTGCATCCTCTGAATGTGATGATTGTGCATCCTCATCCACATGAGCAACCCTAGCTTGGCCGTCAGCTCTCCTATCTGTCCTTCCTTGTCATTGAGGGCATTCAAAGGCACGATTGCCTTCTTCATTGCAATGGAAACAGGTACCGCGGAAGCCTCCTCTTCCTTTTCCACATCCTCTACCTCTTCCTCTTTGATTTCCAAAGTCTTGATCATGGGAGCAGTTGAAACCCTCATTCCTCTGGTTTCTGCTAGTAGCCACATCTTCATTTTTCTTTTCGGTTTCATTGCGGCCTCCAGATGATCTACTACTTCCCCTTCCTCCTTGACTACACCCTCTTTGTCTTCCTTCAAACCTTTTACTCAACTTCTCTTCAACTCGTAGGGCAAACTGGTATGCTTCTTTAACACTGGTCATTCTTACCAGACTTAATTCCTCCGGGATGCTAGGTCGCAACCCACTGATATAATTAGCAACCTTCTCTTTATTTGCTTCTGCATGCCCAACTTTAATCAAGAGTCGGTAAAACTCCTCTGTATATTCTTGGGCTGATCTTCCTGCTTGCTTTAACCCATGCATCTTCTTAAATAGATCAAGCTCATAGTCCACAGGAATGAGTTGCTTCTTCAATTTGTCCACCATGCGATCCCATCTTGTGATCTTCTCCTTTCTTCTTCTAAGTCTTTCCAGTTGAACCTCTTGCCACCAGATTTTGGCATGGCCTTTCAGTTTGGCCTTCGCAAACTTAACCCTATCTGGGTCCCTTATATCTTCATACTCAAAGTATTCTTCCAGTTCATTGATCCAATCGATCAACTCATCCAGTTTCAGATTTCCTAAAAATATACCCACTTCAATTGTAGGTCTTTTCCCAAACTTAGTAATGGCCCTAAAAATCCTTTCCTCTACAGGATTCAGAACTTCCCCATCAACTTCCTCTTACGGTCCGATTACTTCCTCTTCATTTCCATCCTCACTGTTGTCACCTGCGGAAACATTTGCTCCTCTACGAAGCTCCTCTTGCAATGCTTGTGTCTACCTCTACAGGGCTCTAACCTCCTCAGGATCAATAGCTCTGGCCCTTAGACCACACTCTCTTCATGGAGGCATCTTCTAACTCGAACCCACAACCACACAGTCCTATTGCAAACTGCCTCACAGTCGGCGCTCTGTCTACACACTTAGGAAAACCCACTCTGATACCACTTGATGGGAACACAACCCAAGAACAGAATGGACACAATAGAAAAGGAAAATTATATTAACTAAGAAAATAAGCTAGTACAAATAGTACAGAGAAAATAAACTTCAGAACATGCCCTAAGGGCTTACAATAGCATAAATCTGGAGAATATTTTTCCTTTTAGCACCTCCTCTCAAACTCCACTCTGAACTACCTTTTACAATGCCATAAATCTCCTTAAATATACCCCAGAGGGTTAACAGCTAGGAGTACATTCTAGAAAGTGCTAGTAGGCATCCACCATCCAAATAGAAGGTTCTAAAGCTACGTTAGAATTCAATGCAATTCTAGAAGAATCCAAAAACGGTAACCGAACTTTCGGGAGGCATAACTTTTGAACTGTAGCTCTGATTGATACACCGTTTACATTTTCGGAAAGCTCTCAAAGCACTCTATTTCCCTATGGACCAGCTTAACTCATCCCCCATTTTTTGGCCCTTTTTGAGGTCATTTAATTCCCCTAACCTGACTTCAAAGCATTCTTAGGGGGTCTCCAAAACCCGAAAAACTGCAATAACTTTCAAACCGTGGGGCCTTTTGACTTGATTCTTTTTTTGGAATGCTCTAAATCACAATTACATTCATCTAGTCAATTCACACCTTCTAGGTCACCAAAATGATGGCCAAATTGCATGCTCCTATTTTTTTTAGGATTTTCAAACGCACTGATATTGGAAGTGTGAGAGTTGGAACCTTTATTTGACCCAAATGGGTATCCAAAAATGTAAAGACATGAAACAGAAACTACGTCTAAGTACATTTTTTTGGGTGACACAGGACTGCCCTTATACCTCTGGATGCTCCTGCATCAATTTTTATTCTTTTTGAACTCTTCTATTTTCTCTTCTGAAAGCATATCCTTTTTTTTTTCTTAGTCTCCTTTTTTTATTCTATGTGTTTAGAATTTTCAAATTTATTTCTGTAGCCAAGGGGGATTTTTTTCTTTAAATTTGAATTATAACATACTGTTTAAATTTTTTATTAATATAATAACATATGATTATTTCCCCTTCCAATCAAATACGAAAATGTGAGAGGAGATTTAATTCATGCAGTTTTAAATGTTCACACTTTACATGGATCCATTGTTGCCCAAGTGTTGCAAAACTTGACTTTAAAACCAAAATGTCATGCCCAAAATACGGGGCAAAAACAGACTCACAATTTTTTTTTAAAGTGATAATATGATTAAATGTAATAGATAAGTATTTCAATAGAGTCACTTAATTTCCTCATACATATGTAAAATTACAAAGTTTGAGTACAAATCAAATGTGAATTTTTTCTTAACATATTTTAAACTTAATTTGCATAACTTGATATATATCACTATGCTACCTAATTAACCTGAATCAAATGAATACAATTTCGAGGCATAAGAATACCGTAAGAAGGTGAAACATCATTTTATCTCTTTTTTTTGATACACACATACATATAACCTAATTACAAGAAGAAAATCATATGGAATAATCATACTCCATTTTTATTATTTTTAAATTGAGTCATCCGATTCAAGGAATCCCTTAGGAAAGAACCAGGGAAGAAAACCCAAGATCATAGTTGTATCCACAACAAGTTTAACAATCACTTTTTTACAATGGAATCATTATTGTAAGGAGAATTCTCTCAACATTTAAATTTAAATACAACTCTAAATTTTTTGCTTGGTTCCACAACAAGGAAATCATTATGAAGTTTGCAACACATCAAGGTGATCATGGAGAGAACAAAACCTAACCGAGAGACAACCAAAACATGAATACAAATTCAAACATTCACTCCCATCATGGTTTTGACAACAGGTTCATCATTGAACCAGACTAGGGAGAAGGTGGATTTTTGCAATAGGTGGCATCAACCACAACACCATAACATATTCCCTTTTGGGGCTAAAATCTCAAGAACTTCCATTCTTCCACAAATGCCCTTTTGAGGCTGATATCACAAGGACTTTCATTCTTTCACTTCTCAAAATTCAAAACTCGAAACATGGTTTGTGCTGACAAGTAGGGGTCCATAACATGCTACTCCCTTTCCCTCTTCTCATCCTAAGAAGAGACTTTGCACTATTGGAGTCCAACTAAAGACCTCCTCCCATACATGGCCACTTCTGCCCTATCCGAGGGTGAGTAATACCAATACAACCCATACAATCCCTTTGAAATTCAAAGAAAAATGCAAAGGAAAAACATTTAATAAAACTTATTTCAATCCCTCCAAAACATACTCAACACACACATGAACATTCATATGCAATAAAATTGAAACATAAAACACAACATGAACCAAATAAGGTGAAATATTCCTACCTTCCAAATAGAGTTATGGTAATTGAAAAAGTTTGAGATGCGCATTCCCTTCCTTCTCCTTCTCCTTCAATCATAATCTCCACTCTAAAACTAGAGGTTGTATGAACACTCAAACCCTCTCAAATTTGCGTCTAAATAAGATCCTAAACTCAACCACTCCAAAAGGCAATAACTCCCCCACTTGCCCAAAAGTTCTAGAGTCTTCTAACTCAACTAGACATAAGCTAACCTCAAGGTGAGTTAAAGTTATCCAACCAATGATGAAATCATTCAATTTTTGCAATAAAGCAAAAATGGGATATTTTGGTGACTATAAAAGTCAACAAAAGGGGCTAGGGGGGTGGAAAATGCCCTCAACCCATACCCATACCTATTGGGTGCTTAAGCTTAATGATTTTAGTACTTTAAGATTAATTAGGGACCTATCAAAAGCTAGGAATATTTTAGGACTTTCTAAAAACCTTCAAAAAAATGCAGATTACATGCTAATCCTTATTAGGGTAACTAACCATGATTACTAACCGATTAGCAAAAATGTCAATAACCTAGTCTGACATAGATCTTTAGGTTACTCGGTTAACCATAACTTTCATGTTGGAATGCATATACAATTCATGAGTGTCAAGCAACACTATAAAAACACTATTACGAAACATTAACATTTAAAGATTACAAAATGATACATTCATTCATTTCACAACACATAAAAAATACAAACAATGGGGTATGCATCTTTCACTAGATTCAACTCTATTTTCCATAGCGGTACGTAGGGTTCAAATTCATTTCTTCGTTAGATTTTCCTAGCTAAAATATCGTGGACACTTATTGCACACATCAATAGCTCAAGAAAATCACATACATATATTCAAAACTTGTCTAGATAGTTACATAAATCAAAACATGAATCTTTCATATAATTAGCTACTTAATTTATTTCTACTCACATTTAATCATTAGTAAACATGTATCAATATAACATAACTTATTCGTTAATTGAGATTAAAATACTCAAATAATCATCATTGAGCATGCACATACCTAACATCATAAACATCACCAATTAAGGAATACTGAACTATCTAAAAGTATAAAACCTAATCATCAAGGTACCAAAATCAACACCCTTATCATCAGGTGAAAATGTCTTCTATCATTGTTAGTGAAATTTTAAGGTTTAATTAGTCGAGATAATGTAGTAGTTCTCGAATCACTAAGTATTAAAACATGGATATATCAACTACTCTAAATTTCATTAGGAAATTCACAATATAAAATATTACTTCATATCTATTCTAATCTCCTACAACAGATTCAACAGAGAAATTCATATTCAACAAGTACATATGAGGAGGGATCTTACAATAACCGTGAAGATGAAATAGAGCATATTGTTGTAAAAGATGAATCTGATGATGAAGGAGATAAGATGGTGCATGTCTCTCATATTAGAAAAAATGACTCATGGATCATATATAGTGGATGTTCTCATCATATGACTAGAGACAAGACTAAGTTTGAACACTTTGAACACTCTAGTGGAGGTAGGGTAAGGTTTAGAAAGAATGAACCTTGTTGCATAAAAGGGAAAGGCCAAATCTCAGTAACTAATGAAATTGTATGTGACAATACCTATTAGGTTGAAGGATTAAAAAATAATTTTTTTGAGTATGGTACAACTAAATAACATCATATTCAATGTAGAATTCATGAATGTCAAGGCAAGAGTACTGGATAACCAAGGGAATCTAATTATATCAGGCAGGCAAACAAAAGATGACCTATTTTATCTTGATCTTGGTGATTGTTCATGTTTCATTGCTCACATAGAAGAAAGTTGGTTATGGCATAGAAGGCTATGTCATGTAAACTTTGATAGTATGGTCAAGATTAGAAAACTTAGAAGAGTAAGAGGTCTTCCCAATTTGAAGAAACCTAATGTTGGATTATGCAAGAATTGCTAAATTGGAAAATCGGAAATACTAGTTTTAAAAGAAAAAACTATCAATCAAAATATGTCTTGGAAATTTTGCATACTAATTTGTGTGGACCTATTGGAATAGAAACTTATAGTGGAGATAAGTTTTTCACTCTTTTTGTTGATGGTTATTCTACAATGATTACTATTGTGTACCTGAGAGAAAAATTAGAAGCTTTTGAGAAATTTAAATGGTACTCTTGCTAGAGTAGGAAAGGAAAATAGAAAAATATTAAAATTCTTAAGATTAGATAGAGGTGTTGAATTCATCTCAAATGACTTCAATAATTTCTGCATTGAAAGAGGAATCAAAAGACAAGTATCAACCCCTAGCACTCCTGAGTAGAATGGAATAGCTAAAAGAAGAAACAAATCCCTCATGGATTGTGCAAGAACACTAATGATTGAGAAAAAAATTCCTATCAAATATTGGAAGGAAGCTATCAGCGCTATAGTTCATACTTTGAACTAAATTCTATTGATGAAGGATTCAAACAAAACTATGTATGACTACAAACCAATGTAAGTTACTTGAAAGTACTTGGTAGAAAATGTTATCTCTTGAAAGAATCTAGAAAAGGAAAATTTGATGTAAAAGGTGATGATGGTATATTTCTGGGATATTCTTGCAGAAGTAAAGCATACAAATGTCTAGATTTATCCACTCACAAAATCAAAGAAAGTGCACATGTGAGAATTGAAGAGTTTGAATAAATGACTGAAGAAGAAAGAAAAAAGGAACTAGAAGATTACAAAAGATTTGTCTACTATGAACATGATACATTGCCAAACACATTTGACAAAAGGGAGACTTCATCTCCTAGGTTGACGAAATCTCCATTAGCTACCAAGTTGCAAGAAGTTCAAACCAAGTTACAAGGACCTAAGTCACATTTAGAGGCTATTGAATTAATGCATACTGAGTCTAAAGAACCCACACCACAGGTAGAAGGACCTGAGCCAAAAGTTGAAATTCAAAATGAAGATAGTGCAGTTCATTAAAAAGCCAAAGAACCTGTATGGGCTAAATATGTCAAAAGACATCATGGACTTGATCAGATCATTGGAAATAAATTTGATGGAACAATGACAAGAAGCAAACCAAAAAGTCCATGGTTATTTGCTGAATTTGAACCTAGAAGTGTTAAAGATGTATTGGAAAATGAAAGTTGGATTGAGGGTATGAATGAAGAAATAGAACAAATAGAAAAGAATAAAACTTGGACTCTTGTACCTAGGCCCAAAGATGGAAATGTAATTGGTACAAAATGGGTATTTAGAAATAAGCTAAATGAAGATGGAAATGTGTCAAGAAACAAATCAAGATTGGTATGTAAATGTTATTCTCAAGAAGAACGTATTAATTATTGTGGAACTTTTACCCTTGTTGCAAGATTCGAAGGTGTTAGGACTTTACTTTCTTATGTAGCTCAAAAAGGATTCAAAGTATATTAAATGGAAGTTAAATCTACATTCTTAAATGAAATTATTGATGAGGAAGCCTATATTGAACAACCAAAAAGTTTTTGTGATTGAGACAAAAGGGACATGGTTTTAAAACTACACAAAGCCCTATATGGTCTGGAACAAGCTCCTAGAGCTTGGTATGAAAGACTACATAACTACTTGATACAAATCGGTTTTCAAAGAAAAAATTATAACAACAACCTATAAATCAATGAAGGACTAGATAAGAAGATTTTGTCGGTAGAAATATTTGTGAATGATACTCTATTCACATGAAATGATGATTTATGCAAAGCATTTTTAGAAAAAATGAATAAGGAATTTGAGATGTCCATATTTGGAGAAATAAAATTCTTTGTTGGATTGTAGATACAATAGAATAGAAATGGTATCTATATCACTCAATCTAAGTATATCAAAGAGATACTCAAGAAATTTAGAATGGAATATTCAAAACTAGAGTTAGAACCCCCATGTGTACTAAACTTAAGCTTACAAAAGATGATGACTCCAAAGAAGTAGATTGGACCTTATATAAATCAATGATTGGGAAACTATAGTATGTGGTACATTCAAGACTTGACATTGGCTTAGCAGTTGGGATAGCAGTAGGATTCTTAGCTAAACCTAGAGGAAAACACATGATGGCAGTAAAAACAATCTTAAGATATCTGAGAGGTATTGAAGACTATGGCTTATGATACAAACTAGGAAGAAAACTTGATCTAAAAGTATTTACTGATGTTGATTGGGTAGGAAATCTTGATGAGAGAAAAACACTAGTGGTGGAGCACTCTTTCTTGGTAAGAGGCTAATATCTTGGACAAGCAAGAAGCAAAACTGAACATCTCAATCTACAACAAAAGTAGAATATGTAGTAGTAGTAGTGAAGTTCTTTAACACTGTTTGGTTCAAACAATTGTCGGATGGAATGAAGGTTGAAATCAAAGAGCCAATAGTGATGTATTGTGGTAAAACTAGTCCAACCAACGTATCAAAGAATCTAGTGATGCATTCCAAAACAAAGCACATTGCTATCAAATATCACTTTGTAAGAGAATTAGTAAAAAAAAAGGAAATTAGATTGGAATATGTGCATTCAAAAGAACAAATTGTAGATTCACAAAGACATTAACTAAAGATGTACTTTTGTATCTAAGAGGTAAGCTAGGGGTTATTCCCCTATCTGAAGCTCACTAATTAAAGTTTACTAATGAATCAATATAAACCAAGATGAAAATCAATCAGTTGCTATAGTATTGACAAGGACATATTGCAGATGAATCTATACTCAATGTACATTAATAACAATCAAAATTGTCTTTGGCATGTGTTGTCAAATAGGGAGAAGTCTACTGTCATATCTTTCTAAAATTTTGTAGAAGGAGAAGTTAAGAAGCTCATTCATAAAGGGAGAAACTTTCTAATAAAGGGAGTCTTGTCCTCAAAATTTCATTGTTCTATGACATGTTGTGTTGCCATCAATGCCAAAGTAGGAGATCTTTTTGATACAACTGATTAATTGTGTATTGTCCTTGATGTTACAATAATGTCATATTAGTTGGTAGACATTGCATGTCAAGCTCACTTGGTCAATGAAGACAACTTTCCTAGTCTACCAAGTGTTCCTAAGTTTACTTTGTATAGAATGCAGTTTCTACCAAGGTCACTCGGGCATTGAAGGAAATTAAGAAAGAAAGAGTGTTAACTAAGCTCACTTAGTTAACGAAGGGAAAGTTGAATAGAGTCTATGCTAATTGAGTTAACTCAGTTACCAAAGCAATTTTGTAAGTTTTTAGTATTAACCGAGCTTCTATTGGTTAACACAAAGAATTGCTTTAGAATTAGTTTCTACTGAGTTGGGTCAGCTACCAAAGGATTTTCTTTTTTGGAATATAAAGCTTAATTATTTTAGCTATTGATTTTGGAAGACTAAGGTAATTAATATTGGTTATTTTAATTTGTATTTGAGCCAACTTAACAATTTAAAAGGTATAAATAGTGGGTCACTTTATGATTTCAAATGTGTGATGTGTGCAAGTTGAATAAGTTGAAAGAGATAAGAAGAGGAAGCAAACTTGAAGGATAGAAGAGATATCCTTGTGGTGTAGAAAAGCATTATTCAATCAGTAAGGATCAAGTATGAACCAGAGTAGAGATCTATAATTAGCAATTTAGGTGCATCATAATCAAGTCATTTCATTATTACTCTCTAACCATTGTAGTAGTGATCTAAAATCTCTTAATAAAGTTTGTTTAGCATTCATTTGTAAATCCTCTAACAAGGTGGAAATTCCTTTGAATTATTTCAAGACCTTTTGCAAGGCCACTACTAATAGGGTGATTAAATCCTTTAACAGGGTCACACCTAATAGTGTGCTTTATAACCTTTAACAAGGTTGGCTCCTACTAGGGCTCACTTCAAAAGAGTGAGAAATAGTAACTAGTTACATTGGTGGTTTTCCAAAATTGGGTTTCCATGTTGAATCTTGGTGTCTCATGTGCTCATGTTATTTATTTCATGCTTGCAAGAAATTACTAATAACATCTTAAGATTTAGTAAATTAATTGACACTCTACATTTATCGAGCTACAACATTTTCTATGTGTTTGAATTTTATAGTTGAAATTCAAGGGATCTGTGAAATATTTTAGTGGTAACTAATTCACCCCCACTCATAATTACTCATCTTATATTTCTAACATTCTTGTCCTTATACAATGATAATTGATTTAATTCTCTTGATGGATAGTCTATATATATATATATATATATATATATATATATATATATATATAGTACAATATAATAAAATACAAGAATGCATATTGGCTCATTAAGAAACAAAGATAACATGGAGTAGATGCATGGTTGCATGAAGACACAGAGAAGACATGAAGTACACACATGAATGCATGAAGACACATAGAACACCCAAAGTGGAAATATGAATTTAGGAAGACATGGAGAAGCCATGAAGTAGACATATGAATGCATGTAGATAAAAATCATACATGATGTATAGAAACAATGAACACATTCCTAATTAAACACTATAATTTACAATTTGGAATGATTAAGGATTAGGAAAATGATGCACAAAATCTACTTCTTCCTTATTCTTTTCTATGAATCTTGCAACCAAAAATTTAACATAAGACCTATAATTAACATACAAGCTTTAAGAAAATTAAGTTATATTCCAAGTCAATCACATACTAAGAATAGGAGTGGAGCTTTTACCCCCATGGCCTCGATGATAGGTGTTGGTCATCCATACAAGATGGTCTAGTTAGCTAGACACTTATTTCTATTTATATTTGATATCCTTAGTTACATGAATTATTACCACAAAGGTTCCCTAATATTTTTTTCCCTTAGCTAGAACTACAATAGGGTATCCTAACATTTCACCCTTTTGTAGGCTCCATAGGATATTTTCTTTCTTTAGGGTATGATTAAGTTGTCTTTCTCTTAACTAGTATTATAATAGGGTGTCACAGTCATTGTCCCTTTATCAAAAAGTAGTAGGGCCCATAATTTTAGACTCCATAATTCTTTCATAATTGTAGACCCTCATGATTCTTCTGTAATTCTAGAATCCATAGGAAAGATATTTATAATAGGGTGCCCTAGAATTTATTCCTTGATTACATAGTAACTACTTGAACCAAAATTCTTTAGTGTTCCAAAGGTCACAGAGATTAAAAGGGCATGACATGGAAATGAAATTGCAAAGCAAGGGCACAAAGATCACAACAACATGACAATGAAATGCAGAGATCACAAGGGCATGAAAGCAAAATCCTAGATCTCCATTGATCTCCACCAAGGGTATAGAAACAAAATGTATAGATCATAATGGCACAAAAACAAAATGCAGTGACCGCAAGGGCATGGAAACAAAATCTCCACCAATGTTCAGAGCTTTGCACTATCACTTGGGCGTCTCCACCCTCTTTTGCAAGCAACTCTCCAAAAAAAAGAAAAGGGAAATGATTTATGTTGTGTTTTTTTTTTTTTAAAATCTAAAATAAAACTTTTTGTTTTAACTTTTCCATAGGTGTTTGATCCTCAATAGCTTTCATTTGAGAATTTTAGCATTCAAGTTTCCAAGTTTCCTCTTCATTATATAGTCCTTTCCACCCTAAAAACCTCTTTGTTACTTCATTAAAATCAAGACTTGAACAAAGCCAATGATAAAAGAAAGCACATATTCTAGAGTCCAAATGGTAAAAAAATAGAACTCAGTCAACCTTTGCTAACTAAATCAACTTAGGATCCTACATAAAAATAATGTACACCAAGAAAAATGGGATAGAAATTATAGAAAACCATATTATAGCAGATATTTTAAGAAAGAAACAAGCCATAACCTAGTTAAATTGGTCTAGTTGTCGATTAGTTGGGTTGATCACAAATTATTGTAGAATTGTCATCATATTAGGTACAATAAAATGAACAATCAGCTATTGCCAACTAGTAGGATCAAACACAATTTTCTAAGGTGAAAAATTCCAGATGCAAATGTATGTATGTATGTATGCATGTGTGTGTGTGTGTGTGTGTGTGTGTCTATATATATATATATATATATATATATATATATAGAGAGAGAGAGAGAGAGAGAGAGAGAGAGAGAGAGAGAGAGAGAGATCTTATGGATTATGGAGATCAATGGATATCTAGGATTTCATTGTCATGCCCTTGTGATCATTGCATTTTGTTTTTGTTCCCTTGTGATATTTGCATCTCATTGTCGTACCCTTGTGATCTATGTATATATGTTTGTACATACGTACGTATGTATATTATTTATGTGTATATATGTGTGTGTATGTGTGTATGTATGTATGTATATAAATAGAGATATCGTGACATAATAGAAAAATAATAAAACTCACTCAACAAGTAGCATGGTCATGGGTATTGTCACAAGATTTTAAACAAAAACATATGAGGAGTGAGTTAGGATGTATATAGGTTAACCTTTCATTAACTATAAACTACAACACAAAAGTTGCATGAGGGTATTACAATACATTAATTATAGAAAACCACCTAATTCGCTTGAGTGGGTGTATGATGGTGAAGAGTTATATTTGGTGAGTAAAGCTCACCAATGGTTATAGGAATATAGCTACATCAAAACAATTAGAAACCATAACTACATATTTGTTAGAGTGAGTAGTTCAAGGATCTTAATCCTATGGATACAAGTATGTAGGCAGCGTGGTAGTTGGAGTATGCCTCTAGTGTGAATATGTCTTTGACATAGTTAGGTAAACTTGGACATAGTTAAGTAGCACTTAACCATATATGTATTTATGTAACTATTCTCTACTTAAGAGTGTCGTCAACATGTTGGGTGGGGGGGGGGGGGGGGGGTTGGGGATGGGAAGGGTAGTTGAGCTTGCACCTTCAACAATACTTCATTTCCATTATTTGTGCTTTTTGAATCAAAGGTATATAACTTTGTCTTTTGTAACTATAATTTTCAAATAGTACAAACCACAATAGTTGCTTATAATTCTATGGTTCTCTTTGTAAGTTTATAAAATTAAAGTTTAAAAATTAATTGCATTTATGTACATCTTTTTGAAGTTTGATATTTTTTTTTTCCCTCACTCATGGTCCAAGAATAACTTTTCAAAACATATTCTGACCAGTTGCAAATTGAGCTAGAAAATTGTAAGAATGATTGTGCCAAAAGAGATGAAAAAATGATTGTGCACGATAATCATCTTTTTATGTTCTTTTTGGCACAATTGTTCTTTCATTTTATGATTTTTGGTGAGAACAAAATTCCAAACTTATCAAGTAAGTGATAAGACCTATGTCTTGTGATAAGACTTGTTCCTTTATTTAATAATTATTATACAAAAACATAGATTATAATTCTATATTGATTTTTTAATTATCAAATGCAAGTATACCGCATAGACAATTCCTACATGTAATCTTTCTTGACCCAAGTGCATTATGAAATTTTCTAGAAGTGTTTGACATTGTGACCAAAAAAATTCCTAAATTGACATTTCTTACCCCTAGAATGCCACAACTCAAAGATTATTCAACATATTCCATTATAAATGTGCATTACATGTTGACGATAATCATCAACTATTTGAAAGGAAAAAGATCATCCAAACTATAAACATCTAAATTCTAAAAATTAAGATTATAATAGCTTAAATATAAACAACATAAAGATAAATTAAGAAATTTTAGATGTTTTTGATCTTGTACAATGCCAATCAATGTGGAATAAGTTAAATGGGTAGTTAATAATTTATCCACATTCTGATTGTTGATGCCCATTTAGTTTAGCACTATTGAAAATCGCTTGCCCAACAAAAAATAAAAACTTTGTTCATTCCCTCCTTTTTTCTACCAATTTTAAGCATAGTGTAAAACTTTTGACAATATCACTTTTAATGCTCTATTAAGATTCATCTAATTTTCCCACAACCAAAAACCCTGATTAGATAATTTATTTTTTAATAAGTTTTGACAATGTAGGAACAAATGATATTTTGAACAACATTGAAAAATTGAGTTGATTTTTATTTGGTTTTGGCTAATAATTTTTTTAATTTCAAGTCTATGTTTTTTTCTAAATGCCATGATATCTAATGAGAAAATCTAGATGAAATATTGTATAGAAATCCTTGAATATATCTAACTTTGTTAATGGAAAATTTGTTCAACCTCTTAAAGAGTATCTATATTTCATGATTTCTTTCTTTTGCAATGGGGTGTGAAATATGTTTACTTGTCTATGCCTCGTAATTATAATTATGTTTTCTACATGCTCAAGAAATACAAGTTTTCGAAATTTAAATTTGACTTCAATTAGATTGAGGAAAACTAGCTAAGACAAGGAATTAACAATGTAGGAACATGTTAAGAAAGTTAGTGGAATATGTTATTATTTGTTATATGTTTTCTAATAAATTTAAATGGAATGTGTGGATCTAGAAGAGTTTTTATTTTATGCCTATGTTATTAAAGGTTTAAAAAAATTGTAGATAAATAACTTGATTTAGATTCTGTAAGTTTTGAATTGTATTGGCACACTCTCCCTACGAGGATCCCAAGTATCTACTATTGCTATTAATTTGGTCTAGTTACTAATTAACTAGGTTGATTAAAAATTCTTGTAGAACTATCATCAAAATAGATACAATAAAATGAACAACCATTTTTTTCTAGCTAGCAAGATCAAATACAGTTTTCCAAGGTGATAAAATTGCATATGCAGATGTATCACTTTAATTCTAGGACTGAAGCACATCCTCCAATTTATAATGAATGGTTGGATATAAAGGCTCCATACACTAGACCAACAATGGAAGACAGGGATGTAACCATGCATGTATTTGCATGCTCTCCTTGCAAGGATCCCAAGTATCTAATATCGATGTTAATTTGGGCATCGCTATATGATCCAAAATGTAATGAAGTACTAAAGTCAGTAGTAAGTTCTCTGATGTCTCCAAAAAATATAGCATAGGTTCAAGGTCCCTTGGCTCGTAGGAATTTGAAGCATTTATTCTAACTGCTAGAAGAATAACTTTAGTTAAGAGTCGAGTGTAAGAAGTTAAAGAAGTAAGTTCTGCTTCTTTGTAAATGCCATAATCACGAGGCTCATTCCCTTACAAAAGCCATAACCCAATTAAATATATGTATATATATCAATCTATCTAATTAGTAACTGCACCCATTTAATTGGGTTATGGCTTGCTTCTTTCTAAATATATTTGCCATGATATGTTTTGTAAAATTTCTTGCAAACTCCACCCATTTTTCCTAGTCTAAAATTTCTTGCAAACTCCACCCATTTTTCCTAGTCTACACTATTTTTGTCGAGGATCTTGATGTAAGTCACTTAGCACCTTAAAAAGGACCTCTTTGTATATACATTCATACATCTATGCATGTATGTATATGTATTTATGTACACATATGTATGTATGTGCCCTTGTGATCTATGCATCTCCTTGTCGTGCCCTTGTGATCTTTGTATATGTATGTATGTATGTAAATACACATAGATACATATGTATATGTATATATGTAAGTGTATATGTATATATGTATGTATATAAATAGAGAGATCCTGGTACAATTGATAAATAATAAAACAAACTCAACATGTAGCATGGGGACAAATGTGATGGCAATGCCTATTGGTAAGTAGATTGCTCTTTCTCTCTCTCATTTTTCATGTGTTTATTTCACTTCAACTATTATTTCTTAGGTGGTATTTTCTAATATTGGATTCATTTTATGTAGAAGGTGATGAGGACATTCATGAATGTAATCGTGCGATGAATTTTGCATGAGCAATAAAGATAGACTTCCCTTGAGAATAGCAAGAGGTGATGAGGACATTCTAGGTACTTTTAAGATTGCTCCTTTTCTTAAAGATTTTAGATGTTAATGGGGAAATTATATGTTAGGGGGAGGAATGAGCTTCCACCTTTATGTGGTTGGCTCTAGTTAGTAGAGAATATTAAACTATTTTCCAAACCAAGTGAATCTCAATAATAACCTATGGTTGTATGACAACTAGTTGTGTGAATCTCTTTGTTTTAGGCAATGTAAAAGGACACCATAGTTCAATATCCAATGTTAATTCATATGCATATGAAATTAGGCGATGCTGAAAAATGCAATAGGTTTGCATTAATAAGGTATTTTAAGTTATTGACCATCATGAACATTATTCATAATGATGGTCTACAATTTTAAAAACATAATAGATGTATTAAATAAATGTAACTGTGTTGATTTTTTGGCTCCACTAATTTTGCATTCATATAGAACATAGTTGAATATGCATTCTCAACTCAAAGTGGTAGAATCTTATTTTGGATGTGATAGAAAAATGAAATCCACCAGAAGATGCAAAATGATGTCACTTTTGTAGGTCTAGAAACTTTTTTTATACTTTAAACAATGATAATTTCATATAGATTTTGGATATTAACGAGGAACTTAGATGTTGGGGGGTTGGGTGGGGGGGGTGGGGACCAAATGAGTTCCCACCTTTATGTGGTTGACCCTAATTATTACAGAATATTAAACTATACTCAAAACCAAGTGAAGCTCAAAATTAACCTATGATTACATCATAGCTATTCAATGTTTGCCACCAAAAATAAATTATTAATACAACACGACATCATAATTGCAATGGTTGGTCATCAATCCCACAACATTCTTGCCACATGCCCACAAATTTATGATGGAGGATTTTGATAGCTTGTCATGGGACCCATAGTATTTTTTTCACATAGATGTTGGAATTCTAGGTAGTTTCTTCAACAGATTTCTATTGCACTTTGTAAGGTGAAAATTAATGTTTTCTAGAATAATAGCCCAATTTATGACACCTATAGTTGTCATGATTGTGATGGTAACCCTTGCTATCAAAACTTGTGATCGAAAAAGTTTGACACCTATCCAATGGGAGCCAACTCCAACTAATGTTGGTTGGGCAATGGGTTACTATCATAATTGTGATAGACTACCATCACAATTTGGGCCCAAATGTAGTAGTGAGTAGAAAAGGAAAAGAAATAGAAAGAAAAAGGAAAATGAAAAAGAAGAACAAATAAAGAGGATATCAAAAGAAGAGTAGAAAAACTAGGAGGAAGAAAAGAAAAAGAAGAAAGAAAAGGACAAGAAGAGGAAAGAAGAAGAAGAGAAGAGAATAAAGGAATAAGAAGAAAAGAAGAGTAGAGAAGAAGAAGAAATATGTAGAAGAAAATAAAAAAAGGAAGAAGAAGAGAAGAAGAAGAAAAATGACAAAGAAATCAAAATAGAGGAATTTGAGAAGATGAAAGAGTGTGAGGAAAAGAGAAGAGAAGAAGACCAAAGGAAGAATAAAGAAGAGGAGGATGAGAATGAAAGGGGCCCAATACATCCCTCACTCTAGCTTCACTAACTAGTTTACATTATGATGATCAAATAGAATTGATATCATCCCTTAGCAAGATTATTAGCAAGAATAAATAGGTAAAGAGTTTGTAGAAAAATCTCGTGAACATAACTAAAAAGTTACAGGGAACATTGAGAGTTAAATATCTAGATCCTAACCTAGAGGATAGAGCCAAGGTTGTGATTCAAGTATTTGATGCTAAATTCATAAATTTATCAGAGATAGAAATAGCTCAAGCACAAGCTAAACATCGTGTGCAAATGTTTGACAATGTATGTCAAAATATCAGAAATGATTTGGTAGCTCTCAATGCCTGAATCAAGGAGTTAAGAACGTGTGAACTTGAAGGCAAGGAATTATATGAAAAATGTTATGTGTCTTTTAAATTCAGCAAGGAAATTGATGATAAACTAAGGAGAAAACATGATGAAGTGAAAACATTAGCAGAATAGCTTAGCCAACCTGGTGTAAAGATTGTAAGAATTGAAACATGGGTTAGTAAGACTCGAGATGAAATAAATTTGTTAGAATTCAAAAAGGAAAGGATTATAAAGAGGTTATCACTTGTGAGAGAACATCTATCTATGAAGATAAGCATAATTAAGAAGTAGTTAGAGGATTTCCTAACAACAAAGGCATCTTTCGACAAGTTCATTTACTCAAACTTAAAGACAGTGGAGATTGCATCCTATGGGTTGTGCACTCTCCTTAGCGTTTTAGAGGGAGTAAAGGATACACGTGAAAAGATTATGAAGAATCTGATAGTCAATTTTGTAGACTGTATTTCTTTCTTGAGAACTTAATAAGTGGTAATGAATCACAATTTTAACATGTAAATAAGTTTTTGACATGTTTGTCATTGATGTCAAAGGGGGAGAAGTATAGAAGAAAAATTGTATGAAGTAATAATATATACTAATGGGAGTAGTGTTTCTTGGTATTAGGAGATATATAGAAAGATGGTTATAAATTTAATGATCTACAAATTGTTGTAATTTTGAAATTTTTAAAATTTTTGGAGGCAAATTTTTGAAAATTTTTTTTGTATAACATTTTTGGACTTTGCCAATTTTCCCATATGTTCCCATCAATAAAAAAGGGGGAGATTTTTGAAAATATGGCTACATAGGATGAGTTAGGGTTGTCATTTATGGAAACATATATCTCAGAAAAATATGGCAAAATATATAGTTGGAGATTGTATAGTCAGAGACAAAGAATTATCCAAGTGTTAGACATTTTCAATGGAAGTATAGAGATAGTTTTTGGTATTGCAAAGGCTATTGAGATATTTGGCATTTGTGAAATTAAGGGTAGGTAGAATACAGTTTCATGATGATGTATCTAAGTGTAGGGATTAGTATGGATAATATAGATGAAGTTACAAGTAAAACACCAATAAATGCAATATACATAGTAGAACAGAGCACAAAAGAAACAAAGGAATAATTTGTTTAAGAATTATTATGGTAATGAAATAATTACTTAATTATGTAGAGATGACATTCTAGATGTTTACCCTAAGCTAGCATAACATGTGATATTTTGTGAGAGAAATGAATATAAGTAAAGATTCACCACTTGTGAAGTGTGTGTGTGTGTGTTGTAATGTGAATGCAAAGTATACTATGCATATGAAAACTTTGGCTATGATATGTAAAATTGTATGAGAGATCTATGAAGAGAATTCTAATGTAATATCATAGTTATGCAAAGTACAATGGTCAACAAAAAAGACAGTTTTTAATCTATCCCATTTAGTATAAAGGAACTATATTATATAATTCCATGTTAGGGAAGTGGGGTCTTCTTGCATACATTTGTATTTGTACTATCAACTCCTAACAAGGTTCAAGAAACTCCAAGTAGGGTTGAAAAAAATCCTAATATGGTTGAGGATTTGAATAGGGCCTAATCCTCTAACAAGGACCAAGACACTATATGGAATTCATAGAATCCTAACAGGGTGTCCTTAACAAGATTTTTTTTAGTGGATCATTTTGTGGGATCCATCCCCATCAGGGTTCTCCCTTGGACAAGGATTCCCCAATTAACAAATATGGTGTTATAAGTTCTCTCTTTCTACATGGTTTTATTTACTATTCAATGTTATTGGGTTACTTTATTATGCATGTTGCAAAGAAATTTAATAATATTCTGAGGTGCGAAATTTTTTATAGAATACTAATTCACCCCCACCTCCTCCCTAGTATTATCTTTTTCTAACAAATAACAATAGTAGATCAAGACCTAAAGTAGACATAAATATTGAAGAAGTAATTGCCTTGCTTGTAAGGAGAGAACTAGCTAGTCAGAAATCTTTAAATGTTGGACCTATAATTAATTTGGTCATCATGGTTCTAAATGTTCTAAAAGAGTAAAGAAGTAGAAGAAGAATTTTACTTCTAGAAGGCCTAAAGAATGTATGTATGAAAATCATGATGTTGAATCAAATGAAATAATTTAGAGTGGAAGTGATGATGATGATGAATCAAATGAAATAATTCAGAGTGAAATTAATGATGAGTTAGGGTTTGTTGCTATAAAAGAAGACAATCCCTAGAACAAAGTTGGAGAGGGAAAAGTCCTACAGTCATAAGTTAAGATGAAAGTTGATTGGATCATTGGAAATGGTTTTTTAGGTCATATAACTAGTAATATGAATAATTTTTTTGAGTTCAATAGTTGTTATGGAGGAATCGTTAGAGTTGGTAACAATATGGCTTGTCATATTAAATGAATATGATCTATTACTCTTCATGGTAAAACTAAAATAGATGATGTTTATTTTCTTGATAGAATAATGCCTAATCTCTAAGTGTTGGATATTTATTTGACAAGGGATATCAATTACAATTCACCAAGAATATATGTATCATCAAGGAGAAGAATGTTAAGATGATCAGTACTGTCACAAGATCTAGAAGTAATGTTTTCTAGTTGAATCATATAAAGATGACATACCTTGTTGATAAAGTTGATAATAACTAGTTATGGCATAAAAGGTTTTATCATATACATGTTGATAATATTGCGACAGAAAGTAGTACATTTATTGTTAGGAATTTTCCTAAAATTGTGAAGCTTACTAATGTTGTATGCAATGAATGTGTTATGAAAAAGTAGAAGAAGTACAGATCCATGATTGGATGTAGGCAATATTTGACTTACACAAGACTAGATATAGAAAATGTAGTTGGAATTGGTAAAATAAGAACTATATAAAATAAATAAGATAAGATTAAAGTTAAAATGTCATGTTAAAAGATAGCATTTGTATAGATATTTAAAAAATGAAGAACAAAATAGTTTGAACTTAACAAATACATATGATTTGGTGTTTTGTGGGAAAATGAAGAAAAAATTAATTGCTTATACATATAATTCAGAGTTTGGTCATTAAACAAAAAAAAAACTTCTTATATAGAGAAAAAATGGTTTAGCAAGCTAAAACTCATGTTAAAGGACAAGAATGTAAAGCTAAACTAAAAAATCATCTATGCATGCATTTTAGAATTTGATAAATGTATTAGAAATTATGTTGAAGGATGCATAGTGTAAAGATAGGGGAGTGGAACAAGGATCTAGATGGTGTCTCCATTATAATTTTAGTAATAATTTGAAATGGAAAAAATTATATTAATATTTCAAATTATCAAACTAAAAGAGAAATTTTTTATTGGTTTACCACCTATAGTCATGTGTACCATTCCCCATTTGCTACTCCTATTATACTATAATCTTCAATTGAAAATGTGGAAAATTCTTAATGCTCCACCCCTTGTGATATTTCAATAAGAGTTTAACCACTGATTCTTCCTTCTAGGGATCTTAGTGATATAATTTCTTAGACAATTTTCCAACTACATAGGGAAAATAGTTCTTTAGCCTCTCATTCTCCTTAATCCCATATTGTGGATGAGATGTCTATCCACTATTATGGATCAAGGATTGAAGATGAGGTCAAGCACAATTGAGTACATGTTCTATAGAGTGTTGTGATTCAGTGGTTAATTGTGCATGTAGAAAGTCAAATACTAGTAGCAATTATTAAATATTTGTAGAAGACAACTTAGAGAAAGTGTTCCTAAGAAGTAGTTTATGATGTTTGGATTATATCTCCTATCAATGATAGAATCTAGATAAGAAAAGTTAGAAAGAGATAGAATAAATTTTTATGATGACATCACTGAGTGTTTGAAGGATGAGGTCACACTTGTAAGAAGTTGTATAAATTATGAGCTGACATATTATATAATTATGAAAAAATGTAATGTAGTTTTTTATCATAATGAGCTTCTATTGTAATCATAATTGAGAAAGCCTCAAGGCTGAGTCAATGAATTTTTTGGATGACTTGGTATAAACGAGGGATTGTTTCCTTAGTTATATGTGTATTATATATGATTTATGAAGTTTATTTCAAAATGTGAGTAAGAGATCAAAGGGACTATTATGATGTGAGTTTGTAGATCTAATATTGAGATCTAAGAAGTGTTCAGTGTGGAAGAGGCATGGTAAGAGGAATGAGAAATATTTTGAGTTGCTAAGATTAATTGCATTTCGATTATTCTAAAAGGAATAGTAAAAATACTATTTGGATAGTGAGTTTTGTAGTCTTGCACTAAATCTATTTGGATAGTGGGTACATCTATCTTTTACAACTCCTAACAAGGTTAGAACCTCTTCTCAAGGATTCAAATTCTTCTAAGAAGGATTGATATGTACTAAATTGATTTCATTGGATCCTAATAGATTCCATCCTCATACAAGGAGCTTAGATATCAGTACATCATTTTGTGGGTACCATTCCCACTAGGGTTTTCCTAGTTATTGTGTATTTGTATCTTATTATGTTTGTTATTTATATTGATAACATGTTTAAGATTGAATAAGGTTAATAAAAGTTGTATTGATCTGATGATTTATTCACCACCTCCCCCATCTCAGTTCGCTAGGTGGACTTTACTTTCTAACAACAACTGCATACCATACTTATCATCTAAGGAAAATATATTTAATCTACCCCAAGTACTTAAACAAGTTATTGAGTTAACCTTGAGACTTTCCAAATTTAAAATAATAGTATAGGACCATCTTAGGATATTATAATACACTTTACATTACAAAATTTCACTTTATCCAAGATTATAAGCAAATTGTCAACTCATAAATATCCACTCGATAATCTTCATATTATGCCTTCTAAACCAAGGTATCTCTAACATGTCTTCTATATCTTCCTCATTCTTCTTAATAAAATTCCATCTCTATGAGGATATAGAATCAAAACAATAGTATCCCCTTTCCAAAAATGTTGCCTAAAAGTTGCATACACTAAAATCCTCATAACTCTATCTATTCTTCATATTTTTGTATGCACTCTTAGTTGTAGCATGTAGACATATTTGAGAGCATAACCTCAAGTGTGCATAAGATAATCTTCAATCTTGAAACTATGTCCAATGCTTCTACATTTGTAACTCTTCTATTTGTCATAGACATCAATATCTTGACATCAATGACAAACAGACCCATAAATGAAAAACATAAGCTATGAATCATGTCTTCATCAATGCTAATATACCCCTCCATGGGAATATCATCATCATTCATGGTAACAATCTTTCCCCTTGTTATTGATGGAAACATAGATAAAAAAACATCTAAGTTCCAAGAATACCAAATATACTTCTTCCTCATCTTCATTTTCTCCCCCATTCAATTATGTAATCATACATCTCATTCTTAGATAGTACATTCTAAAATATCTCATTATCTATAACTCATTTTCAAGTAACCAACATGCATTTAAGGAAAGTTTTAATCTCCCCCATACATTATTATCTTTGTTAAATCCTCTCCATCAATCAATAATATATATTCAATATACACATCTTTTTGCTAAGGATGTTTCAAGTATAATGTTTTCCATATAGTCATCTCTCTCTATTAAAATCAATGAAAATGGTATCATTATGTCAATTCTTGAAGTTTAATCATTTCTAAAATAATCTATTCAAGCTCCAGTGACCAAAGACACTATTAGATACCAATACCAAGACTCTTCAATGACTCGGCTCAAACAAAAATGCCTCCCTTGTAGGAAAATAATCAAAAATCTAGTCTAGATAAAGAAATAGTTCCAATCATACTCATTTCAAGTTTTTTTTTCATTTATTCTAAAAAGCCCTTAGTTGCTTCATCATTACCTCCAAAAATGATGTCATCCACAAATATTACAACAATTAGTAAGCCTTTATCATTCTTTCTCAAACACAAGTTACTATTAGCATTACCTTTCACAAATCCAAAATTTATCAAGTGCTTATCTAATCTTGCATACCAAGCTCATGGTGCTTTTTTTAGTCCATATAATGCCTTTTTCAATATGCAAATTATATCTTTCTTATCTATCAAAGGAAAATCATTTATTTGTTCAATGTATGCCTCTTCTTCAAGTTCTCCCTTTAAAAAAGTTTATATGACCTCCATTTGATAAAACTTAAAGTTCTTGTTAGGTGCATATGGTAGAAACATTCTTACTACCTCTAGTCTAGCAAGAGGTGCAAAAGATTCTTCAAAATCAATTCCCTCTTGTTGTGAATAATATATTATTCACATACCAAACTTTTATTGTTTCTCACAACTTTACCTTTTTCATTAATCTTGTTTCTAAATACCCATTTTTTTCTAATAACATTCTTATCTTCAGGTCTCAAAACCAATTATAAAGTCTTATTATTTTCAATATGATCTAATTCCTCTTATATATCTTTTATCCAATAATCATATTTACAAGATTTATCAAAATTCTTAGGTTCATCTTAAGAAATTAAATAGAGTTCTTTGTGTACCTTGTTCCTTTTTATAACTTATTTTTCCTTACTTCCAATGATTTGTTCAATGGGGGGTTCTTTTCCACATTATTTTTAGTTGTCACTTATTCAGTTATGGCTTCTTCACTAGGTTCTAGTCTAGGTTATTCTATCATTTTTTCTCTTAATTGAATTTGCAAATTAGTTTGAGTTGCATAGAATAATTCCTTTTCAACATTATGCTTATTATTTCTTTGATTAGTTTCCTCACTTAAAATTATAATCAAATATCATTTCTTGAATTCTTAACATTTCATTAACTCTCGCATTTGCACTCTCAAAATAGTCTTTGGTATCTAATTAAAAAATCTATATTCTTTCTTTATCTATGAATACCTAAGAAACATTTCTTTCATCACTTCTAGAATCAAAATTTCCAAAACCATCATCTCTCTTAATGTAGCATTTACTTCCAAATATTTTAAAGTACTTCATAGTAGGTGCATGTCAAAAGAAAAGTTCATAGGCTCTTACCAATACCTTGTCAGATCTACACTCTATTGATAGTATATACTATTGCATTGATTGCTTCCCTCCAAAAGATATGTGATACATTGTTTTCTAACATCATGTTAGTAGGTTTCACAATACTAGGAAAGTCTCTATTTGCAAATATAGTACTAATCTTCCCAATTTTATCAAAGTTCATATGACAAAATCTCTTATGCCATAACCAAATGTCATCCACCTTAGTAACTAAATATGTCAATTCAATAGGATTCAAATGAAGTGCAGTACTTCTCACTCTTGTACTAGTACCAATCAATGTGTCATTCTTATATTTGATAATACAAGTCTTCTCTATGAACTACAACTAATATCCCTTATCAACAAGTTGTCCAGTACTCAAAAATTTATGTTTCAAATCATTCATAAAGTAAACATATTTAGTGTTAGTCTTTCCATCTATTTTAATAGATCATTTTCCTTTTATGTGACATGTTGCATTATTTCTAACTCTAACTATTCCACTATCATAGCTATTGAATTCAACAAAAAATTTCATGTCTCATGTCATATGATGGGAACAACCACTATATATAATCCAATCATACTTTTTCTTTTCAACTGATGACACTAATGTTTTTTCTTCATTCATTTCTTCTTTTCTAGGGCTCTCTTCTTTAATAGAAATAAAATCCAATTTCATCTATACAATTTCATCATACTCATTATCACCATGATTTAATAATTCTACCATTTTGAAATAAAATTCACCATCCTCATTAGCATAAAATAAATCCTTATGTCCTCTTGATATATAGGGCTTTCCGAGCTTAAACTTATTTTCTCTTTTAGGAAATTTTGAGGAATAATGGCCAAATTCTTTACATGTTTAGAATATAAGAATTTTGTTACCTTTAGGTTCTTTCTTCATATGTAGGGTAAATTGATCTTCAATATTTTTATCTTCTTCATCTTTTGTACTAGTTCTATGAGCATAGTCTCCACTTGTACTTTGTCACAAGGCTACTATGACTTTAGAGGAGGTCCTTGGGATTTCTCATGGAAATGATGGGCCAATGATTTTTTTGCTAGACTTGTTGGTCATGAATAACTCACTCAACATTTCTCAAGCTTTGATGGGCCACATTTCTTTTACCTAACCATCCATTGAAATGTTTAGGAGATAGTTCTCCAGAAGATGGAGGCTTAAGGGCTCACTCAGTATCTTGGTGATGTTGAGACACCTCTTTCTATTTATTTCTAGATTAGAAGAGGACATGTCTTTTTATCTTGGTGAGATCTTCTAGACTAGGTAAGTAAGCACTAACTTTGGCCAAATAGAAGCCTATTTTTGAGTTGACAATAGACCTTCTCAATATGGTTTTAGTCTTGAGTTGACTCCATGTTCTCCCACTAGATTTTAGGGATGAGAAGGTATTTAAATAAATTAGTGACTCATTTTGAAATTTTATTAGAACTGTTAGTGTTACTTTAAGAGAATTCAAACATGTCTTTGCTAGAGTTTGTGTTAATGAGGCCATTAAAAGACACATTCCCAATATAGTAGTTTTGAAATCCAAATGGATGACATGGAATTAGCCCATCACCTATGAGAATTATTCTCTCTTCTATCAACAATGTTCCTCATATGGCCATGTTATATTTGATTGTCACTTGAAACAAGAAAGGGAGAAAGGAAAGGAGAATGTGACATTATTCCCTGAACTATTGAGTTAGGAGAGATCTTAGCACTCTCCATCTACCAGAGAAACAATGAGATGAAGAGGTGGAGGTGGTGAAAGAAAATAACTATTGTGGAGGAGAATGAGGTAAAGGATAGCCAAGCTAATGCAAAGGCAAGTATAGTGAATGAGAATCTTTTTAGTATGTAGGAGGATATGATGAAGGAGAACTAAACCAATGTGGAGGATAAGATAGATATGGTGGATTACCCAAAAAATAAATGAAGGGAGGAGCCTCGGGATTATCTAGAAGAATGTGAAATCTCAATTAATGAGATTCTCCCTTTGGAGGAGACTACTTCAATGCCATTGTGGATACAAACCTTGATGCTTGGCCATGCCATTAATTTGGAGTAGAAGAAAGTGATTCTACTATAGGGCATAAGAAATATTCCCCTAAATGTGGGCTCCAAGATCATTGATGTGGGGTCTAAGGATGGAAAGTCTTACAAGTTGGATAATAATGATTGGAGGGAGATAGATAAAAAATAAAAATTGGGGATTGTTTTTCTCCTATTATCATACTAAAGGTGGCTCTTCCAATTAATGAGGAAGTGTTCTCCCCATCTAAGATAAGCCTAGACTATTTGATGAAGGTTGGAATACTATGAAAAGAAAGTGTAGTGGAGTGCTTAAAGATAATGTGGGTTTGGATTCTAATATTAGGAGACCTCTACAAATGACTACAAGGATTAAAGAAACTATAAGAGACATTGCTAATGGTTCTCAACTTACCTAGGAAGATACTCAGAGACATAGAAAATTTAGATTATTTCCTGGAATGTGAGGACCTAAATAGCCCTAGGAAATAGTATGTTATTAAGAATATGATAATAGAACATAAAGTGCACATCATTCTTATTCAAGAGGCTAAGATAACTAGTAGGAACTTTGAAAGTGTGACATTCAACCACTAGCCTAATGCTATTTTTTCTTATAAAGAAGCAATTTGTGCTTCTAGAGGTATCACTTCTATGTGAGACCCCAATAAGTTAATGGGTAGGGAGGTTCTCTCAAATCCCCATTTACTTTCTCCAAAGTTTAATGATAAAACCTATAGATGGTTCCTCTTTAGTTTCCATACCCCAAAGTTTAGAGAGGGAAGGCTATAGGTCTAGTAGGAGGCCTCTAGTGCTATAGGTTCTCTACAAAATGATAATTTTATCTAAGTGAGTAAATTTAACTTGCCCCTCTATCCTTCTAAGAAGTTGGGAGGATTAGAGGATTACTTTGATAGTATGTATGATTTGAATGAATATCTCAGAAACAATGACCTCCTATATGTTGACTCAAATATTCTCCTTTCACCTTGTTTAATAATAGGATGGGTAATAATAGAATTTGAATTTTGTTGGATAGGGATATTATCCCCTTCTCTTCCTTTTATTTATTTGCAAGAATGATTTCTGATCACTCCATGATTATATTTAACTAGGTCATACATAACTCTCAAGGTTAGAAACAATTAAGATATGAGATTATGGGGAACTTAGACTCCAAATTTAGTGAGTGAATTAACCAATGGTGGAATATTAGGGTGGAGGGAATAACTACATATAGAATAGAAAGGAAAACTAATAAAATTTAAAAAGTTTTTTGTAGATGGACCAAATCAACCTTTGGGGACATCTTCAAGAAAAAAAAGATATTGAGAAAGAGCTCAAAGATTTACAAAATTTCATGGTCAATGGGGACTACTTTGATAAAATTAAAAAAGAAGAAAGGGAGGTGAGAAATAAGTGGAAGGCAGTTGTTGGAAACAAGCATATTTTTTGGAAAAAATATTATGGGTCAAGTGTTCTACTGATCTAGACATGAATATAGTATTCTTTCCATAGGTCAACCTCTAAATGCAAAAAAAGAAACACCATATCCAAGCCAAAAGTTAATAATAATACAAAGCTTACCAAGGAATTGCACTTGAGGAAATGAACTTCCAATTATTTTCATGACATTTACAACTATGTAGGACTTCCTTGTAATCAAAATAAGAGTGAGAAATTATTGAGGATCATCACCTCGATGGTGGATGAGGGCATGAATCAAAACCTAATTAGGAAGGTGGATATTGAGGATGTGAGAGAGTTCATACTGTCTATGAGGGCTTTTAAGGCCCCAAGCCATCATGGCTCACCACCTAATTTTTTCTAGAATTATTATAAATTATATAGTATAGCCTTACCTAGGTGGCTTGAGATTCTATTAATAATGGGAATTTTTTGAAGGATCTTAATAACACTTATATTTTCCTAGTCCCTAAAGTTTGTGAAACTAATAGGATGGAGGATTTTTTACCCATCAACATGATGCGTAAAATTATTTCTAAGCTTCTTGTTAATAGAATGAAGCCACTCTTGGACATGTTTATTACCCCATATAGATATTCACTACAACATTTGGGATCAAATTATGACAACAATGCAAATTTTTTGTGATTTTAAATTTTTTTTGCAAGTGTCCCCAATGCAATATTGATATTGTTGTTATAATTGTGACCTATAAGTGATTATAGATAAAAATAAATAAAATGTGACATCATTCCATTCCCCATTTTATTTGTTGTGGACATCAACCATGCATGAAAGAGTTTTGAGAGCTTTGGGTGACTGTGTAGATCAGCTACAAAAGGCTTTGGAGAACTCTGACTGAGCATGGATCTATATTCTCTTTGTTATATCATGTCCATTACCTAGATTGTTATTGTGTCATGCCCTTGTGATCTCTATAACCCATTTCCTCTATATTGTATGACTCATGCTTTTGATTGCATCATAGATTTGTAGATTATCTAGTGTTAAACATTGCATACCTTTCTATTCTAGTGGTAAAATTGAATTCCAAATAGGCATGTGATTTATGAATTTACATGGATATATACATGAAATCTAAGAAAATCATTGGCTTTTCATCTTCCCCACACAACTGAACCCAAACATAGTAGGTATTTTTGAATAAGCCCATAATAGACCACCTCTTTCCTTTTAATTACTTGCACTTCTACTCCCACTCCTTTCTCAAATGTAAGACCAACATTATAACCAACAAAAAAATCCATGATTAAATGCACAATTGCATAGACACTTTGATCATTAAAGTATATAATATGTTTCCCAATTTCTAAACCTCATAACCTAGATCAAAAGTTTTCAAATCAAAGAAAAAAAAAAGGGAACAAGAAGAGTGACATGATTAATGGTTATTACATGGGTGTCATTCCAATCGCTTAGAGCATAGTGTGTGATCCTAATAACAGTCCCATTATTTTCAAAATTAGCGATGTCCACAATCCTGGATGCATAAGCACTGTAGGTGATCTTAGATAATAAGCATAGCATTGTTATCATCATCAAAACCATTCCAAGTCTCATGGAAGTCATTGCGAGTGTATAATTACTAACAAAATTTTTTAAATATATAAATGCTATATAATAAGACTTAAAAACCATTTTTTAATAACTTGATCAAAGGTAAATTTTTACCATTTTTAAAAAGGTGTTGGTCCTTGCATATTTCTATTTGGTAGACAAAAATGTAAATGATTCTTTTAATAATTTAGATTTTTCATTTTCCTTCTCACCTTTTCTTCACAACTGGGAAACTTTTATTTTTTATGTTTCAAGTAATTAAATTTTTGAAGTATATAGATAGCAACCAAAAGAGATGAGGGGCTAACCCTAGACTATGAAAAGGATGAAGGATCAGCTAGAAGTTACCTCCCTATCATCTAACAAATACTAGTTTTATACTTCAAAAAACTAACATAATCCAAAGCATCCCTAAAAATGTTAGTACTGTTGTGATGAAGCATATAAACATGGAAAGTATTCTATTAGTAAAACACCATACTAATAATATTAGTACAACCTTTAAAATTTTTCAAATAAAAAAATCCCCTTAGGGCATCAAGTTTAAATTACGTGGTAAATTTTAAGAAAAAAGGAAAAATAGCCAACTAGGATTATTGCCCTCCTTCTTATTTCGTTCCTCTACATTATTCACTTCAGGTCTATCCCTATCCCTAGTCACCCCCTTCTCCTTGATAGGTTTTTCCAAGAGGGTCTTCATCCAATTCTTTTCCAGGAAGCTGTATATGGTGTGAGAAGTCTTGCTTTCCTTTCCTAGGTCTTTCACATCCTTGTTCACCTAAAGAAAGTATAGGGTGGTAGCCATAGAATACATCAATTTAGTGGAGAACTCAGCCAAGGTTTCAAATCTTTAACAGATGCCAATATGATTATTTTCCAAATCCTGCATTGACTATTCAAGCCCATCAAGTCAAGCCTTACAATAACTCAGGTCATGGCCATGCTTTCCTCCCACTATCCCTTTAGGGGTGTCCTTCCAAGTGGAATTAATATCCTCACCACCACTTCTAGCCTTGAAAGGGTTAGCCTCTAGGGTATTAGAAACATAGAAGGGGCTGGGAGTATTGGATCCAAACTTCTTGCTAATATCCTGGTGGGGTTTCTCCTCTAAGGGGGTTTAATGCCACTTTTAGTAGACTAAGCCGAGGACCAATTTGGGAGGGAAAGTAAAAATTTTCATATTGAGGCATTTTTTGGATCTTCAAGCACTCTATTTTCTCTTCCTAGTATCCATGTTGAAGACTATGTGACTAATTTTCACCTTAGGATCGAGGGTCTTCTTGATTTTTTTATGGCTAGGCCTAGGGCCAAGGTCAAAAGAATCTTGGAGGTTGCAGTAGGTAGAGGTTTAATAGGGAGTGGTGGATTTTAGCAAAGGTGATAAGTATACAATGTATTCACTACACCTTGGTGGATGAGGTAAAACAATTTTCCCTCCTCCTTCTTTCTCCTAGCCTTGAAAATACTATCTTCTAAAGAATTTAGAAAAAGGAATAGAAAAGAGATTTGATCCAAATTTCTAAAATACTTGAGTATAGGGAAATGGTAAAAATAGAGTACCTAAAACTGGTCTTCTAGAGTTATGTATCTGTTAACAGCATATCACATGATGTCCCACGGCTTACAGAGGTGTTTCTAGGAGAACACACCTTGCATGTGAACTAATTCTTCATTAAACTTTAATAATTTTTGTATGGTGGTTTTATTATTCATACAACATTGTTTGTGCTAGTTCCTGGCACCCATGGGAAACCAACCAACCTTAGCAATAAGATCCTCAATGATATAAAAACTCATTCCATTGGCGACCACTCTTCTATCATTCCATGAATTAATGTCTTATAAAAAGATATTTTCCTCATATTTTATCATCCTTTCCATAAAGGGTAATAGGCTACACTTCATAGATAAATAGTCATTGCTTCACTCTAGCAAATGTACTCCTCCACTTCCACAGGTTCATTATAATCGATGGTTCCCATATTGCCACCAAACTCAACCACCAAAACTTCAAACTATTCCACCAAATCCTCTTGTTTTTTTTGAGATCTTCAAGTTGTAGGTAAGAAAATTTCAAAAGTTAAATAAAATATAATAAATATGTAAAAGTAGAGGTAGTAGAAAGCCATCATAAAGCTATAAGTTTTTTTGAATACAAAAAAATCTCTTTCCTTGAGATGTGTGAAAAGTCCCTTTCTTTCCATAATCACATGATGCCAACTATGAATGTAGTGGGGTATGAGTGAGATAGAAACTTATCGCCAAATATTCTATTATTCTATTCCTTCTAGATTTCCCATGAAACATAAGTTATAATTATTAACCACAAGTTAGTTAGATATTGGTGGGATGATGGGCCATTTCAGTGAACAAAATGTTGTAAACCTTCATTCTCACATCACTATATTCCCCATAAAAAAAGTGCCTCCCTCTAGACCTCTAAGCAAAAAGGGCAGTGAATAAGAAGGTATGATATAGATTTTGCAACCTAAAGACAAAGGAATCAACAATTTGCAAGTTGACACCCTCGTCTTTGGAGATTGACCACCGTAAGGATAGAACCATGTAAAGCCATGCACTAGAAAAAATTTATATTTGGAAGGATCCATGGGCCTCTCCACCAGGAAATAAAGGTATGTAACACCCCACCAAGGGATCCAATAGAATTAACCTAAATTTTGCAAAAAAAAAAACTAACATGAAGATAACATCATACACCTCAAACACATAGTAGTGGAAGCAATAAAATGTAATCATCTAAAGAATTCATAATAGATTACATTCCTTAAGGATCCCAAGAGATTGAGTCACATTTAATATAATTAATACTAATTCTAACAACTACCACATCCACATGCAGGAATAATTAGAGAGTCCAAAGCCCATAATACACATTTGTTCTGAATGCCTTTAGGCAATTGAAATTCTTGGAATGCTCAATCATCCACTATACATGTCACAGGGTATGAAAGGCTTAAAAGAACATACATATGTAAAAATAAAGATGCATCATCTTCATTGAATTTATAATACAAGTACAATAAATTAGATGAAACTAGTAACATACATGAAACATCCATCTATCAATAAGGATATAACAATCATCGTACAAGATATTCATCCATCATAAAATACAATTAATCTAAGTGCATGGTTCCTCCCAACCGTCAACAGCATCATTAGACCATCATGGGCCCTAGCCATCCCTCTGCGCATATCATCCCAAGTCACCGAAGAGATCATTGGTATCATCATAGTAGGAATGTCACTCCTAAAACATACTACATCATATGCAGAAAGAAATCTAACATGCTACAACATATACATAAGAAATCTAACCATGTAAAATAAAGCATTGGATGATTCTATAAGTAAATAGCATCATCTATCACATGTTAATCATCAATATAAAGAACTGTGTTAGCAAATAACATCTAGCATAAGATATAACATCCATCATAATGATCCAAGAACAGAAGGAAGGTAAAAAGAACCAACAAGGAATGTACTGGAGGAGATAGGCTCAAATCAAAATCCACATGTCAAGAGTACATCAACCAAAAATCACCAATCATCACCAATGAAAGTAAATAACCATAATAAACACATTCAATAATAAGTACACCACCATAGGTACACACAAACTCTACAAAGGAGACTCGAGCTACATTCTAGGGAGTGTCATAACTTGGCTGCTTGAGTTACCCTAGACTGGTCTCTCATTAGACCCCAAACACTCAAGCGTTGAGTCACCCTGGACTGGTTACTCTAAATCCCAGACCCTCAATGTGGCACATGTGGAACTAGAAAGCCCTCTCATGAAGATAAGGCAATCATCCCATTCCTATCCTTAGTCTATGCAAGCACTTGAGGCATGGGCAGGTCAAATATCTCTAACTTATCTTTTTAGTGTGTTTTCCCAAAATTATTAATTACTAGATTATCACTTATTACATAACTTGCAATAGGTTACCCTGGTACTAACCACTTTGGGCCCCAGATCCCTACTGCAAGCCACTCCCAAAGACATGTACCTAGACAACCTCTTTTATGAACATAAAACATAGTTGTGTCCCATACCACAAAACTAATAATAATCACTCTCATTCCTTAACAGGCAACCTAAAATTCAAACTCGGTTCCTTAATAGGCAACTTGAAAAATAAACTGGTACTTCCATCCAAGTACACATAAATGCTTCACAAAGTAAACCTCATAAATATTATTTTCAATTTGAATCTGTAGTGCCTACCCTCATTCACATCTTTTCTGGACATATTATTGCTATTATTATCAGACTGTGATGGACTAGTTTTATGTTGATAGATTAGCGGTATTGTTTTGACACTATCAGACATTATGTTATGGATTCAGAGGTTATGTGATGAGATCATTTAGACTTTATATTTCATGCATACATGATGATCATTATATTTTTTTCAGCTATTGTTGATGATTAGTTGATGGTTATTATCTCATTTGTTTTATTATGGATACTTACCCCATACTTGCATGTGTATGGTGTGTGTGTTTTCTTATTGTATGGCATTTCTGATGTGGTTAAGGAAGGGAGTCGTAGTCACCTGCTTAGTCAAGATCTACATGATGCACCACTTCCTACCATTGTCTGTTTAGCTTAGCATTATATATATTGTATGTACATGCATGGTTTTTCTGCAGGTTGTAGGTACCGGGTATCGACTTCCCTGAATTGCCTAGATGAGCATACCCTATTATACTATCTCAATGATAAGAGAAGGGAGATAAATTCTCAAGTCCAAATCCCAAACCTTTAAGACAATTTTCCTAGTGAGATAGGACAAGTATCTGGATATTTTACCCACCGAATGTGTCAAATGACATGATTCATGATTTTTTAACCCTTTAGACTGATTTTGAGTGATTTGCTCTATGATGGGTTTTCATATTTTATTCTTGGAGGTCTATAGTGAATTTTCTATTAATTAAGTCTTAATAAATAGATTTAATTAATAAATTAATTATTTGAGAAAATTAATATAAAATATCATGTTATTTGATATTTTGATTATAATTAATTAAATGAGAATTAATTGAGGAAAAATAATTAAATAAAAGAAAAATAAAATTAATAATAGTTATAAAAATAATAATAAAGTAACAAATAAATAATAATAATAAAAGTTATAAAAATTAAAATGAAAGTTATAAAGATTAAAATCGAAGTTATAAATATTTAAATAGAAATTATATAAAAAGTGAATTGGAGTTATAAGCTTGCATGGGAGTTAACACACTTTTCTATTTCTCAAGTGTCAACAACATGGGGGTTAGTGCATCAATTAAGCACATGGTATCTACAACCCTATGGCTCATCTTGAAGGTTGGAAAAGACCCATGCTTAGTTGGTGACACCTTCCGGCTGTTTCTAGAAGCATTCTAGATGTTTCCTGAAAGCTCTTTATATTCAGTCATTCATAGAGGCTTAGACATAGCGGTTGGAGTGCAAATTGGAGCATTGGAGGACTCAAGAACTCTGAAGAAGGGAGGAGCTTGCTCTATGGGTTTCTAAGGAAGAAGGAATTAGCATCAAAATTTGGGTAGATTCTTGTGATTTTAGTTATGCTATTTCAGCATCATGCATTCCCTGTCTTCTTTGTGTCTTCCATATGTCTTCTGAAGAATTTCATAATTTATTGTGAATTCTCAATATGGGTAAATTAATTTATTTGAGAATTTTTATATGTGTGGATCTAAAAAGAACACAGGGCTAGGGTTGAGATTCATAGTCAAACCCATTAGATTAATTATTGGAAATTTTGGGAGATCAAAAGTTTATGGGGGAATTCTAAAAAATTGAAGTTGTATTGATATATTGTCAATTTTCTTAGACTTACATATATATATATATATATATATATGCTCATGTATTGTGATATTGTCAATTCTGCATATATTTGTATATACATACATACATACATACATACATACATACATACATACATATATATATATATATATACATATATATGTATATATAATATGTATTTGTTAAAAAAATTGGATAACATACTCATGGGCAAAAACGTTTTAAACCAAATCGCAAATGGAAATCACGTTAGTGATTTAAAAAATGAAAATAAACATTATAAACATTGAGTCGGGGGGAGGGGGACGAGACCCGCACACCCCACTGCGGTCACAGTGTATCGTCGTTGAAGGTATTGTGACGACAGTGGTACGCAATACCACTGATGTCATAGGCCCTGCGACCGTAGGGTCCTGCGTATCGGTAGTCATATTATATAAATGTGTGTTTTTTTAATATTAAAAATGTTTGCCATATTCAATTTTAATTTTGGCATTAATCAAATTTGATTAATTCGATTTTGTTAAATGATAAAATAATTTATATATTCATATATGTATTTATATGTATAAATAAATAAATAAATATATATATATATATATATATGTATATATATATATATATATATATATATATACATATATATATATATATGTAAGTATGTATATAATATGTAAATACGAATATTTGTTTTATAATTGTAAATTGATAATTGATTTATATCAAAGGCTCATGATTTAAATTAATTGTTTTATTAAGTATATTAAATATTGATTTGGTGGGGGATGTTTGGATTAAAATTATAATTAAAGAATGGATTCGTATTCATTCTAAATGTATAAATGTTCCTTCAAATTCTTTCTCTAAACTTGGAAATGTAAATTGAGACTTTTGCATTTAAATTCAAATTGTAAATTTAGCAAAACCAAAACATGTGTTTACATTGTGTATTCATTATGTTATTGTTTTGGGTTTTGGGTTGACTAGTGTTGACCAGTTATAGGACGTTTACCAGAGGCTTGGGAGTTATGTGATTGTGATGTCATGATGATGTTTTAATCTCGATCTTTATAAAACCAACCATGGTTATGTGATGGAATGCTCTATGTATTGGATGTGATTAGTGATTGTTATAGTTGAGATTCTTATGTATGAGACACTTGACTTAACCATTATTTTTGGTCATGGATCAGTTATCCTTGGTTATTTTCTAGTTGCCATGATGGGACTGTGATGTGGTTTTATTCTTGATGATGTCATGATATGACATGTTTGACTGAACCATTTTTGGAGTCTTCGATAAGTTTGATTGAGATATATTTTGGTTATTGAGAACCATTGGATACTTTGATTATTAGTAATACTTCAGTTGCCAATAGAGAGCTGTTGTGTTCATGATTTTCTATGGATGTTAGCTCATGGAGATTTGATGCTTTTATGCATATTTGATGATTTTATTATGGATTATAATTTGTGATTTTGAGATTTATGATTCAATGAGCATTAGGGTAGGATATCTGCATGTAGTGATGGGAAGTGGCTTGCAATGGGGGCTGGGGCCCTAAGAGGCCGCCAGGGTAACTCATTGTAAGTTGGATTAATAAGTGATAACATTCACACCTAATACTAACTGAATGAACCTAAAAAGATAAGTGTTTTGTTCTCCCCCATGCCTTGAGTGCTTGTATAGGCTAGGATGGGAGTAGTGAGATGCATGGTTGCGACCTTGCATTCCGTAGTATGCCTTGTTAGTATGAGAGGATACTAGTGGCTGCATGAAATTAGTATGGACCCGTGGAGTTTAGCTAACTACCAGGGTAACTTGTACATGATAATTGCGATGACACTTTCCCACTTGCATAGTAGGTTCCTACATCTCATTGTGTGCCTCTGGGATTAGATGTCAGATTTTGTGTTTGGAACCTTTGAGTTAGTATACTTTTAGGATTCTTGGACTTATGGAGATTTGTGTATGTGTTATGGATAGCCTATTTGGGACTTGAGATTATCTCCTCAGCATGGTGGAAGTGGACCACTTAGGTACCACGTGGTCATGTGGTAGTGTATTTTCCACTCATATCGTTTTGAGATTCATTGAGACATCCTGGCTGATGCATCCTTCATGATGGTGGATATGTATCATTTTTCATTGATGATTAGCATATGTTAGATGATGTTATCTTATGTTTTTATTTGCATGTTAAGACTACTTTCTACATATGATGTTGTATATTTTAGGAGTGACATTCCTACTATGTTAATACCGATGATCTCTTTGGTGATTTGGAATGTTACGCACGGAGGGATGGCTAGGATCCACGATGGTCTAATGATGCTATTAACGGTTGGGAGGAACTGTGCACTTAGTTTATTAGGTTGATCTTTATGATGAATGTATATGTCTTCTATGATGATGTATCATGTATATCACATGATTATCTTTACTTTAATGTATCATGGATTAGAATAGGATGATGTACATTATTCTATGTATGTATATTCTTTTGAGCTTTTCATACCTTGTGACATGTACAGTGGATGATTGAGTATTTGAAATAACATTGGACTTATCATTATTATTTCATGTATGATAGATGTTTCTAGATGTAATCCAACATTAAGGGATCTTTAAAAATGTAATCTATTATGTATGTTATGTTTACTTTCAGATGGACATTACTATTGCTTCCGTTACTGTGCATAAGTTTTACGTGGTATTTACTTTCATGAAAAGAAAAGAAAATGCTACTAAACTTAGTGAAAATCTAGGTTAAAGCTTTGGATCCCTTGGCAGGGCATTACATTTGGTATCATAGGACATATCATGACATCTAGCCACATAAATAGTATGAAAGATATCTCACAACCCCTCTAGTGTACGCTTATGAAATCACAAATCCAGAATCATATAAATCACCTCAGTCATAAACAAACGACTAGAAAGCATCAAAAGATAATCCAACCTATCCACAATAGTTCTTATGAGCATTTGAAAGGCATTAAATGATAATTTGCAATGTCCATCACATAACTTAATTATCAGTTAAATTTAATTAATTCTATAACTAATTAAATTAATTAATAATTACATAACAATAATAATAATCCAATGATTATTAGAATCACTAAAGTTCTCATTTTTAGACCGCAACTAGAATGTGTCCATATAGAGAATAACATTCGTTAGGGCTTGTCATCAAGTGAGAAGACTCTCATTCACCCTTTAGTTATCCCATACTAATAACTGAATTAATTAAGGTTTAATCCATAAAATATTTTGAAGTCAACCTTTCTAATGACAACTAAGAGTAAAGGTTTGTATAACTTAAATCATTAAGATTATATTAAATAACCTCTCAGTGATATAATTCTAAAATCATCATCATGAGTTCATTTCGATTAACCATTTCCCCTTAATTCAATCTCCATCAAATTATTCATTGATATCCAATAAACCCATTTGTATTTCTAATGAACCTAATACTATAAATAATAATTTTAAAAGAACTTCAATTTTTAATGTACTCTAATAATTAACCTTAATTAAACCAAATTTAATTAATTTAATTATTAAATTCTAAATGTAAAACTATAATAATATATCTCCTCTATTAATATGAACTAACGAATTGTTATTATTTAATACTTTATTTATTTGTTAAAACAATTCCCAAGAGGCATCTCTCCTTAATCCAATCATTGGAATGGTTCATGTCACTTTCGAATTATAGTTTCCTTAACACACTACAAATACATTCGTTTATTAAAATTAACCTTCATTGGTTTGTCAAATTCAATAATTACATAATTCCACTAATTAGGATGTCATAAATGAGAGGAAGTCAAGGTAGGAACCATAGAGATTCACCATCTTGTCTTTTCTCATAACTATCACTTTCAAGTCTTTCACAAAGCAAAAAGAACTTATAAATGTTAGCATCCACTATTAAATGTAAAACCCCAGCTTATTGTTATAAACACACAATAAGTCTACAACCTACACCCTTTAACAAGACAAAATAACCTTAGAAGATAATTGACACTCAGCTTATTGTGTGTAAATCTGCAGCCCATGCTCTTAACATTTCAGTGTTTAATTTTACACGTGTTGTGGCCCCTTGATGTGAACCTTGATCACTAGTTGTCATGGTGACAGTTTGTTGATAGCTAGCATGGCTTGAAATGGTTTTGTTGATTTTTGAGTGGTCTCAGCAATCCACGACAGATGGAGGAAAATTCGACAATACAAGGGGTGAATCCACGTACAAGAGCAGCTAAAGAAATCACCATATGCAATATTTTTTATGAATCTTCATTGTACTCTTCATCACAACAGGTTAAAGATTACCTTGTGGAAAGGATCTCTACTATGAAGTGAAAATAATGCTCCTTCGATGTGACTACTAACTGTAACTTGCATTTTGTAACTCAATAGTCATTGTTAATGATGCGATCATTCTGAAGATTTCGTTCAACTAAATTAACCCCAGACACAGGCTGTTTTAATATATATATTTGAAAGTAAGGTTTTGTGAAAATAATTTCTTCGTGCCTACAGGTTATATAAGAATATATACTGAGTATTTTGAACTACATGTCTTCTTGTTATCATACCAATGTTGCAACCTATGTTCTTCTCAAGAAACATCTATACAGAAGCGGGCAGGTATGGCAAGCTCAAATATAGGAAACCCTACTCCCTTAGTTCTATGTAATATATACACGCCTCAATCATGTACTAAGTTGCACTCTCTGAGGCTTTGACAAGATAATCAGTCCTTTAATATATGCTGAATGTGTGTTCCACCTATTGGTTAATTTAATCTTCTACTCAAGATTCATTTCTCATTAAACTAATGAAAACATTGCAACTTCTCTTCATGAGACGAGGAGGCCGAGTCATATATGCAGGACTATTAGGTTCACGTTGTAGCAATCTCTTGGAGTACTTTCAGGTACAATTAAATTATAATTACTTTCTTTGGTAGCAAGGGCAAGTGCTTAAGCTGTTTTATGCAGTCTATCGACGGGGTTTGGAAGATTGAGAAAGGAGTTTATAATTATACAGAAGATACTTCGTTTGATGGATTGAAATCCAAATACTTTGTGACCCAGATGCCTCACGAAATCTCCTTAAATAAGAACAAGCAGACTGGAGAATGTTACCACTATGTTGACACAGTATTCTCTAATCAGAAGATGGTTGTTATTAACTTCACTCCCATTACCATGCAACAACCATATTATTATAACAACAATCTATCTATATTGGTATGTTCCTACATTCACGCTTATAGATAGAGAGTTCACTGCCCTGGAGTTATTAATCACGTACTAGGAGTCTTTTACCCAGAAGCATGTAAATAAGACAGTGAGGTGTTGCACCGTGAGATACGATCTCTTATGTGTTTAAACAATCGGCACGATATAATACGCAGGAATCGTCACAATATAGTGGTAGATCTGTGGTTCTCATATGCCAATCCTTTTACCTTTGCTTTATGGAAACAGATCTGGAAATCTAAAGGAACCCAGAATAAGATACGATACCACAAGGAAACTGACTTTCTTCAAATGCACAATCCGCTAAACAGATCAATATGCAGATTTCATCTGATCCACGTGCAGTAATGAAGGGCAAAAGCAGTTAAAAGTTTGGGCATAACAATTAAAAGGATAGATTGGTATCAGGTATACCTTAATTCCAACAGATCTTCTACTAAGACATACTAAGTTACATTACATATAATCATTGACTATCAACAAAGTAAACAAGATCTGATAATTGTCCCTGATAGGCACATGGATATAGCTAGAAGTACTATACGCTAATGATAAAGCATTTTTAAAAAAAAAACACATAGATGAAGAATCCCTAAATTCAAATATGAGAAGTGATTGCACCTTTCCGAATGGATTTCAATAGAATTTTGAGATCAATCTTATTGGTGAGCTTGTGCACCGAGTGAGTCTTTTCTCCTTATGCATTGATGGTGTTGTTTCAACTTCCTCCCCTCCCCTTGGGCCAGCCAATCCATGGCAGATAAATCCTCCTAGAAAGCACCCAGAATGTCCTTACAAACAACCAGGTGATAAGCGTTGACGACTCAGCCCAAGCCTTATCCCACCTTTTCAATAACAAGATAAGAATGATACGGTTGTAGACACTATGCATTTAATTAGTATGCTAACTTCAGAAGACAACTCGTGCATCAAGGAGGTGCACATACTCCTAAGCGAATAAATATTAAACAATGCATATTAGTTTACTTGACTCTTTTTAAATTAATTTATTAATTTTAAATCTCGTGCAATCATGAAAATTTTAATTGAATTTATTTCTTTTCCACTTCCAAATTTATTTTCGAAATTTAATTACTAAAATATTTATTAACTTAAATAAAATATTGTTTAGCATTCATTTAAAAATGAACTCTAAATAAATATTATTATTAGGTTAAATAAATATTATCATGTTCCAACTCTAAAATTACAACTTTCATTCCCAAATTAAATTCTTTTATTTAATTAATTTCCCAATTAATAAAATAAAATAAAATAATAAAATATCATATTAATTTTTTTGTTTAATTAAATCATTAATTAAATAATTTAATTAGACTTAATTAAAGGAAAATACACCAGGGATTTACAAAGTACAATACAAAAATCCATCATAGCAAAATGTAAACTAGGGTAGGCACTACAAGGTATGTCAACTTCATTGTGACACCCCCCAAGGGAGTAAGCTTCTAGACCATGGAATACTCAACCAAGATGAGGGTGATCCTACAATTATTTAGTAGGTTTTAAAATTCTAGAGTAGGACCCGTACAAGCATGGTGCAGGATCTCAATTCATTGGTGATCCAGGGTAATATAGTGTTGGGTCTTGGATCTATAAGTGCTAGTGTATATCTCATGCAATAGGAGGAATTTAATACACTTGAGTTGGTAATCTTGGAGCCATTGATCTTCCCAAAAATTAATTGTGTCACCATTCCGAGTAACCCAATGGCATCCCATCTTCATAATTTTTTGTGTGTGCACCAAGTTATTCCAAAATTTAGAGCCCTAGGGGAGAACCTACATGCATAGGGCATGATGAAACAAATCTCCTCCAAGGTACTTGGACCTCACAATATTGTACCAATTCCCAACCAAATTCATAAACCTCAAGCCAACTTTGGATAGGAGGGCTTTATTCATATGTCCAATCCTTCTTATAATCAAACCTTTGAGGTCCTTAGGATGAAAAACTTTTTCCAAGTTTATCAAACACATCCTAGTTTGGTCCTTAGTGTCAAACCATAAGAAGTTCAACTATATTTTTTCTAGGGAGATTGAAAATGGATAGGAAGTAAATTGTAATGCCTTGTAGGCATGCAGAGAGAAGTTGGAGTTTCTAGGTACTACCTAGAATCTTCTCTTTCTAATTTGTTAGATTTCTTTAGAAGCATTCAAAAAAACCATACCAAAATTGATTTGAAACTTCTTTAATCATTAGTGGGAGCCCAAGGTAAGTGTCTAGGAGAAACATCTCCTAACATTCTAAAATTTTGGTAACATTACCTCTTAGACTAACAATAGTGTTGAAGAAATACACTTTTCTTTTCTAATAATTTATGCACTAAACAAAGACCTTAGCATACTAGTTTAGGACAACTTTCCACTCCCTAGCTTTATTGATGAAGGAGATACCAAATAAGAATGTCTCATACACAAATTGTTGAAAAATTTTAGGAGGACATAAGGATTTAGGTCTAACACCGCTTAACCTACCAGCATTGTTAATGGTAACCAAATTTCTACTGAGAACATCAGCCACAATAATGAAGAGATATAGGGATAGGTGGTCACCTTGGTGCAACCCTTGGGACAAAGGAGAGAAAGCTCCAAGAGTCCCATTAACAAGCACTAAAAATGTGATAGTATTAACAATATTTTTGATAATTTTCATAGCATTTTCATTAAAACTAATTTTAGAGAGAATAGAAATCAAAAATTCCCTCATAACCTTATCATTGGCTTTAAGGATATCTAGTTTGAGAGCCATACCTGAGTTCTTGCTCCTATCCATAGAGTGGATAAACACGAGTAGTTATGACCAAATCTAGAATCTGCCTCCCAGGGACAAACCCATTGTGGTAGGGACCAATGAGCTTATCAAGAGGGGTCTTGATTTATTTTACCATCATTTTGGAAAGGATTTTATAAATTGTGTTGTACAAACTAGTAGGTCAAAAATCCTCTACAAGATTTGGGTTATCAGTCTTAGGGACAAGAACAATGAAGGTCTAGTTGAGTTCCTTCAATAAATTTCCTATTTTGACAAAGTCTCTAGTGGCATGTATCAAATCATACTTGACAATATCCTAGAATTCTTGAAAAAAAGATGGGGGGAAACCATTAGGAATAGGGGCTTTATACTAATTCATGCTAAACACAATTTTTTTGACTTCCTCCTCCTTGACCTTAGCAGTCAAGTACTCATGCATCTAGTTATTTGCAACTAGGTGAAAAGACCTCAAAACATCATTTTTTATGTTACTGCTAACTTGAATAGCAGGGGAATTATAGAGTTCCTTAAAATAGAGAGAGGCTTTAGCTTTTATCTCCTCCATATCATTAATCTCTTGACCAATATCATCCACCAACATATTTATGGTGTTACATTTTTTTTCCTTCTTGACACCAATCTATGGAGAAAGGTCATATTTTAGTCACCCTCCTTCAACCTCTAAACTAAAGTGATTAAGTTTCATGGTTGGTTTTATTTGTTTGTTCTCAGGGTCCTTAATGGAACATACCATATATACAATCAATCTATACTCAAAATCCACTGCAAGTATTGCATTAGAAGACACAAATATCCTTATTATAAAAGTAACTATCATATAGATTTAGGATGAAAGTGGGAAACAATAAGGAATTCCAACCCAACTTTTCACATTTGATTCAGCAGCTAATTTATTTACAAGTACTTTAACTAAGTACAAATTAGATTAAAGAATAGGTCATGAAGTCTCAATCTTGTAGTCCTTCTAAATACATCATTCAGTTGATGTAGTCTTTGTCAAGTCTTGATATGGTGCTAGTTATTGTGGCTCAGCTCATTTTCTCCAACTACTTCAATAGCTTTTATTTGTAATTCTTTTATTTCTTTGTACTCAAATATAATCCCAACTAATGTACACTCAATCTTGGTTCATTTTTTTGGGGAGCATGAAAACATTTGTGTATACTTTTACTATGCATCATTTCTTTTCTCACCTTAAAAAGTACTTCTTAGAAAGGCTAACAATTAATATCTTCTTGGAGTGTAGTTATGATATATTCAACTTGATTTTCCATTATTTTAAGAAATTTTTTTGGTCCTTCCAATTTCATTGAGAAATCTTTCATTCTCTAGCTTAGCTATTTTTTATTACTATGAGATGGTTTGAACCCATTCTCAAGATCTTGTCACTTCTTTGTTAAACAGACAACATCAAATTCCTTTTATAAATGTCACTTTTTAATTATTTAATTAAGTGATAATTGCATCTTAGTGTGAAATTGGTACACCAAAGAGGTATGGAAGCTCAATTAAATTTTTTTGTCATATTTTTACATATATCTATGTAGTATTTGATATCATATAGTAGGCTATTTAGAAAATGATGATGTTTGTATAACAAATATTTCAATGGATAAGTAATTTATTCGAACCCAATGTGCATCCATTTACATAGATCCAAACAAGACTAATATAGAATGTTTGAACCAAATAAGAGAATCATATTCCAATACCAATGGACTCATATTGTGAATGCATTTGGAGAGAGGGGGAGGACAAGAGATAGAGATGAACATGGAGAAGAATAATGAGAGAGGAATAATCAGAGAGAAGAGATTGATAGATAGAGTTGGAAGATGAATGAATACAAAGTAAGGGATAGGAAGTGATATACACCTAGAGTTAGAGAAATACATAAATTTAGGGATTCTAGTGTGAGCACACACAAATAATTTAATAATGGAAATTTTTTTAGACTTGGGTAAATGTAAACTACGTGAAAGTATTTCCTCTTTATGTTTATATGATTATTACATGTTAGAATTAGATGTTGCAAAGTACTTTATTTCCTTTTGTATTATGAATTGTTACATATCTCGAGTTATCATTTTCTAATGATTAATTATTAAATCATATGGATTTCACTTAGTGAACCTTTGTTATATCACATGCATTCATGATATGATAAAATATTCCCTTATTTAAAAAGGAGATTTCTCTCAAGTCATTTTCTCATTATCATGCCCTTGTGATCTCCATGCCTTTGAAACTCTATTGTTTTCTTCAAGGGGAGAAGAGTTATGTAAGCTTGGCACTACCTATAAAATGGAGCAATGTTGAAACCATCCACTTGTTTCTTTGTGATTGTGTGTAAACTGGAGGAAGAATAAAATGATTCCTTATAACTTTAGAATTAAAAGACACTTCCTAGAGTATAAGATAGAACTCTCTCATGCAAATAATCCCCTCTACATTCATTTGACTAGTCCAACAATAATATTCACTTGTATTTTATTTGATCTATGCATCTCTACTAATGTCACTTCTTATAGGCATTGATTTCTATACAAATAATCTACAGGCCACACTAGAATCATTCAAAAAAAAATTCAAGCAATGAGCAACATGACATTTCATACCAATGTGAAAAATAAACCACAATCTATAATCACTCTTTGCAAGAAGAGGTACCAACCAAGTTGACAAACATAGGCCCAATTAAATGAAATAATGATAATCCTCTTCATTTAGTACACATATTTCAGAATCCAAATAATAATACAATAAAACTCACTAAACCAATGGTAATTGACTTACCTTAAGATCCTCCATGAAAATAATACAGACTAGGAGAAATGGGCAGATTTCACAAGAAATTTTACAAAAGCATATCATAACATATATTTTGATAAAGAAACAAGACACAACCTAGGTCAATTGTTCTAGTTTGTGATTATCTAGGTTGATTACAAATTCCTATAGAACTATCATTAGATTAGGTACAATAAAACAAACAATCAATTAGTCTTGGCTAGTAGGATGAAATATTGTTTTGTAAGGTGATAAAATTGCATATGTAGATGCATCACTTGCATGGTAGGCATGAAACACATTCGCTAACTTATAAGGAATGGTTGGATATAAAGGCTCCATATTATGTGTTAACAATGGAACCAAAGGATGTAACCATGCATGTATTAGTCCAATCTCCCTACAAGAATCCCAAGTATTTACTACTACTATTAATTTGGGCATCAATATATGATCAAGAATGTTATGAAGTACTTAAACATGTAGTAACTTCTCCCATGTCTCTAGAAAAAATAGCATATGTTTAGTGTCCCTTGGCTCCTAGGAATTTGTAGCAACTATTCTCACTACTAGAAGAATAACTTCAATGAAGAGTTAAGTGTAAGGATTTGAAGAAGCAAGTTATTCTTCTACATAAATGTCATAATCAAAAGGATCCTTCCCTTGTAGAAGCCTCTTCAACAATGAAATTCCATCTAAACCATGCAAAGGATGTTGAAATGGTTCCCAATCTTGAAACACTCTTATAGGAAATGGAAAAGTTGAACATTATACATAATAGGGAACCTCATATCTAGTGTAGTACAAGATTCAATACTTGTACCTATAAATTGTTATCTTCTCTAAGATAACTCATTGACCAAATGTGCATAGAAGGCAATATATGCATTATGATATGTGTCAGTTCCCATTACAATTGATTTTCTATAATGGAAGGTCTAACATATGGCAGATCTCTCTCTCTCTCTCTCTCTCTCTCTCTCTCTCTCTCTCTCTCTCTCTCACACCTTATATGCTTCAGTCTTTGCTCCATTAATGTTTCATTCATCTAGTCCTATAATTTATGTTGACCCAAGTGAGTGAGTTATTTTGTTTCATGTTATTTAATATTTTCTTTATGAATATTTCATATGTCTTAATCTAACTTCATGGATGTTTTGTTTGACACATTATTTAGGATCCTCCTTGATTTGGGAAAAAGACAAAATCTTATTTGGGGTCCCAAAACCCTTCTTAACAAGTGTTTGGATGAATATTTGTTGATATCTCATTTTTTCATCATCCAAAAATTATGAATCTTTGACTTGGGAGCAAGGTAGAAAGTTTTCATTTGTTATTGAAGTTATCTCCAAAATTTTAATCATTCTGAAAGACATGCAATTTATGTCTCAAATGTTCATTTCTACCCTTTAATTAATATGGATTCTCAAATGACCCAAGGTAAGGCACATAAGGTTTGTTATGCCCATGTCTCAATAGTATCATATATATGTATTAAATTTTAGATTTGAAAAATAGTTGGAATATTCCCTACTAATCCATAGTAGATTGACCTTTTGAGACTATCACTTCCTTGGTCAAGCCTTGTGAACAATAATGCAAACATCAAGTTGACCAACATGATGTATTAAGCCTTGATAAAACATTGTCCCCATATGGTAAATTTGGTGAGTTTTTAATTTGATCCTTGAGGTTTTACATCATAGCTAAACCTTTAGAATCCTATTACATGTAGCCTATTTTGCAAAGTGCTAGGATCCACATAAGAATAGCGTTAAAAATATTCATCAAATTTTGGGGTGGAAGTTGGGGAATCTTGTGGGAGAATTTTTATCTATTTCTCATCAAAATTTGTGATTTCATCATTTCCACTCACATTAGGCCTAAAGGTGTGTTTTATTTAGCATAGGTGAAACACCAAGATAGTCTAGTTCAAAGAATCATAATTGTCTCAAAAAATGCCATAAAAGTATTCCTCTTCAAAGTTCTTCTCCTCCTTAATTGCCACAAGTTTGAGTCAACAACTTATTATGGGATTGATCATATTTTTATTTCTATGATAACATTTTGATATGCCCAAACATAATGAATCAATGATAATAGCTCTTTGCATTTAGATAGGAAATTAGAAGTTAAATTTCTCTACCTTGTATTTAAGTAGTTTGAAATTGATTTTGTTTGTTTCTATTCATTTTGTAGCACATCTAAATTGTGATTAACTTTTCCAAAGGTGAGTCTTAAGCTTTGGAAATAGGTATAAATACTTTACAATGCTTCAAAAAATGATGGAAAACTATCAATGACCAGATCTACCATATACATTTTATATATTAGTTTGTTAATGAAAAATTATTTTCTTTAATATTTCAGCTTAAGAATCTATTTTAGAAATCACATATCATTGAATTTCTTACTTTATTATTTTTGTCAATGACAATAATGTACAAAAAGTTAGTATCAATACTAAATAGCATAAACTAAAATAAATACTTAGGTATAATTTTAATCATTTTATCATAATAAGAAGGCCCTACTTATATATATTTAGTTGGTTTAATTCATTTGGATTGGTTAATGGATTCATGTTGAGCTACTAACTACAAACCAACAACCATTATATGAGACCTAGCTAGTTTAAAGTGTGTTGGGATACTTTTGGAGGATTTTATGTCATTCTAGACACTCCCATCCCACACTCATAAACATAGAAAAAATACGGAAAAGAGGACATGTTCTTAGGTTGAAGTAAAATATCAAGGAATGACACACTTAATGAGCCATAAGAAACCTATTTGTACTGTTAGCATGCCAAAGTGCCACATTAGCATGCAAAGTTGAATCTAGATCCATTTACATGTCAAACATATAAATAATATTAAACTTTTATTTTTAATGTAATTTTCATATATAAGCATTTCATATCGAATGATGGTCAACCAACTATAATTGGTTGGGTTCAGTAGAAACAATATTAAGAATGGTTGATCATTAGGTGATAAATGTGATGAATAGGGATGAAATGCAAAGGTGGGATGTTGAAAAGGAACAATGGTGAATTTGAGTAAGGTAAAAAAAAAATTCTTTCAAAACTATATTTGCAGA